>UYYG01000022.1:0-331707 GCA_900625125.1 Dracunculus medinensis | reverse complement strand
CTATTAAGAAAATTAACTTTTTCATCGATAGAGGGAGTTAAACAGAATAAGAAATCCCAGTTTATTTCTGCGAGGACAGAGTTAAAGATTTCATAATTACAGTGACGGTAACTTCTAGAAAATCTCGAGGGAGGTGAATAATGATCTAATTTTAATGAAGCATGAATGATGTTGTGATCACTATTACAAAAAGGTTCCAAGACTATAATACTATCAGCAAGAGAAGTAGGGGTAGCTAACACAACATCTAATATATTGTTGTACCTAGTGGCGACCTTAACATGTTGCTCTGGACCAACATAGGTACAAAAATTTAGAAAGTCCTCTTCAAATTTATTGTTACTTTTTAAACAACTATTTTCCCAATCTATGTTTGGCATATTAAGATCACCAACAATTACATAATCAATACCAATTAATTTTAATTTGAGTAACAAGTTGTAAAGGTCCCTAGTGAATTTGCTTCCATAGCCCGGTGGGCGATATAGATTTAAAAGGGAAATATTTGTTATTAAGATAAATTTTAATTATCAAAGGTTCAAAAGAGGAGCAAACATAATCATCGAAGGTTATAAATTTATAATAATCAGAAATAAGCATGATAAGCCCACCTCCACGAATATTTAAACTATTTATTGTTCTATCCTTGCGTGATACTATAAAGCCGTCAAAGTTTAGTTCGCGATTATCAATAGAGTCATCCAACCACGTTTCACAGATGCAGAAAATGTTTGGGTTATCAATTAGTAAAAATCTTAAGTCATAAAGTTTATATTTTAAATTTCTTGCGTTAAAAATATATAAAGATAAATTACCTCCTATTTTATTAACCTTACTTGATAACTTGTCCTAGGCTACTGCAGACTGATGAGAATATGATGGAATCAAAAAATTGCTCGTCGGTGCAATCCATTGGCGAGGCTGCCTGAGTGTTACTATTTGAAGATTTCGGACGACATACTTTTTCAGATTGAGACTTTGATTTCATATATAACATTCTTTTCGCAGCTGTTTATCTAGCAATAATTCTCTTTTCGTCAGATCTTTTCGCAAAAAACTTCCAGGGGGAACGATCGAGCGCACATCCTTGTTACGGACATGGCCATATGCTTATCTTCGAGACGAATTTATTTTAAGTACTCGTGGCCTGCCTGTCTCCTTCATTCCATGACGACGAACCTCCTTAATGAATTCAGTCATCTTGAACCCAGCGGCAACTACAATGTTTTCTGCTAAGAGCCTATCGGCAGTAGCAGATTCATCATCCGTAGATTTCTCTGGAATGTTTATTCCAACTAGACATGGTTCTTTTTCCTTCTTTTCAAAATATTCTTCAATGGTTTCCAATGCTTGTTCAGTTTTTCGATTCTTGAATGCTCGAAGTTGCCCAAAGATGAAGCTTTCAAATTATTAATATTATTCTTAAGTTCTTCGTTGACCTTTGTAAGTATTTCATCAGATCTAGTTAAATGCATAATTAGATCTTGTTCTTTTTCATATTTCTCAATAATGGAAACTGACCTCAGATCCTCGATAGTTTTATTTAAACAGCTAACATCATTATTGGAAACGGCCCCATAAGCTGCTACCTTTTTCGGTGCCATTTGGAATTTCCTCTTATCTTACAAATGAACGGTATAAAACAATAAGATCAATATACTTTTGAAAAGAATATCTTTTAGACGAATGTAATAAGATTAATGTATTTATTGCTTCTATAGTTTAGCGAAGCACAATACAACAAAATAATGAAAAACAGAGAGAATGACTAACACAACCTCTCACGAGAATAGAATTAATATTAAGTTTAAGTTTAGAATTAAGTTTAAGTTTAAGTTTAGAATTAAGTTTAAATTTAGAATTAAGTTTATTCCTGTTGGAGGCATAAGCCGAACCTACTTCTAAACATAATCTGATTATCATAATCTGAATAGTCTGATTCCCTCGGCTATCCTTCAGCAATGAATATGAGCTATGGCAATTGTAATGCTTTATAATTTTTACACAAAATTTAAAATTTTTCGCGATTAATTAGGACATATCAAGTATATGACACTAATATTATTTTATGTTATATGCTGAAAATATTATACGTTGAATGATGTAAATATTTCACCATATGAAATTAGCGAAATTGCCCTGAAAAATTTGATGGATAAGCGGCACACTTTTCGACAAGCATGAATTTCGAATTTCTTTTCAAGAAAAACCGGTATGAAATGATGCTTAAGGGCAATCACTTATAAATAATGAATTAAAATAAATATATTTTATACTCCACAAGGAAAAAATGAAAATAAAAAATATTTTAAATAATTTTAGATTTCGAAATTATTGCGAAATTATTTGATATCAGTTTCAAGATTCTTTTCAATAAAATTTTATGAATTTATCAAAAAATTTTCTTAAAAAATTCTTAAAAATTACAGTTCTAATATTAATGGAAAAATTTGTGCTATGCAATTTGGACGATGAAAATTTATTAAATAAAAATATTCCAATAATTTAAACAACCATAATTTTTTCTTACAATTTTTTATAAAATGCTTATTAAAAATAAGAGTATTTTATTGCTATTTTTTCGCAATCATCAAAACAATAAAATTTTTAAAATTTTTAAAGGCTATTTTTCTCAAATTAGTTGCTCTGCGCATAATTGAAACGAAATCAAAAATGGATTTCATATTTTTCAATTTTATATCGTACTCGCATTCGCTATAACCGCCTTAGCTCCCTTCTTTTTCTGTTTTCTTGTCATTAAAAATAAAATTCAAGTGGCTAATGGAGTCAGTCTCTCCTGCGTCTCTATTCACAAGCGATTTTTCACTGGCGAAAGGATTCCACGCTAGTATTATGCAGCGTACAGTAAAACAAGGCAAATCAGAAAAAGTGCGTGTGTGTTAATTTATTTGCTAAATTTGAAAAGTGAGTCAATATATTTCGAAAATTCCATAGCTAATAGAGAAAACGGAAAAAAAAGTTTCGTTGAATATTCCGTTGAAAATGAAAGCATCTGCGAAAAACCAGTTAAATTTAACTGTGCCCTTACGATATTTCTCAATTTTTATCAATTTCTTTCTAAACCTTTTACAAAATTTATAAAAAAACTATTGGAAAATTGATAAATGCTATTGAATTGTCATATTATATATTATACTGCAATCGTCTTATTTTCAGTTTTTCTCGAGACGTTTAAAATTTCGAATTTCATCATTTCACTATCCAAACACGAATATTTAATTTAAAGGACTAGTTTATTTAAAGTGAAAACTAAATGGAAATGAAAATCTGTCAAAGGATTATAAGCGAAAGAAGCAAAAAATCAAAAAATTAAGAAATTTTTAAAACCGTTATTATAAACCTCGACTCGGACGACCGAAAAAGACCTATTTACCGAACTTAATTACTTTTGCAAGAGCTGGTTCACACAATTTTTGATTTCTGGCGATTCGAATCCAAGTACTAAAATAATTATAACTTGCTTGTTAAGCAATTTTGAAAATGTGAGGAATTAACAATTTTAGCGAATGTAAGGAATTTCATTAGAAATTATCAAACATTTTATATGATAGAAATAATTCTGTTGATGGTATTATAGCTTTTTGTCTCGGTTGTTGCTTTCGAAATCATTCACGTGTATCGCCATGTACCACCTATAAAACTTGCTTCCTGCTTTATATAAATCATCGACTTATGTAATCGTTTTTGCAGTAGTGTTATGCCTTAGCATGTTGAATATTTGGACCTTCAGCTATGGAACCAACCATTTTTGAAAACTCCTACTTATTTTTCACCGTTAATAAAAGTTAGCATATAGTGTAACATTCCATCCTAGGTTTTGCTAATTATGCCAATCCATTTCACCTGGATTTCATGCTCTTATTCATTCACCTGTATAACTTTATTGGCGCTCTTGCTGTTATTTTGAAATATTTCAGAGAATAGGCCATACAGTAATAGTAGTTTTAATATAATAAATTTATATAAGAATGATAATCTTGTAAGTGAGAGGAATACTTGCTTCTTCTGCTCTCTAGCAGGTACTGAGACAGTCAACGAATCACTTGGAGATAGAAGAAGGATGCCGTTCCATTGCCATCCGGAATTTTCTAATGGTAAGCTCATTCTTATCCGTAGCGAGAACGAAAACAAATTCGCTAATGAGCATGTATAAATAATGAGGACAGAAGGGCTCAGTGGGTTGTTGCTAAATTCGGAGCGTCGATGCTGATTCCTCGCAAGAATAAATCTGTCCAAAAATCCTGGTAATGCTGACTCTCCTCTATCGCTATTCTATCGCCAAGGAACTCTCTGGCATATTTGTCCAATGCGACAAGCCAGTGGAGCGAGTTTAAGTAGCAATGGTAAGGACTCTTTAAAAAAAATGTGAATAATAGAAATAGAAAAATTTAGATATTATTTTTTACCTCGTGAATTTACGTTAACTACAGTGATTTTACACTTCAATTTTTTTCGGAACGAACTTGCTGTTTATACGGGTAAACGGTTTGAACTGTTTATTAGGATTAGGCTTATTAGGATTATTAGGATCGATTGAGTACACCATAAATTTCACTTCTCATCCTATAGATGGCCTCCTTCAATTTCGAGTCCTATACTAGAGAACTATACTAGGGAACTACTTGAAAATTCTGTGTAGCATCAAGTTCTGTGTAGGCGTTTTTCACTCGAATCTTCTGGGTCGAATATTGTTCTTCAATATTTTTTTGGAATCAATTTTTTAGCTTAAAAGTCATAGCCCTCATTTTTACAAACACCTATTTTCCCTATTGTCCCTATTTTCATATTTTCTCTGGCTTCTAATGCTGTTATCACTTGGGGTCGCTATATCTATATCCGACACCAACATGCTCTATACGGTGCTTGATTGACTGGCTGATACTCGTTTCCTTATCTGCATCGGACAGCGCGGTATACATATATATATATATAAAATAATAAATAAGAGTTTATTAGTGATATCTAATCATTTTCAGTTTCATTTTGCTGGAAAGCAAAAGAAATTAAAGTTTATCACTGATAACATAACATGAGAATTATTAAACGGCTGCATGTAATAATAATTGTTAACCTGGTTTTTGGACAAGATCAATTCAGGCAAAACTGTAATGAAGCGCCAACTGCATCATTAAGACAAAGTTGTATAAATGTAAATTTTGAATTTTCCTAAATATCAGCTCAACAAGTAGAAACGTGTGCAGTAGTTATAGAGCGTAAATGGAATTTATTAAAAAACTATGAATTGGTTGTTAGTAAAAATTAAATTGACTTGGATTTCACGATTGAATCATTTGATAATTTGACAAATAGAGGGATAATTGCTACAGAAATTCGGATAATGCATAATGTATGTAAAAAATTAAGAAAAAGATCATTTATATTTTTTATATTAAAATTTAAAGGGAAAGTAATGGAAAATTTAGCAAAAAAGAGATGGAAAAATAACAATTTTTATTGTATTTGAGTGAAAAGATTGGGAAATCGTGTTCCACGAATATTACTTTCCTTATTTCAAAGAGAACAAGTTTTTGCAATTTTCTTTTTTTTCTTAACCATAAGCAACATTATTGAAAGAATTATTTAATTCATGAAATCTCTATTTAAAATTGCCATTGCTAATAGTTGCAACGTATGGCGACCAATTCTCGAAGAAGATTTCAACAAGAAGCGGATAACAATATTTGGCTTCCTACTGCAGCGAATCTTCGACCAATACCAGCAGAACTAAATGCTCGAGGCCAATATGCAAATAATCCATATGATTGTATGACGTTAAATTGCCTCTGCCCACATTTTTTTGTAAGGAACTTTCTATCGGAAAATGTTTATACTGACATTTCATATTTCTCGAGGCATTTAGAATTTGTCGCCCTAAATTGATACATTCCGTGAACGCTTTAAATCATCGAATGTATTAGTTGTAAAAAAACTTGAAAGAAAATTTAAAAGATTGAAAAGATTTAAAATTGGTCAAGGAAAGTTTCCGTGCCTTTCAGTCTTTCTCCAATTTTTTTTTCATTAATTTATTCTATATTATAAGCAGAATCTGTAATTTAAAGGGCAGAATGGGATCAGAACGCCAATGTGTATTACCAAATGGACAACCTTTGACGATGGGGCTTAGAAAAGAATATAGGATGTTGACAGAAAATGAACTTAACCGTTGGCACAATGCACTTGCTCAGCTTAAGCTTAGCGGTGAATATGATCGACTTGGATTCGAGCACCAGGGAGTCAGTTATTATTAACGCACAGCAAATAAAAAAAAGTAAAATAGATAAATATAATATAATAAAAATATAATAATAATTTATAAATTATAATTAATAATAATATGATATAATAATTATAATAATAATAATAATAAAAGTCGAATGGTAGTGATCCACCTATCACCAAATGCTTACCTAATAAAAATTTCTAAACTAATAAGCATTGGAGAGTTATTCATGCAATCGTTATCTTAAACTATAAGTTATTTATTTTTTGATTAAATAACTTGAAATTTTTTGAAACTAAATATTTCTTACAAACTATAAATTTAGATACAATATATTTAATACAATGCATACAATATATCCCAGTTTCCATCGAAAACTCTTTTTTTTGACAATATTATTTATAATATTATTATTATTATCACTGTATTAATATTTCGTGATTATTTTTTGCATTTTTCAATAGTTTATTATCAAAAATATGAATTAGCCAAATTTGCATTATATATAAAACGTTAATTTTGATAATTAGAGCATTTTTTATCGATTGCTTCAATATTTAAACATAAATATAAAATATATCAGAAAAAAATTTTTTTCGAAGTTTTGATTTGAAATGTGAAATGAAGCATTAACGAGATTTTGAGGTTTATATATTCGAATTTTTAAAGGTTGGAACTGGTAGTGGAGCACACTCGGGGCCTGGCTTTTTACCTTGGCATCGGGAATATCTGAAAAGGTAAGATACGGCAATTTTTAGGTATTAAAATGGTATATCGGTGAATAGAGCATTAAATAATGCAATCGGAGATTAGCGTCATCTGTGTGGTTTTTAAACTTCACAAAATCTTGTCGTGAAATTTTTACCAAATGGTTGAATAAGTTATGAATTTTAGTTATTAGTTATTGTTACTGTGAAAGAACGATGGGACTTTTCATAATATATAAACTATTTGAGCCATATTATAAACTATTGAACTTGTAGTTTGATGATTTTGAGATATTAATAATCCTACTATTTTTTTCTTTCGGCATTCTACTCTGCAATTGCATAGAAGGCGAATAAAAAGTAATGGACAATAAAAATAATAATGGATAATAAAAAAAACTCATCATAAAATGATTCTGAATAAACATTGTCAAAAATACTCTCTTAAATAGTTTCTTAAATAAAAAAGAAATCATCTGGCTTCTTCAAAATTTTCGAATTCGGATTATTTAACATCAAATACAAAGTACGAGTTCAATATTATGAACGTAATGGTGAGACATGTTTCTTATAAATATATTTCAGATTTGAAATTGCGCTTCGATTAATAGATCCTTCAATAGCAATACCATATTGGGATTCAGCAATGGATAATTACTTGTTTGATCCAAGAGATTCGATTATATTCAGTCCAATATTTGCAGGTGAAGTGGATGTATGGGGCAATGTTATTAATGGTCCATTTGCTTTTTGGAGGACGCTTGATGGAAGAAATTCAATTTTGAGGTTGAGAAATACAATTAAAATTGCTGATGGCTAATAAAACAGATAATTCCTAGTTCTAATTCGATTTTCCCCTTCTAAATTGTTACTGACATAGATATTTCGATATTGTGGAATATTTCGCTTATCATTAATTTTTAATATTTTTAAATCAAAGAATCACCTTATTTCACTTTGAGATATTGAATATCAGCGTGAATTTTTTTCCATATCCTAAGAAACGAGCCTAAATCCAAGTAAAATGCAAGTGATTTATTCAAATAATTTATCATCAATAAAAAAAAAATTTTTAAGAAATATGGGTCAAGAAGGTGCTCTCTATAGTGAATTTAGCATTGGACAAGTAATGCAACAAACAAATCTTGAATATGTCATGGCATATACAGCACCACTGCTAGGTATTTTTATTGATATTTTGCTTTCAAATTTTGTAGCAACGGGGAACTTTTCGGTTTAGTGGACAGTGTTGGGGAGAGAATAAGAATGGACCATTGTACATGTAGAAGTTTGTATGCATAAATCTTATTTAATTCGATGAATTAAGAGGGAATTAAGAGAGTCTAGGTTATAGTTGAAGTACGCTTTACAATTAAAATTGCTGTTAGAGAGAGTTGTATAAAATACTTATGGAGTCCTTCAATTTGTGGGTAGAATGGCTAAATTCGAAGCGCCGATGCTGAGGATCGATTCCTCCTAGGAGTAAACCTGTCCAAAAATCCGAGTTATACTAGCGATTCACCTGTATTCTTATCGCTAAGGGACTATCTGGCATATTAGTCCAGTTCAATAAGCCAGCGGAGCGAGTTTAATTAATAATGGTAAGGACTCTCAAAAAAAGCCCTTCAATTTGTTTCATTTCTCTAAAGTGTTATATTTAAAAAGAGGCAAAATGAACGTTTTATATTTATATATTTATTTTATATATTTATTTTGAAAACTTTCAGTTCTGCTTTTTACAAAAAGATTGGATTTCTAAAAGGATGGGCCTGCCATATAATCAATTCTATACTATTGGCAATTCTTTTAAGATTATCTTATAGCGGATTATCCGATCCATCCGATCCATCATGAGAATAATAAATTTTACATCAGCATAGAGATAAATGGCAGAATTTAATACAACTTTGGTGATATTGAAATTGAAATGTAGCAAAAAATAGTCCGATATACTACCTTGAAGAACGTCTAATTTAACTAGGACCATTATCTATTAATAATAAGAAGTTATTTACTATGGGAAACGATATCAAATGCTTTGACTAAATCTAGATAGCCGACTGATATTATCTTTTTTTCCTATTATAAACTGATATCGACCAATCAAAAAGATTAGCCAATACGCCATATTTTTAAATGGAAAGGATGGGCCATATAATCAATTCTATTCTATTGGCAATTCCCAATATTATATTACCAAATTCCCAATATTACCAAAAATATTGCATAATTACTGCATATTCCGACTTTCAGTTGCTCTCTTGTTAAATAGGATAGTATACATAAATAATTTTTCCATTATCTATTGATACTGTTTTTTGTCTTCTTAAATAATTAAGAAGAAAATTACAGACCTTTTTTCGTCTATCATAATTTCTCCATACTATTGATTTGGAATTTAGATTTCGCATTTTTATCGGCAGTCTCTTTTATTAATCCTCATTATGACAACTAGCATTGAGAGTTTTATTCCTTTAAATTTTTCGCACCCTATAATCATTGTCTTCTAATTCATAAAAATTCATCTTTTTTGTGAAACCTTATATTTTAAACGACATACAAGAAGATGTATGAATTAAGGTTGTCCATACCCAGTAAATTTTGGTGCATTAGAATATTCTCATTCTAACGTTCACCTCTGGGTTGGTGGACACATGCGAGAGGCAGCAACATCAACCAATGATCCTCTTTTCTATATGCATCATTCTTTCGTTGATTTTATTTGGGAACTTTGGCGACAGATGAGGCAACCAAGATGGGTTCGCGAATCAGTAAGTTTAATTTCATTTCATTATCATTACATTCACTATTAATTTTTCATTATTTTATTCATCAATTCGACGTTTAATTCTATTTATAATGTGATTCGCTGATATCATCGTTTTTGCTTTCAAGAAAGACGATGTTTTAATATGGTATTATAATTTTTAAGTTGACTATATAAATACTGAAAGTTGTTAAGCAGCATTATGTAGAGTGCGGAAATTTTTCTTCGTTGAAAGATAATTCAACTGATTCAAAAATTAAATGAAAAACCCAAAAAAACTCAGTTCAAATATATCGATGTATATATTGAAATAATATCTGAAAAACCAGGCATATACACCTGATTTACCGCAATGCGCTGATCCACAACACTTCAGTTATGCAGTTATGAGACCATATTTCAATCTAATCAATCGTGATGGTTAATTTTTCTTTTTTAATAGGTTTCGAAAATATCATTTCTTATAATATATCAAATAAGATTGCAGCCTAGTTCCAATAAAATAAATTTTTTATATCCATAATCCCTCGTTAAACAGTGGAACTGATGGATAGTTTATTTTGAGATCATTTGAAAATTGTGACATCCTATACCAATCAAATCTGCGTCATTTTTCAAGAAAAGAAATTCAAAGATGTTGCTGAATTTCCTTTTTATTTAAATTAACTGAAAAAATATCCGAATGGTTACCTGCTTCATCATTCTAATAAATCTCTAGCAAGAAGATTTCACTGATAATCAATGAAACCTCTGAACGGTACGTGCCAGCAGAATAAAAAAAAAATTTAACAAATTTTGAGAAATTTCTGCAATTGAAAATGGTGCAGTGAAGGTACAGCAATAGTTTTAGTTATATATATTTTTAAGGCCTCTCTAATTTATATACGGATCAACTATATCGTTATGCTGCTAGACCTGGATGTTCAAGAGAAATACCGACATGTGGATCGCAATATTTATTTTGCGATACGCGTGGTAGCCCACATTGTGTGTCAAAAATTAAGTTCGGAGGTATTTGTACCGGTTTCGAAGGTTTCGATGCGTGTTATAATGGGAACTGTATAATGGAACGTTGCGTTCCTGGACCAACACCTGCAGTAAGGAATATTTCTTCTATAATAGATTTTTGTTTATCATAAGTCCATTCATAATGAATCGATTCAGTTCATGGTTCGTAGATATTCAAGATTCTGATTTTTACTAATAATTATGTCATTTTCTATCGAGGATAAAGCTGAAAAAAAAGTGAAATTTTTACAGCCATTTGTACTGACCACTCAACCTTTGTCAACAACACAAAGGCGAAGCCAAAGTATGCGCAGTAATAGAACTTTTGCTGGTTGTTTTAATCGTAGTCCATGTTGTGAACAATGGAGTCGCAAAGGAGCATGTCGTAGGAATAGAAATTATATGAGACAATTTTGTAGAGCAGCATGTGGAATTTGTCGCCCAACCTACAATATCAATGATGGTAAGTAGTAAAAGAGAATAAATCGAGTAAAATGGAATTGAAAAATATTTTAGAAATTCCTTTTTTTGATTTTTATTCAAATAATAGGTGTGTAAACAGAATTATACAATAGCATCTGAATTTTTTTAATTTTTTGAGAATGTGCTGATCGGCATTCATCTTGTCGCAAGTGGGGACTCGAAGGTCAGTGTCAAGGTAATTCTGGACATTTTATGGAGGAAAATTGTCGAACAACATGCAACTTATGCCGTATTGCTAAAAATACCTCATGCTCATCATTTTAAGCTATTTTTTATTTTCATTCAATGTATATTTTATACATGTTTTTATCTTCATTTATTTATTGTCTTCCTAATGTAATCATCTTGTTCGCTTTATTCGATTTGAAGCAATACGAGTCGTTAATTTATCATTTTATCCATTTAAACCAGTGCACACAATGATTAAAAGACGTTTACTAATAAAAGTCTCCCTTCCACTTAATAAATGGTACTTGCAGATAGAACTAAAGGTGACTCCAGTACCATCTAAATCTTACTTCAATTTGTGTTTTATAAGAACTTTTTGCAATAAGAATTTTTTTAAGGTTTAGAAAAATAAAGATCTTAAAATTTAAAATATTAAATATTTGCAAGTTAAAAGCCTAATTGAAAGGCTATTCTTTCTTACATTAACACTAAGTAACGTGATATGTCGCATAAATGTTATAAAATTTTTATTAATTTTATTCTTGTATTTATTGCATTTATTATATATTATATATTGTGTCTATTTTTCATTTAAATTCTTGATCATTTGAATCAATTATTTTAACTATTAATGCTAGGAGGTAGAATGGCTCAAGGGAGGTAGAGGTAGAGGGTTTCCATTTCGGAGCACTGATATGTGAGATGAATGGAATTGTTTTTCAAAAATTCACCTATACTTCGACTACCAAATGACAGAACTTATCTGGTCTAACAAATCAGTGAAACAGGATCGAAAATGGTGAACACTCTTGGAAAAAAAAGGGTCATTTTACACTTAACACTAGTGCAATCCAATATTTCTCCTAATTTTTTATCGATAATTTGCTCATTTTTTGTTTTATTTTTAATTTTTTACTCTTAGAAATATTTTTTAATTTTTCAGTCTTTCATTCATCCATTTTATTAATTTAATTAATAAATGCAAAAAATAATTATAAATTTGAAAAATAAAAAAGTCAATAAAAGTAAATACAGGCTTAATCATATTTAGTTCAGCATTGTGGCCGTGGTTGACATTGGTTACCACATTCTAGATTTTTCTTTCGTAATTATACGAAGTTATTTTTAAAAAAAATTCTCTATTTACCCTCTATATTTTTGAACCTTTAGTGTTGTTCCCAGTTCTCCTTAAAATTGTAACACTGGCTCATAAGGTCTCGCAATTTGGCAGCTAAGATTTTATGATGCCTAAGATGACTTTCCACGCTGTAGTGGGAGGCAGATTATTAGCTAATATTGGATGGTGTATGTGTGTTAACCAGTGGTTTTTTGGAAAAAAGGGCATTTATCTTTTTGGCCTCTGTTTCTCTGATATATCGCTTTATCATCTGCTTCTGTTTGGTCCTTAGAGTTTCGGATGGTTCATTCCAGTAGCTACAACAGGCGCTAGCTCCTACACTTTTTCAATAGTCGAACCCTATCTTTGATCTCTATATTCTTCTATATTTCTTCTAAATTTTCTATATTTCTGCTGGCTAGCTAGCGCGATGTGCTTTGATTTTATCCTCCAGCTTTATTTTCCAGAGGACATGTGTTGTTATTTTTCTTGGTCTATAGCCAAGTTTCACCAAAATTATACCGTATATCAATTTATTGGTTTCTGTTAGGATGATAGTTATCATAAAGATTTCAAATTTTCAAGTATATATGCACGATGATATGTTTCCAGCGACCTTGATAGTCGGTCTAGAAGCTTGTTTATTATGTTTTGCCTTGTGTCAGCTCTTTTTCAATGAGAGTGGTGAAAGATTCCCAGCTTCCTTCGTTGGCTGCACATTCTTTTGAATTTCTTCTGGTTTGCCTTGTATGCAGAGATGCAGAGATCTATCATACGAGTGGGAAGAAAGTCTAACTGATTTTCAATTATTTTTCAATTAATGGCAAGTCTTTTGATTCTCCAAAGCTTCTTCATACATTTTCGTTTCCTCTTATCGTGTCTACTATTTTAATAGCATTTCAGATCCAGATGTCTTGTCGATATAAGATCATTCCAGTAGCTCTTTTAACGCCAGATTGCTCTGAGTCGTTTCCACTGTGCTGTCCCAGTTGCAATCAGATCCTAATTTTTCAACATTTTACTCGGGCCTTGTTAATTAGAAATAATATGACTTCTTAGATACTTCGAGTAGAACATGTAAACCTTCAGAGGTTTTCCCCTTTGTTCTTGCGTTCTATATTATAATGTTATATAAAATGGCAACAGAGCCTAAAAATAAATAAGTCACAGCAATCCCCCAGAGGAGGAACCAGTTGCCATTACGGTTGCAATATCCAACAGTGGGTTAAAAGCATGAAAATCTGGACAGCACTTGATTTAAAATTCACACTTACTGATTAAGAGATTGATTAAGAGACTGATTAAGAACAGTTCAAGAATGTCTAGCTATATAAATGAATAAGTGAGCTGCTTACGTTAGGCTCTCACCCAGATTGGTTAAAGGAAGTTGATCTTCTCGTAAAGGAGTATTCAATTAAACGAACAATAACCTGCCTTCCCAATGTGAAAATTATCAGGCATTATTTTTTTAAAGGGCCCTCACCATTATTGGTTAGATTCGCTTCGCAGACCTTCCGACCAAGTCCCTTGGCGATAGAAATACAGGTAAGTCAACAGCATCATCTGGATTCTTGGACAAACTTATTTTTGCAGGAAATATAACCCCAGCATCAGCACTCCGAATTAAGCAAAAACCTATTAAGCCATTTCGCATCATAGCCATCAAGCTACAAGATCATAAGTATATAAACATTGGGAACAACAAGTAGATAAGAATCAGATAAATAGATCAGCACTGGTGATAGATATAGCAATACAAGCGACAGGAACGTCAAGAAGTGGAATTATGAAAAGCTAGAAAAATATCAGTGCCTGAAAGAGGAACTAGAAGATGTGGAAGCTAAAGGCCAAAGTAATTCCAGTGATAATTGGAGCATTTGGAACTGTGATCCTTAAAATTAAAAGTGGCTTCAACAGATTCTAGGAACAACATCATCAGAGATCTCTGTCCAGATGATCGCTGATAGGAGTTAAAATAATGCCTCTGGTAGACAGTTGACAATGATTCTTACCACTCATAAGAAGCAAGCATCTCTCTTTTTTTTAATTTAATTTATAATTTATTTTAGTTCTTTGCCTAAGAATTTCAAAATTTAAAAAAACTAGCTTAAATGTTATAAAAAATTTGATGTTTCAGAAATGACGTGACAAAATAGCAGAGCGGATTAGAAAACGACCACTCAATAAATAAATTTTTAAAATTCGATTATCATTTCCATAGAATTAATTTATTAGTTTCTACTGCATAATTCATCGCCTTGGTTTTATTTAATAAATTTAATAAATTTTAATTAGGTGGAATCGTTGAATTTTTTGTTGAAATATAAAATTTACAACTGAATGATTAGTTAGTTTTTCGAAAATCTTAGTAAGGAGACATATATCTTTTAGTTTTGAAATCGTTTAAGGCAAACTTTTCGCCCAAAAAATCCCTTCAGCTTGGTTAGTGCTAAGAAAAATTTCTCTTCTCTTCACATAGGCTTTATATGGATTATGTATAATTATAGGTTATTTTTTGTCGTAAAATTTTTTTCCTGTGGAAAATACCTTCGCGCATAGTTTTTTTATCTACGATAATCTTTAAAGCCTAATCACTTTGAAAATAAATTTTTTTAAATGCTTTTAATAAATACATAAGAACAAATTAGAGAAGTAATTTATATGGAAATATCTGTTGCGAAAAAGTCGGAAATACTGCTAACTTTACTGGGATTTATTTGCAATGTTATAAGTAAAGAAAATGCTATGTTTCAGTTAGAGAAAATGAAGATGCAATTTTTTTTCATGCTTGAGACTTGCGATCAAATATAAATAAATCGTCAAAGTCTTTGGAAAAAATGCTATTTTATAAAAATCCTCCAGTAATACACATGCAATAATAGGAGATTCATATTTGATGTACTTTTTTCTGGTAACTGAATTCGCAAAAATTCTTTGACGAATTGCATGAGAAAAAAACGTAAGAAAGAGTAGTTATTTTAAGTAATTCAAACCACTTTTTCATTATATTTCTAAGGTTTTTGAATCAGATTATTCTAAATTCCACTAATTTATGACTGCAAGGTTTCTCGATAATAATCGAGTTATTAATCGAGTTTTGACTTTCACAAACTGGATTTACATCAACAGTTTCATTATCAAAGAGAAGATTACTGAACTGCGATTGGAAATTAAAGAAATGGATGAATAATTTTCAAATGTATCTTAAAACAATTAGGTGAAATGTATCAACGAGTTCGAAAATGAAACTTTTAAATAACAAATTAAATGGCATGAAACATTTTTATATTTACCCCCCCCCCCACACCTAAACCAAAAAGGATGAAAAAAGAAATTGAGCTAGAGAAATCATGTTTCGAACAACATTTTATCAACAGTGCAGTTAGCGATGGATTTTAATTAAGGCACAGCAATATGTTTAAACAACCAACGATTATCCGCTTACGTTCAGGTCATCTCAAACGAATTATTTTTTCGATCACCTAAGTGGTCACGTCTCTCACCGTCGGGTGGTTCATTAGTCTCTGGCCGAGGCAATTTCCGTCCTGGATTCCTGTCACGAGCTGTCGGTAACCGCGTATATTTAGCAGATCCATTACTTGCATTCAAGGTAATTAGACGCTTATTTTGCTTAATTTTTTATGCCTTTCCAAGAAATTTCTTTCTTCTTTTATTCTCGTTTTTTTCAAAATCAATCTTTCCGCGATTTTTCTTGAATATTCGAGAAAAAAATCATCTCTTATAGAAATCTCATATCTTCCTAAAAATCAATGGATGTGAATTTATTCAAATATTCGAATTCGAAGTATAAAAATGACTGTAAGAATCGAAATAAATAAGAAAAAACTTTAAACAGTGAAGAAAAGATAATTTGTTTTTGATATAGCCTTCCCTAAATCTGGAAAGAAATTCATTTAAGTACGAAAACCCACGAAATTTATGGTAAATAGCACCTCTCGAAATTGGAAATATTTCGCTCCCTATGGGTGGTATGGGCCATCCTCAAGCTCGAATCCTCTACCAGAGATATAGGAGTCTTAGAATTCTCTGCAGCGCGCTCTTCTGAACACAGATTTCAGACAGTGTTCATGAAATCTGTTGTCGCTATTTTTCCAGCTTGAAGATTCCGATCCTTTTATCACCACTGGAATCACTTTCTTTTTCACTTTCCACATCTTTTCTGACCCTCCTTTCAGCTCCTCGTGTTTCTTTATATATTTCCTTATATAAAAATGTATAAATTCTTTTTTGAGCCTATAATTTAGAATTAAATAAATATGGAGAATATTTTCAGATCGTAAAAATAAGATTTTCACTGAGAAATCTCATTGAAACATGAGAAAATAAAATTTTTCTATCTTAAAATTGAAAATTTTCAAGTTTCAGAGGTCCGAATCAATTAACGACAAAAATCCACTCTATTAAGATATCCAAGATCAAAAGCACTGACTAAGTAAAAATTGTAAAATGTGCGATGTGCTAAGCTGTATAATCTTTCGTATCAGTTTCAATCTCAGTGATTCGTTTATCAAATCAAATCAAACAAGAAAGGAGAAAAAGAATTTCTTCAAAATTTTTTCATCAATAAAATAATTCACAAATCTTGCTGTCAACAAAATATGAAAACTGAAATCTCATTGATTTTCACTGGATTTTGGAAATTTAAAACTATCAATTAATTATTAAAGATACTATAATATAAGACACTATTATTATTATTACTATTATTATTATCATTGTCATTATTATTATTGTTATTATTATTAAAGACACTATTTTTTTCAAAAAAAAATCTATTTTTCAACTTTTCCCCTTGAAAATCGTTGAAATTATTTTTGAAAAATAAGTATTTTTTTCGCAATATATTAATAATTAAGAGGATTTTTGAAAGTTTTCTTAATTCTTTGTGACAATATTAGAATTTTTTCTAGAATTGCAATGTTCCTTATCAATTTTATTTTTAAATTTTGCAAAAATTTTCAAACATTTATATAAAAAAGTGTCATGAATGCCATGACCAATCTCTCTCGATTGATGCTTTCTTAATTGTCATTGATTCCCTTATAATATCCATTAAACCTCGTTGTATCTGCTGTGAGTTTATTTAAAAATTAGAAAATTAAGCACTTGAAAAATTTGAACAATAATACCGAAAGCATCAAATAGTGAAAGAAATTATAAAGAAAAATTCTAAGGAAAAATTTCTATTTAACAAGGGAATTCGAAATTAATAAAGAAACAATTTTTTTTCTTTCTAAGAGTGCTTCTGGTTAGCCTCTCTCGCTGAGTTTATCGGACAAATTTTGCTATGGAGTTAGCGAATAAGCCGCCAGCATTATCCGGATGGTTCTTGACAAGCAGGCTTGCTCGTGTAGAAGCACAGCATCGTCGTTCCGAAATGTGACTAACCACTCACTGAACCTTTCTACTCATTATCGTTATTCTTATTATTATTATTACTATTGTTATTATTATTATTACTATTTATTATTATTATCATTATAATTTTTCCTAAAAATTTTTATCTATTTAAATAAAAATTAAGCAGCGCATATAGCCATAGGAAAATAGAAATAAAAAATAAATGTTAGTATTAAACGATATTAATTAAATAAGAGACGGAAGATGGAATATAACTATACTATACTATTAACCAGTGAACGAAGGATGCAAGAATGAACTAAATGATACCATAGGTAATTTTGCCCAGTTAATTTATTTTGTACTGGTGAGGCAGAAACCAGCTCAGTATTCCACTAGTCAACTGGACGAAGAAATTATAAAGCACTTCCTCAGACCCGCAAATATCTTTTCGTATTTTCATCCCACCATCTAAGCATTATATTGAAATTCAAGAGGTCATAAAAAAATTTTCATACTACTCCGAAACCAAATGTAATCTTTTAATATTATTTTATAAATTATCTTCCTTCTTTCTTCTTGACCCTTACTGAATCTAAATTATATATTTTAAGTTTCATATGTACAATTAATAGTAGGATACGAATGCAAAATAACTTTTTCAAAGTTCCCAATTAATTTAACTGATTTCTTGAAAGCAGATTCCTATGAGAGCAATAGACTAAGACTACGATGTATTATAAATGTGAATATTGTACATTACTTATATTTATAAGGAAAATTAGAGGCTCTATTTCTAATACTTCCAAAAGATCCAAGCAAATAAAATTTGTGGTGATTTTTGGGTTATACTTCTGTTTTGTAGATCTAAGATTATTATTAATAGTTAAACCAAAATCCGATACAATTGTATTAATTGCAATATTATATTTACATGCTAATACAATTAACCTTAATAGCATTAAAAAATATTGGAGGAGAATCGGCAAGTTTATTTTAATGTTTGAAATCATGTGCCTTATAGTAGATAATTTAATTTGCTATCATGCAAGCCACTAACCAAGCGTTTACATCTGGATGAATTATCCAATCTTTCATGCACAGAATAAAAGTGATCAGCAAGAGAAATATTAGGATAACAGATAAAAAAATCTCTTTCCTACTATCCTAAGGATCATCCCCCAACTTTCTCCACCAGAGGCCTGGAAGATTGAGGGTTTTGCGCAGAGGGGACTTGGCTGTTCCTAGCAGTGCTCGTGCTCTCTTGTGGATAGAGATCTCTTATCTCATACTTCACAGAATCATTTCTATGGTAGGTATGTTACAAAATTGTGCCGAGATCACAATATTAGTAATGGAATTAATATATATGTATTTTTTACAGAATCCTCACCATTACTGGTTCCACTGGCTTTTCGCATTGGGCAATATGCCAGGGAGTCCCATGGCAATAGCAATACAGGTGAGTCATCACCCGAATTTTGGTACAGGTTTACTTCTGTGGAGAACCGAACCTCAGCATCAGCGCTCCCAATTGAGCGACAACCCACTGAATCATTCTATCCCTAATATATCAATGAAATTACCTTATGGCACATTTATGGTCGACCCAGTCTAGGCTAAACGGAAATCGAGTCTTCATACTAATGCGATCAACAATAATAAAAATAATCATTCAGAATTCAAACTTCCTCGCAAGACTCATATTATCAGTGGCTGTAATAACTATTATCAGTGGGGTGGTAGCTTAATATTAAAGTCAAGAGACAGAAATCGAATATGAATAGGCTGCGATCAGTAGCGAATGATCGATCAGACAGGTCTTTAAGTGGTATGGGAACTTTTGTAGAAACCATGTTAAAAAACAGAAATCAGATTATTGGCCTCAAAGAATTCTTTAGCCAATTTTCCTATTGCCAACTGCTACATATAGCACTAATAGGACGACAATTAGAGGAATTATATCTATTCCCCTTCGTTGGTGTTATGTAAGGTCTTTCAAATTTTAGGATTTCAACCAGAACTTAAAATATCTTTATAGATGATTAAAGATAAATTAGAGAGTGCACAATTTTTTACATGAAATTTGTGATATTTTATCGAGAGTAGTGCATAGTGATGATTTAAGTTGTTATATTAATGTGTGATAAATAAGGTGATAAGCTAATCCAGATAACAGTCATTTCGACTGAGTATGTAAATATATAAGTGCATTACTAAAATTACGATATATTTGAAATACCATTTGCCTTCATAACACGGTATCCGAAAAATTTTCCCATTTTCCCATAGCCAAGTCTTATTACCAAATTTTATTTCCACAGAGATTTCGATAATTTATTTATTGAAAATTTATAAAAAATTAAAAATGAATTGCATTTTTGAGAATTTCTAAAGAAAAATTGCAATTTGACGTGAATAATTTTTTGATGAAAATTCCAAAAAAAATTTAAAATAAAAAAATTGAAAATTTTATTGTTTTTTCACTGAAAATTATCATTTATGTTCGTATTTACCGAATAATAAATTGGTAAAAACAATTTTTACAAGATAAATTCGAAAATAAAGAAAGTAATTCGAAACGAAGCGAAGAGTTAGCTAATTGCTTAGCGAAACACTGTAACAATTATTTCAACAATTATTTCATAGGAAATGCATTAAATGCATTCGTTTCTGTTCCAGTTTTGGAGCAAATTGGATGGCAGTCGGTTGCGACAACCTTCAAAACACTCCCTCGCATCGGCGATTTTTCGCAGCGCTTTATTTCTCGTCAAGCATAGAAACATTTTCGAAAAGAATCACGTGGAATGCACATATTTTATTAAAATTAAAATTTTATATTTTATTAAAACATTTAATTAAACGAATAAAACAATGTTCTTTCCTATCAATAATTCAGAATAAAATTTAGAATTTTTTTTCAGCGATTCTAGAGGCTGCGAGCGTTGTGATGGCTGCAGTGGCCATAATCCATGACTGTTCCAAGATAACTATTAGGACCATGGCGGCTATAATGACACGATACCGGCACTGCGACTCGAGCAAGGCAGGTTTTCTAACAACTGCTGCCGTGGTGGATTTGAGAACGAGTAGAAGCCAATGCAGGAAGACAAACTGGGAGCGATGGCAACGACATTTCAGGAAGAAGAAGGCATTGCACAATTCACTGTTATCTGGCATGCCCTGTTCATATTTTTAAATTCTAGCAAAAGATAGAAAATCATTTTATATGAAGCTACAAAATATTGGAAGTGCCTTATCTCGAAACGATTGTTTATTTCCAATACATTTTGGTGAATCTGAACTATGTAAGTCTTGATTTATGAAATAATATGTCATCGGCGAGGTGCATTCATCCCCTTTGTTCAAATCAATCAACGAGCGCATATACACCAACAAGCAGTGATTTTGTTCATCGTAAGGTCCTTAGGTGAAATTTTGTTATTAGGTTTGCTTGAGTTTCAGGTTTACTTTTGTAAGTCCAAAAGTGGATGAAATTAAAAAATTTTGTTTAATGAAGTGTAAATGCATTTTATAGAACGAATTTTATTGACCATTTTTTGAAAACAGCTTTAGTGCAAAGAATTTCCTTTCTTGAGAAATTTATTTATTATTTATTATTCAAGAAAAATAATTCAAAATTTTGATATTTTGAGGAGAAATTTCCATTCATAAACAACGTTTAAAGTGTCAAAAAGAAATTATTAGTGTGTTGGTACGTTTCCTCATTTTTTGATTTATTATTTAATTTGCTGACTATTAATGGGTCACTTTCTGGAATCTTTGAGGCAAGCAGTGGCAGCAATGTGTATGCAAGCCGGGTTTGAAACGGTCGAGTCCGATGTCTTGGAAATACTTACGCACATGATTAATTCGTGTATGTTTCTTGTTCTGTGAGTGCTTAAAAGTTTTGAGACTTCTGAAAGCATAGAAAGCAAAGCATAAAAGATTGTGAGTAATGCTCATAATATTAATAATAGTTCGGGTTCGCCTGCTGAATTGGTTTTTGATGTAATTCATGGAATTGTTCAGTGGCATAGGATCATTTTAAACGTTACAGATTTATTGGAACTCGGCAACACAACAAGGCAGTTAACTGAGTTAGCAGGACGCACTGTTTCCACGCCTCATGATGCTGTAATGGCTCTAATCGAACTGGGCACGCGGGTCATGGATTTGCCTCTCTTTCTAAACGATTGCTCCAATCATGGTACACTTGTCATTGGACCTCGTATGTTTAATGACAATTTGCATTTTATTTTTTTCATTCATCCTTTATCTTTTGGTATATCGCATTTATTAAATGTTAAATTGGTGAAAGTTGAGAAAGAAAAGCTATTGGACTAAGTGCTCTCATCTATTATTCCATTTTCAATATTTTTAAATATGAAATATGAAAATTAGAAATTATACACTTAATTTTTCAGCAAAACTTCCACCGATCGTAACCACACCCAATGCTTTACGTGTTGGTGCCACACGGTTTCACCAATCATTTTTTTCTGATGGTCTTCCGGCTCTTCCTGATCCTCATACTTATATCCGCACAGAAGTATTTTACCAGTTTTTTTAAATATTTAGTTTAATATATTTAGTTTAATATATTTAATTTAGTTTAATATATTTAGTTTAATGTAATAATTTTCGTATTTCCGTATTGTTTTCGTATTTTAAGATATCGGGTGAACCCGAACTGACGTATGAAAAAGTCCGCGATGATTTTGCGAATTTAAAACGCAATTCGGAATATTCCTTGAAAGATTTCATGTTACGTATCCATCCTTCAGTATCTTTGTTCAATAGTTTCGAAAACATGTTACGGCGGCAAGCCAAACAAATCGTATCTTTTTTATATTTTGTACTCTTCTTATTCCTTATTCCTTCTTTTTTTTCCCATACATTAATTTATTTAAATAAGGAACAAGCTTGGCTAAATGCACGTGCGCTGGTGTTAGAAGGAAAAAATAAATGAATAAATAAATATGCATTTATAAATAAATGCAACAGAATATGCATTTTGACCTTTTTTTGCACATTAAAAAAGCTTTTTTCTTCCTCCATGCCTCATGAATATCCTTAACCTCTACCATAGGCCTGGGAAGTTGAGGATTCTGCGGAATATTTTAGATGTTCTTAATAGTGCGCTCTGGATGGAGATCTCTTATATTATTCCTGAAATTTACTGAAGCCACTTTTCTAGTTTATGGATCACAGTTCCAAGTGTTCCTGTTATAACTGGAATTACTTTCGCCTTCACTTTCCACATCTTCTTTGGTTCCTCTTTCAGCTCTTGGTTTTTCTCTATTTCTTCTTCCTGAAATTCCTGTAGGTTACTATTCCTATATCTATCACCATTGTTAATTTCTGATTTTTGTCTACTATCACAATGTCTGGTTGATTCATCAATATTTGTTTTTTTATCTGGATGGAGTCCCACAGGACCTTATTTTCACGATTTTCTAGTGATTCTCCCATCTAGTCTTGGAAGGTCTAAGCCTGAGCAGATATCCCTATACATCCTACCACCATGTGCTGAGGTATTTCTGAGGTATTTTTTATCTGCACTTAGAATTTTGTCTATTGTGTTAGATTCAATGGATCTGGTGCTTAGTACATTTTTTTGTGCTGCTATGATCAATGTTTCAGCGTTTTATTTTAGATCTGCTTTTCCCAGTCACTAGTGGGATTTATCAGTGTTATCTGCCTCAGCTATTCGTCGATGGTACAGTCTATGGAGACTTCGCCATGGTACTTCTTGTGCTTGGTCTCTTTCCAATGTTTCTATATGCTTCAGACATTCTCTGAGCAGTTCATCCTTTGCTGTCATACTATTGATATATTTCTGAATGTTTCGAGTTTCCTTCAAGACGATGGCTTTCATACTCGATAAGCTCCACCTATCTTCTTTTCAGCTGGTGTGCAGTGTTTGGGTGTTGGGTCTTTGTGTGGAAATTTTCGTGCATTATGAGGAGTTGCGTACCTGATAACTGACGGGGCGTATATATTTATGGCATGGATTTTGTTCTTCTCATTGAGCTGGCTGTTCAAGATTTGTCTTGTCCTTTGGTGATACTTAAATATTGCAATCTTCTCTACCTCCTTATCTTGCCATGTGACTGTGGGATATACTAAGGTACTTGTAGTTAGCCTGTATGTCCGTCATATGTCCTGGTGGCCACTCTATTAGTTATTATTACTACTTTTCCTCTCTTTGGTACCATTGGACCACATTTCGCTAATTCGAAAAAATTACTATAATATAGCAGCATAACAGTATATATATTATATATTTATTATTTAGTTTTTATATATTTATAATATAGTTAAGCCAACAAATTTTGCATGGGTCAACACGAATACTGGAAGAGAAGGAAATAAAACAGGAAAGTTTGAATGGTATAGAAAATAATGCTGTGGAACCAGTTGATAGCTTTAATGGAACCGAAATTAAGGTTAATTATGCAATTACATGCAGTCTTATCACTCATATTTAATTTTTATTCCGCAGTTTTTCAAGATATGTTTTTTTTCTTTTCTTTATATTCCCATTTTATCTATATCAAGTGGCTTTTGAGAGGAATGGTGAATAATTGAGAGTGATCTGCTTCTGTAGTTTGTAGTTTGATTTTCAGTTGGAAAATTCTTTCATGGACTGTTCAACTTCAATTTCTGCAATTAGCTCAGATCCTTTTTTGTTGGACGATACTGAGATCTCACTTATACGAAAAAAATTACCAACTTATTGCCAAAGTGGGTTCACATCTATCTTCATTTTGTCGAAATTGCATTTTATTAAATTTTTTTTGTCACAAATAATTATACATTAAAGAAAAAAAAAAGATTACTTGATTGATCTCTGGCATTTATAATTTACAACAGAATGCTTTTTTTTAGTAATCGAATCGAATTTGGATAATAGACCATATTTTGGAGCATCTTTATGTGATGAACTTGGTGAAGATCATGCAGAAATGTCAAGTCCAGAGCTGAACGCTGATAATAATATGGTAGGAAATAATGCGCCAGTTGATGAGGAAACTGTGCAAGATGTTAATCCGTATCTTCAAATATCTAGAATGGCAGTTTTGAACCGTGATTCTAAGGAGTTACAATAATGTTTTTTTTTTGTCTTATTATAATTCATTTCTCTCTCTCTATCGACAGAAAAAAATATTTTTTTATATATTGAAACAATATGTGACGAGAGAAGACAGCTTGGATAAATATTTATTCAAAAAAAAGAAAATATAATTGATATTGACATAATTGATAAGAAAATAAATATTAGAGAATCACTGAATATAAAAGATGAAAAATAACGGGTAAAAAATCGCCAATTTTGAAAATAAAAAGAGATTATTGGTTAATAAATTTATTTAATTCCCCCGTAAAAAATCCAGATCCTTTTGATGATTTTGGACCAGCGTTCGATGATGATGATGAAGTCAATATTCTGAATTTTTATTGGTTAATCCTTTTTATGTTATGTTTTATGTGTTATAAAATGTTTTTTAAATGTCAATAGTTTTTTTCTTATATTTAAAAAGGAAATTAGTCTAAAAAGTTTGTAAATTACTGAAAGAAACTATGGGAAGCACTGTTTTTTAAAGGAAATAATTACGTGTTGATTAAGGAATCTCTTTTTCCTCCATAAAATATGGTTCGACTCCCCAGGCGCTCTGGACTACGGCGGCTAAAACCACGTAAGCTATAATAGTACGGAAGAGACAAATCCGATGTATAATAAGGAGATACTCTGTCGTAATAGTATGGTTTATAGAAACGGCCTAAAACACGCACAGATTAAAGATAAGCATTATAATGCAATGTTGATGGATATTCCTTGTGATTCCAGAAGTATTATTTAATTCTGAAGAGTTCAAAGATGCAGTATTTTGTGAGAAATTTATTTCTGGTGATGAAGTGCTCATAATCCGTAATTAGTGGAGCCAAAAACAAGAAATGGAATGTCTTTAAAAGTCGCTAAAATCGTAAATAATCTATTTCAACTGACCTCCGCCATCTGCGATTCGAGGATATGTTATCCATGGATTGCCACTATCGAAATAAGGTACATCGCCAGTTATTGCAGCGAGTTCTGCGAGACCACCACCGTCACCGAATGATTCGTGGATACATAGGGTAATGATATGAAATGCAATGATGACTATTTCTAAAATATTTTCATTGAAGTTGTTGATTCAAAGAGATCATCAAAGAAGTATAAAAACAAGTATTTCATGGAAACAATTATTTCATGAAAAAAAAAATCGCAGTTGTTGAGATGGTAGTAATTTTATCTTTTTGGCATAGAAAAATGACTTTGGTAAATAAAAAGAAACGGAAGGAAGGACCGATGCTTTCAGAGATTTATTGCTAGTGACACTGGCGATTCACCTATAATTCTACCACCATGGTGATTCCTTCGCAAATATTTCTTACCGTATTAACAACCAGTGGAACAAGCATAATCGGAAATCGGGAGCATTAGCCACTGTTGACCATATTTATTTAATATTTTAATCATTTTCAATTTCTAATTTCTTCAGTATGAGTATAAAACGCTAAAAAAATGGGACAAACAAGCAATAATAATATAATATGAACGAATTGTAAATGGTTCATTGGAGATTGATTATTTAAGTCGATCGGTCTTTTCTTCTGATAACATATATTACTTCTGGATTGCTTGACTGATTACTAGGATAAGGCTAAAGATTCATTTAGGGAATAGAAATGCTGAGTTTTCAGTAACCATCTGATATTTTTCTGATATTTAATGAGAATTTTTTTTGCCAAGAGGCGAAATTGTTCTATTTACCGCAGTCGAAGCAACATGTTAATCAACTGACCTGTTTTGGATATCCATCGGCTTAATTGTTTAAAAATTAAATTTTATGAAATAAGGATACGAAACTAACCAGCAACTGCAGTCTTCATGCTGATTCACACAATGTTCTTTAAGAATATTTCTGAATTGAGGGCGTTCAATAGAAAAAGAATCCTTGAGACGCCATAATTCGCCATCGGCCTTCACCTTTAAATATTTTTCCACAGTCGTCGCGAATCAGGTTCTTATAGTCATCATCTAATCATGCTTATCAAATTAAATACATCGTTTCCTTCGTGCGATTCTCAATTCTTCGAATCAAACGCACGTCTTCGATGGATGTTATTGCATATTGTTTTACTAAAAATGCATCTTTGAAACATCGAATATCATTGCTGAATGGCGTCCAAATTATAATGCATGAATATGCAATACGAGTAAATTAAAGAAAGTAAGTAATGCTTTCACCTCAGCATTTTTTGCGCCTCGCATTTTCAAACTCCGTAAAAATTGGACGAAATCTCAGAAATTCAAAAAAACTTAAGAACTGAGCCGACCATCGGACGTTAGGAAAACAGAAAAGCAAAATATGAATTCTTCATTTATTCTTTCTTTTCTATCGCTCATGGCATTTATTTTTATTCTACATTTTTCAGCTCTGCTTTACGGCATTACACTGCTGTATTGAATAACCCCACACTGCACTTTACATACCTTTTCCTCGAAGAGTTATTTGGGAAATAGAGTGGATTAAATTATTGGTTTTTACTGTTTTTACTTTTCATCATGATATAGATTTCTTAGTAGCCTTGACATTTAATTTATATTACTATTGAAATGACCATAATGTCAACGTAATGGAAGAAAGATAAATAAATTGTAGGTGTGAAGGTTTCATCCAAATTTTCCTGCATATTTTCTTCGTCACTTAAGTTTTCATTTGAATGCATTTTATTTTAGAATTTGCAGAAAAGGCATCGTTGAGCATAATTCGGTGTTGTGATGGCACCATTCGGTGCCATTCATTTAGCTTGCAAATCCATGATTTAACAATGGACCATTCGTTTAGCACCCTCTTGACACTACCTAATTTCGGACTCTGGACCAACTGTTCGGATAATTCTAACATGGCATCTATTAATCTTCAAAGAAGATCTTGATTTATTGAATAAATTTTTAAGTATTCTTTAATAAAAAGGATTAAAAGTATTATACACCTGTAGATTATTGGGAAATTTATGCAAATAAAATTGGGTGAAATTGGATTTTTTGCTACCAAATTTGTAAAATTCTTTGAATGATCATCGGAAATTAAAAAAATTCTGTAATTTATTCTGAATCTGCTCTTTCATAATTATTGACGTATATTTAATTCCTATTTCTTTCTGTCCAGGTTTCTTTAATTCATGAATATTTTTTTAGTTCATGAACCATTTATGACATACTCAAAATGTTCTAAAAATTTATAAAAAATTTCAGTCATAAAATTTTTTACATTATTTTATATTATTATTTGCAGAATAATTTTGAGCAAGTTTTAGCAAATAGAATCATTTTAGTATAAATTTTTTTTTGATTGCTATTTTAAGCCAGTGCCGATTTATCTTAATTTATCTGCAGCAAGATGTTTGGCAGACCATTTTTCAAATTCGAACAAATGGCAAAGGAGGATGAGAAAAACCAGAAAAAATATTGCAAATGTTTTCTTCCAGGATAAATGAAGAGAAATAAATTAATAAATTCTAATAATAATAATAATTAATAATAATAATAATAAATAATAATAATAAATAATAATAATAATTAGAATAATTATAATAATAATTATAATAATTATAATAATAATTATAATAATAATAATTAATAATAATAATAAAATAATAATAATAATAAAATAATAATAATAATAAATAATAATAATGATAATAAATAATAATAATAATTAATAATAATAATAAATAATAATAATTAATAAATAATAATTAATAATTAATAAGCAAATTAGGTTGACAAAAATATCAGATAAAAAAAAATTTATTGTATGATAAGCCTAAAACTAGCATTTTAATCTAATAAAATTGAGTTCTATTTTCCTAAAAATTTTTAGGAAAATTTTTAACAAAATAATTAAATCGATATTGATTTTGCAAACAAATAAAAGCTAATATATTTGAAAAGTATTTCGGAATATAATTTTTTTGCAATAAATAAAAATAAAATAAACAATAATAAAAGTGAAATTAACATAAATGAAGTGAAAATAAAGATGAAAAAAATGATAATAATTAATAATAATGGTAATAATTAGGGCAGTGCTGGGCACCAGTTAAATATCCCACCTGACAGCTAATGGAACCAGCCAACAAGAAATAATGAATGCAGTTGGAACAATTAATATTCACCATGAATGAATCATTGAGAGAAAATTATATTACTATTAGGGTAGGGTGAAACAAATAGCAAATCATCTATTTTACTTGAAATCAAGAATTTTGAAGATATTAAGAATAAGATATATAAATGGGAATTCAGCTGGCCAATTCTTTAAAATCTTGATTTGAAGCAGGTATATACAATAATTCAGGTATATACAATAATAATATCTTGCTCAGTCCTCAAAGTTTAAACATTACTTTACATAAAAATTCAGTTTTTGTAAGGTAATTTTTATAAATTGTATCCCTACTTTCTTTTAAAGAACTTTCTTCTTTTTACATAAAATTTGTTCATTTTCTTATTTTGAGAAGTAAAAGGATTGCGGTAATAACCAAAGCCACCATTGTTGACAATATTTTGGCTGTTATAATGGCCTGAAAGAAGAAATTTATTATTCTGTTTATATCCTTTTGAATCGTTCGAATAGTGATCTATGAACATAAAAAAACCGGTTCATGGATAATTTTAGCATTCTTGAAATGGAATACACGATGTATTAGGAGGGTGTTTTTAATGAAATTACGAATTGGTTTTCATCTAGAAAAATTGATTAAATCTGCAAGTTTATTTGGTAATCAGAGATTATTGCCTGAATTAGTTTTGTGATCAAAATCGACCAAATCGTGACCAAATCTCGATGCCAATGCATAAGAATCGATGCCATTCCCGTACAAAGTCCTCGTAATAGGTATAGCGTTGTTACCCACATTGCTCCCATAATTTAAGAGACCTTTATCTATATTTATGCAGCCGCTTCCGCAGGATTCTGGACATATACGATTCATGTGAATTGGATCGCTTGCGCACTGACCCGTGCTTGCCCAAAACGGACATTTTTCATTTTTGTCCTTGCAACTGAAAAAAGAATGAAAATCACCAATATTCGAAGATTTATCTCAAAAAATAAAAAAAAAGAAATTGATAAACCCCATATTTAAAGATAAATCTAAATAAGATAAATCTAAATAACTCCGTCTGAGATATATAGTGCTACCAATCTTGATCAGATTCATTCCGTTATCTGTTAGTAGGAGAATTTTTGCCATGGCGTTGTGATAGAAGTACATGTGGAACAATGGAACAATATGTCGAGTACTAAATTCTTTTTTAACATGATAATCTTTTTGCTATTTGATTTCACTTATTAACTATCCTGTAGCAAAGAGAAAACCATTCACTTAGCTATCCTATCCTTTAAAAAGGCAAAAAAGAGATGGTGAAACGAATGATACGATTGCCTTGATTGAAATCGAGGGCTCGACTGCTTTGTAGAGACGAATCTATCATTAAATCTGATTAAATTCTGATAGAGCTGATGACCCCATCTTTGCCTATATTCCCAAGAGATTCTCTAGTCAATAGACCTAATAAAACCAAAAATATGAGATTTAAATGAATATTGAAAATAAACTTAGAACTGGTTGGGCTTGTGGATGATAAGTCACCAATGCTGGAAATAATTGATGGTGGCACTTTATAGGGCATTGAATCTATAAAAAGAATTGTGATGTATCGCAATAGTTCACTAGATTTTTGGAACAATTTTTTCGTCACTAAGAAAATCCTAGCTAGACCATTATAAACACAAAACTATCTTAGCTATAAAATAGGTCCAAAAATTTTATATTAAAAATATACCACATCGTCCAAAATGCAGTTCTGGTTGTAGCGAAAAAGGATTTCTTGGCACCAAATTTTGAAAAGGATTGAGGAAATGGCATGGCAATATAGAAGGCACTTCAAGCAAAATTAATTACTGAGTATTAAGCAAAAAAAGTATTACTAATAGTCTATATTATCGTAATATAGGGAACTTAATTTAGGTAAAATAATTTTAATTAATTAAAATAATTTTTAAAAAGTTAAAATAATTTTTTAATAAATGTAATTTGGCAAAAATTTTTATGACCACAGAACTAATAAATTAGAAGCTATTTACTTTATATAATAGGTTATTAATTTTAGAGAAGAATCCTAAATTTTAATTAAGACGAATTAAGAATCATCAAAAAAAAGTACCACCGGTAAAAGGACCATGTGGCTTAAGCGCTGGTAGCAAACCAGGATACTGCAGCATATTACTAGTATCCGCCAGCCCTGGAAATCCAAAGTAAGGCAAGCCTGGCAACGCTAATCCCAATGAACCATAATGTCCCATCACTTGGCCTTGGTGTCCAAATATTCGATCAGTAGGACCATGACAATTTTGATTCGCTTGATTTATACGGAAAACTGGAAATAGCTGTGGGGTAGCAGTAACTAAAATCCACGAAGCCACTGAAATAAAAAATAAATCATAATGACTGTTATTTATAAAATGAAAATTGATAAAAGAAACTGCGCTATCTAATAATAACTTATGATAATCTTAACTATTAACTATTAATAGCTGCTGATGTTTTATTTCCTTAGTTTATTGCTTTTAACCACTTCCTTAAGGCAAGTTATCTTCCAAACTAATAATTCTTATTGTTTTTGATAAATTACTATTTATACTCTGGATAACTATCGCTAGTTTTATAAAGTGTTCACTAATCTGAATGAAGAAATTTTATTCAAATTAAAAAATCAAATTCTGAGCAAAATCGCCTGAAAATATCAAAAAAAACATGCCTGAAATATATATCAAAGACGATTTATTTGCAACCATGTCCGTACTTTAGATGGAAATTTTCTCGAAATATTTTCAATAGTTGACCGATGCAACTAATGATGCGATGATGAAGGGGATAGTAAATTCAGATAACAATAAGCCGACCGGTATACCATTAGGTTAAGCGGATCGTTATGGAAGCCAGAATTTCATTTTTGGGCAATTAATAATTTTATAATTTTATACTCTATTTTTTATTTGCACTGTGGTTCTATCGTTAAAAAAACAATTGATGTTTCGAGGGCTTTATATCTTGAAAAATGTAATTTTTTGCAGAAGTTAAATTATTAACTTATATATTAATCAATGTTTGCGCGAATATTTTAATCGCAACATCGGAAATGCTAGTTATGTTTTACTGATTGGAGGTGGAGAGGGATTATAACATGGGTTCGATTCTTTATAAAAGCTCTGGCATAAGCTAACGTATAATTAAAGGTGCACTACATGCTCGACAACACCTTTGTGCTGTTAAATCGTGGTTGAGACTCTTTCGAAAGGGCAAATGAATAACAGATATAGCACATATTTCTCTTCAACTTGGTTGTGTTTTAAATTACAGGTTAACCTGAATTAAAGCACTGGCATGAAGTTCATCGATAATCATTATCATCAGAAAAATCATTGAAAAACAAACGATTCTGGAATATTAAAATAATGTATAAATTAATTTTGACAAAATTTAAATATTTTATAAAATCGCTTCAAAATTTGCACTGGCTTTTCATTTTTTTACAAGTTTCTCATCTCACTACTTCATTTATGACAGAATTTTGTAAGTTTTTCAAAAACAAACACACACCTTTCCATTTCTTCTTTTGCTAGCTTTACTAATATGGATGGGACTTAGATAGCCTTTTCGCCATAGCGTGGTTTATTAATAGAAATAAGCGAGTGATCAGCACCACATGAATTTCGCTTGATATTTGGACTCCTCAAGATACAAGAAATGAACCAATGCTGCTTGTCCACAACCACAAAGTGACATGCAAGTGGTTCATATTCTAATTCATTTATTTATTAACTGTAAATAGTAAAACAATAAAACAATAAAATTTGACAATCTAATATTCATAATTTTGCATTTTTTAAAAACTGAAATTACGGTAATGCAGTAAATTTTACGCCCCCATGCCGCTTGCTAGCTTAATCGACAATTTTTTTCCTCAAGTTGGATTTTTAAACGATTATCAGAGCTGATAACGAATCGCTTATTGATTAATGCAGTATTTCGCACACGAATTCTTTAAACAGTTATTTTTTGACATTTGCCTTTATTCTTATCTAATCTATTCAATACGCATTTTAAAATACTTCGTCATTATAAAATATGTATATGAAAATGCTATTATAAAATATGATTTACTTGTGTGAATGTTGGCTAAATCGTATTGCTTTTGTTGGAATGCCAAAGTCATTTAGAAGGCAAATAAGCAACAATTCAGTCTCTGGAAGAACTTATTTCTCAAAAATTTCTATATGAAATGCTGAATGCTAAGCATATGATATTTTTTAATAAGATTAAGAAAAAAAGAAAAAACAGTTTAAAAAAATTAGCAAATCTTGGATGAGAAATACAGACTAAAGTCAATTAGAAGTCTGCCATTAATTCTTTGCTAAATCATTTCTCACAAATTCTATACGAGAAATTTTATATATTTATTTCCATACTTTTGTGAATCAAAAAGCAAAATTGTGATTTTATAATGATAACGATTATCGCGCGTTCACTAATTCGTTTGTAGTTCCATCAGTGCAAAAATAGAGTGTAAAACAGTGTTTTTATGTTTCTATAGCTGAAACTAATCTATTCTTGATTATCTTCACATCGGAGGTACTTATTTCTAATGGAAGGCTTCCTCCTGTCACGATGCTTTTGATAATAATTGAAAATTGTCAGTTAAATTCAATTGGGAATAAGCTTTTCTCTCAGCAAAATGAATTTGCGAGATATTTTTGAAGCAAAGGATAAAATAAACCATTGATCCTTTAAAATTTTTTGCAGAATTTAAACGGATTCAAATCGATTGATAGGTACAAATCGGCTGAAAAAAGGATTTGGTTTTGGATGTTATATTCAGCTCCATTGAGCATTTTTATTGTATTGTGCGGTGAACTAATCTACTGGGTTAATTGTTCCATAGAAAAAGTCAACGGTTCGGTTAAACAAGGTTATCAGTTTCAAATATTTGTAATATTTGTATTAAAGCATATTTTAAAATATTTTTTGGTACTGTTGACCACTTAAAATGTGGATGATCCACAATAGTTTTGAAAAATTTAGAGGCTATTTTTTTGTAAAAACATAGAATCTTGGTTACAAATTTTTATTTTTAAATTGCTTTAGGACCATCTTCAGTGCGAATAGGAATGGTTATCAATTCTGTTGATGACATAGATTTCAAAAAATCGGTAATTTTCAACATATTTCTCTAGTTTTTAGTTCGTTCTATTGTTATATATGCCTTGATACAAGATGAAGTGGTTAAATAGCTAGCTATAGTCTATCAAGAATGGTCGAGTGGTACCTTGCTTCGATAAAGGTCATAAATTCGACCTATCTGGTCTCTTATAAGGAATCAATCCTATTAAAAATGAAATTCAGATTTTTGGAGCCTAATTGTACTTCCATCTGCATGACTATCTCGAAACGATCTAAATCGTAAGTAGACCATGAAATCGGTCAAATCGGTCAAATAGGAAAGGTGAAAATAAAAGCTATTAGAAGTTTATCGAGTGGTTAATAATAGTTTTAAATAAACAAAGATTCACATGTTCAACCTCTTTTCTGACGATTTCACAGCTTCTTTGAAACAAAATCTTTATAAGAGTTCAAAAAAGTCTGAGATAGTATGAGATTTTTAATTCGTGGTTCAGGCAATAAATGGAACCTCGAAAAAGATTAATTATTTATTCTTTGTAATATTTTATGCTATCCATGTATATATATTCAAGCACATTTTTTTGGAAAAACTTTGTCCACAGTTTCGCAAAATTCTTAAAACTGACACATAACATTAAGGAGATCAAATACCACTGCGAGATTATTGCTTTAGCAACACATGACGCTTTTAACGAATTATCCTTTTAACAATTCAGCGAAGTTCAGGAGAAATATCTATTAATTTTATTTACCTCCATTCTGCTCGTAATAAATCTTTCATTTTTTTTCAATCAATATAATATAGAACTTAGCTTTAATTTTTTTATTTTTTGAAAATATAAAATTTATGCGTTTTTGCTTATGAAATTCAAGAAATTAAATCGCTTAATAATTATAGGAATTTTAAGAATCATAATTTTTCGAATAAAACTATAAACATTGTCATTTGAGAGAAATTGAGTGTACTTTTTGGCCGTTCGTTTGCTTGCAAAACTCTTCTAGACTCAAATGGAGTCTCATAAACTTTTATAATGTAAGAGCGGTTATTGCTCCGATCCGATTTCGGAGCGTGTGTGTTGCAGTGCTACTCCTTACAATAGTAAAGGCGTCATTCAAAAATCGGCGCTATGCTGGCGATCCGTACGTGTATTTCCATCACTTATATCTATCAGCAAATGACAAAAATTAATCTGAATCAGTAAAACGAGTTTAATTGGAAAATAATAGGCTTATCTCCTCATTTCAAAATTTTTTATGGTAGAATGTGCCCTATTATTTGATTTCATATATTTCACTGTTCTATTTATTTCATTAAACAATAGAGTACTTCACTAAGGGAACTTCGAAGATTCGCCAAATATTCTTTTCTTTTTTTGCGAATAATTAGCATATTCCAATTTAACTTTTCTTTTGAACTTATTATTATTATTGTTAATTACTGATTATTATTTATTATTATTATTTATTATTAGGATTTATCATTATTATTTATTATTATTATTTATTATTATTTATCATTATTATTTATTATTATTATTTATTATTATTATTTATTATTATTATTTATAATTATTATTATTTATTATTATTATTAATAACTTTTGACTAAATTTGATGATAACAAGTTTTAACCAAAGAACCACTTGGGGACAGAGATATAAATAGATCATTAGCAACTGCTTTATTCCTTTCAACGAGTAAGGGGCAAATATTTAGGTGCATTCAGGTGTATTTATATTATGAAAATATTTATATTATTTTAGTATTATTTAAATGTATTTATAAAATTTCTTGGTGTGAAAATAATTGAAAAAAACTTAAAAACAAATCATCTCAGCTTTTTTTAAAATTGCCATCAATTTTACGCTTCACTAAATTTTTTTTTTTTCACGGCAAATTGACGGCAACAAGGAGAAAAATTTTAGATCCTTAAAATATCGATTACGCTTACAATTATTCTGCAAAAATCAAGAAGAGCACCTGGATCATTAGTAGTTAATCATAATCAGTATCAATATCCGTTCAGTGATATACAATTATCAAGTATTAGAACTGAAAGAAGAGATCCAAATCGAGTGATAAAAACATCAACTGATGGTACAACATCATCGATATCGAAGTATTGCATTATTATAAAGCAATAGAAAGCAATTACAATTGCTTTCAATAATAAAATTTCAATAACCATATTTAAAAAATTGTCGTGCCAGACAAGTTTAACCGCAAAGTTACTTTGCGTCTTTCGCCACTCAGGTGACTCACTGGACCAGTCGAATATTTCAAAAATATTTACTGCTACCGGGAACAAAACTTAGAGTCTCAACATCCATCCGCGCTCTTAAAACCAGAGCAACTACCCACTGAATCATCTTCCCTCTCAGTTACATAGAAGCACTTTGCCTATGAGAACATTTCTTCGACCCATCGTATATCATAAATTAGAGCATTTCTTATATTTTACAGAAATTTTTGCCCGACAAATGATTAATTTTTTTGAATTTTATGTTAAAAATCGTTAAAATCGTTAACAAATCATGGAAAAATAACGAATATTTTTAATTGAAAATTTTTTCAAGATTATAACAATTAAAAATTTAAAAATTAGTTTGCGAAATTTCTCATCTTAATTCACTTTTCAATTTTTAGAAATTAAAAGCGACTTTAATTCACAAATTATGAAAAATGGATTTTAGATATGGTCTCGAAATTCATTGTCCTTTTAATTTCAAGCTTTATCCGTTTGAAACACACAATTGTGCAGTCTCAGTCTTCACAAGTATGCAGCAGCCTTCATTTGCTATTTACTTATTCCATCACGTGCTCGTGCTAATAAAATAACTAATAAAAGAAAATCGACGTTATTCGAATGGAATATATCGAATTCTATGCACGATTCACAGCTACAGATCATAAAAGTTAGGATGAGTGCTAATGGCGCATTGGTGATCTTCGGGAATTCCTCGTTGAGCATTTTAATAATAATAACGGATATTCACACATTAATAATGCGGTTAGCCAAGTAGGATTTGAACTTCGTAAGTTGTTGATCGAGATAAATGGGTAAGAAGAATACGAATAAAATAATTTCTACATTTCTACAATTTAATTTATTTTTATAAATTATAACATTAAGCATTATGTTTTAGGCAGATTCTCTATCGAACAAATGACTCTTTCATGGATTGATGCGAAAGATATACAACCCTCACAGAATTACATATCATCGGGCGCTAGGATTTCTATGAATCGTGATGAAAATTGTGATTTCGATGAAATCTATAGCAATGCTGAATTGAACATCAAGTCTGGTGAATATTTCATAATTTTTCAAATTTCAAATTTTCCTTCTTCTTCTAGAAGTAGTTCTCGCTGTTCCTGATTTGGTTGGCTCCACTTTTCTAAAAGAATTTTAGGTGACCATTTCACCAGGGAATCATTTGGGTAAAGATGCGTGGACAGATGGATCAGTAGCAGCAGCTCGTACTTTATATAATAAAAATTGCGAAATGGAAAGAAACGCTGCTGGGAACTTCATAGTCTGTCAGTTTTTAACAGTTACAAAATTCTAAGGAATTGCTATTACCTTCAATATAAAAGATTTTAAGGAAACAGGGCACTTTAAGGCGTATTTAGGTAATTTCATTATAATATGTCATTTGAATCATTTGAAGGTATTCAAGGTTGCAGTCTCAAAAAGGTGAGGCATATACACCAATCTTTTTGCAAAGCTTTTGTTAGCTTTTGCTCTTAGGTTTATTTCACAAATTTACTGTGCAGCTAATTGCCCAAATAAGTATACGACCATTTTTCAGTTCGTTTTGCTTGTTTGCGAACAATGCTGATAATTGATCGACCCATTCACATAGGATTTTTTCGATTATTATTTCCATCCGTAATAGCTTTATTGATATCGTGGTCAACTTTTTATATTGAACGTGACCGAATACAAATCCGTTTAACTATTATGATTATGTCTTGCACATTGTTGATTATCATCGTAAGATTTATCATCATTATTATTGTTAACAGGCTTCAATAAATTCATAAATTCATATTTCAATTTTTTCGCAAAAATGATTTCATTCGATCTATTAGCTTATCTTTTATCGTTTGTATTAAACATCCTCATTCTTTCTAATGGCATATCTCATTTCTGGTTTGGCTAGCTGCGCTAAATTCTCAAATGGCATGCTTCCAGGTTTTCCATTGCAGAGCCAGTGGTTGGAAGTGACTAAAATATTTCCCTTTTTCCATCGTATTAACTCAACTATCACTGCACCATGTACATTCACCACTCGGATTTTATTTTACTTAATCGCTAAAGAATAGGAGTTGAAAATCTAACAAATCTAATCTAAATCTAACAACATACCGAAACAACTAATAAAATGTATATTTTGCAGTTGTTTATAGCTACTAGGGAACTTCCATCCACGATATATATTACAGCTTTGGATGTGTGGACTGCAATCTGCTTTTGTTTCCTTTTTTTCACCTTTGTTGAGGTTAGTTTTTCTTGTAACTGACCCACTGATTTCATAATATTTTAATATAAATTTTACACTAAAGCTAGACCATTTAAATTTTTTTAAGAATCTATAAAGGAAAATTTGAGTTTTCTTCGTTCAGTCACGGTTAAATGTTTGCACATTTAGTGAATGAAATGATATTCGCTGCAACTTATTTTTAGTGCCCAATTAAGAAAATTTTACAGATGATTGTTGTGTATATGTTGATGAAAACTTCGCAAAAATACTGGAGGTTAACAAACAAAAACGATTCAATCCGCAAGGAAAGCCAATATCGTCAAGAAAAGCTTGCAGCGAAAAGTTGTACACTTGAGAAATCAGTTCCATCTGCTTCAAATGGACGAAACCGAGAAAATAAGGTGAAAAGATAAATTTTGATTTGATTGATAAAGGACATATCGATGGATTGCGAATTTGACACATTTGATTTCGGAAGCAGTTTAACCAAATGATAACTAATAAGTAACCACACCGTTATTGCTAGCAAAATAAAATAAAAGGATATTAAAAGGATATCGAAATTTTGAACTGAAACAAACAAAAAATATAAAAAAAGATCCAAGCGAATCTGTTGCATCCAAGCGAATCTGTCAGCTCATCCATACCTCAAATAACAATATGACGAAACAGCCTCAGCCTAACAAAGTGCAAACGACCCATCCGTTCTTTCAGAATTCGTGAATATATACCGCATATCTCCCATATTTCTGTTTGATGGATGACATAATTTCAAATTTTATTTTATATCTTTATTTTATCTCTATTTTATAGCCGAATTAACTTCTAGATTTCAGGAATTACAAAGCCAAGCAACAAACATATCAAATTATGATCAACTAATAGCCAGTCATTTTAGAAACCGTTATGAACACTACTCAATAATGGCTGTACGTGTTGATTTGGCTTTTCGAGTATTGATTCCTTGTTTTTTCATTATAGTGTTCACATTGTTCTGCTTCTTCACTATTGTTATTTAAAAAAATTAAGTTAAAATCGAAAATGCATTCATTTTTTTAAACAAAATCATAACAGAAAACCCAGAATATATCTACACATCAAATAATTTATTCCCAAATGTTTAAAAATGTAAAGCCAAAAGAATAACTGAATAGAATAATAAGACCTTTTTACAAAATCTTACAAAAAAATAAATTTTTGCTCATTCTCTGAATTTCACATATAAAGATCATTTTGCCTAATGTTCATATAAGCAGGTACAACGCATAATATACTAAAAGTACATTTTAAGCCGAAAAGCCAGCGTTTTGCTATTATATATTTCAATGAATCGCGACTGCATGAAATCGAAGATTTTTCTCGAATATCTCTCGTTCGGCTTTGAGACTACCAAACAATTTATCAAAAGCAATTTTATATTCTTCAGAATGAATTCCTTTTCCTTCATTGTTAATAAATATCTAAAATAAGCAAATATAATAAGAAAATGTTAAGAAAATGTTAAAATGAAAATTTTTTTAATCCCATTCGCTAAATTCACTAAAAGAATTGAACGAATCACTTTACACAATACCTTGACTCTTCTTATATTAGAAATGTATGGCAAATCTCCAATCAATGTTGGAATATTTTCTTTAGGATGATACTTTACCCAAAATCGCTGAATGCGGAATTTTACCTGAAATGTTTGCCGATCCGATTGAATAATGATAGAGATCAGAAGAAAATGGATGAAGAAAACATAAAAATAAGCAAAAAATAAAAAGAAATCAAAACAAATTAAGAAATAACTGGTTGCTTATGAAAAAAACCTACATCTCCAATTCGGCGATTTATACTTTTAATCTGAGAATAATATTGCCGTTCTTCGATTTCTCTTCGTTTTTTAGGTTTATTTAGATCGACAATAAAAGGCACTTGAAATGCACGACAATCCTGAAACATTTCTACCTGATTTTTCATAAAACATAACGCCTCAATCTCAGTTCAATTCGAAAATAAAAAGAAGAAATTTAGAAGAATGAGCTTACAGCATTAAGAATTTCGACTTCTCGAATGAGCTTGTCTAGCTCTTCTTTTTCAGATGATTGCACAGCTGATAATGTGAGAGGACCACATATATCTGAGGAGATTTCCAGAGAATTTGTTTCTGATAAAATACGTAATGTTTCGCAAGACTAGAATATTAAAAACACCAAGTAAAAATAAAAAAAGATATGGTAGGCAAATAAGCATAAGTTAAAAATTTTTTATTGAAAATATTAATTATCGATATTATTATCGAATATATAAAATATCGATAATATTAATAAACCACTTAAGAAGGAATTATGGATGAACTATAAGAAAATGGAATCGGAATGCAAAAATTATTTTAGTCTAATTAAATTAAAATTAAAGGAAAAAATTTAGAATAGAATTTAGAAAAATTTAAAATTGAGGTGTAATTGATCATGGTTATTTCGTTTCTTTTGCTAGTCCCACCTTAAGTTGTCTTATACGAATATCAGCCCACTTCAGAGCCTTCTGTTTTTCTGCTAATTCGGATTCGAGATAAGTTATTTCCGCAGCATTTGAAGAAAAGTTACCAGCAACATTTGTTGGTGTTGGTGCAGTTGAATCAACTGATCGATTTAAATTCAAAGTATTGGTTAAATTCTAAATTCAAAAAATTATAAATTATTTACTAAAATTTAAAGATGAAGTATCAGAAAAATTTCTGAAACTTGCCATCAATAGGGCTTTTTTAGTCATATTTCTGGTCTTCTCTCTTAAATCTGCATTTTCTTTTTCAGTTGCTTCCAAATCTCGTTGTAAAGCGTCCATAGTTTCATCAAACTCTCTACAAAAAGTTTTCTTCTTTTTCTTTGCAACCATCTGTCATCCTTTTCATAACAAAAAAAACACACGTTCTAGTCTTCTTTAATTCGCTTTGCAATTCTTCACATCGAGTTTGTAAATTCTGAACTCGAGATTCATCAGCTTTGCCGGAACTTTCCATTTTTTTGTCGGCCATTTCAAGGCGCAACTGAAAATCGAAAAAAATAAGTAAATATTTTCATGAAAACCAGGTTTAAAATAAAGGATTCCATCGAATTTCACGGACTGCCTCAGACAGCCAAGGATTTCACCATTATAAAGGTCAGCATTTTTTTGCGAAACCAATCCTTGCTTATCATCACCGAAAGATGCAGCAGCATCGTCCATGAAATCAGAATGATTTTCAGAAATACCCCTGGTTATAAGGAAAAAAAAGTTTTCAAGAAAAAAAAAATAGTAAAAATGCCACAATTACCCGATAATTACTTATGTCGTCTGCTCTAGCACGTAATGTTTTCTTCAACTCAACAATTTCGTTATCCTTCTTTTCAATCTGCCACCTCAATCCATCTGCTTCCACTGCATCATGTTTGCGAGCGTGAGCCCGCTCAAGTAAGGGTGGATAAGACTAAAAAAATATAGATATATATAAATATATATATATATATATATATATGGATATAGCTTCTGCAGATTTAAATAAAATTTTTTAACCTTTTTTTCTAATTTTTCAACCTCCATAGTTTCACGATCAAGAACGCTAACAAAATGTGTTAGTGTATTCTTCAACGCATGAAGATAATTCCTAAATATTTTTACACTGAAAAAAGAAATGAACTATCATTTAATGAAATGACATTAAATTCTAATTTGAAGATAAAAAATTTACTTGACACAATCTTGAGCCTTAGAACCATTAGTCTGTCCATGAACTTTTTCCACTGCACCTTGCAGCATTTCCTTGAGACGACTTACCTCAAGGCCTTCCACATCTGAAATATTTGATTATGTAATTTTTTCTATCATTAATGCAAACGCAAAGATCGGAATTTGTAAAAATATAATATAATAAAATTTTTGATGATGACATTAATAATGGTAATAATTGATAACAATACTTCGTACCAGTAAGCATACTTAGCTGAGTACTTGCAATCGAACAAACATCATCCATAATTCTGGCAGACTGCTCCAAATTCTTGATTGCAGAAACAAGCTCCTCTTCGACCTTAATGTAATATAAGATAATGTAATCATTTCAATCAAATAATTCATTTTCAAATAAAACTGAAGAAATTGAAAGAAAAAAACAAAAATGAATTGCCTTAATAACCTCTGAAGTCAATGAAAAATTTGCAGAATTTGGAATACGATTTCTACACCGAACTGACAACTGTTCGCACTCTGCTATAGCAGCGAATAATGAAGCCACAAATTGCGCGATTTCATTCTCATCTGAAGAAGGCTGCAAAAAATAACATAAAAAACTATTCAAAATTTGACATATTATTGGAACATTCATCAAAGAACAGATTTTTTGAGAAATAGAAAATAAAGAAAAAAAAGGAAAACAACAAACAGTGACCTAAACATCTGGATCTGGATACAAAAATGAAATACATACTGCTTAAACTTACAATTAAGAAAAATTTAATCCTTTCCGTATTGATATTCAACCAATTCAACCCTTTCAGTAACTGAGCTATCGTATTATTTAAAAATCCGCAGACATCAAAAGCTTCACCAGCCATATAAACCGAGAAAATATTCTGAAAAAATATAAAGCAAAAATTTACTTAACAGATCGTTTCATTTTTTGACATTACTGACATTTTGATATGACATTTTGAATCTTCAATTTTTTTCCAGTTTTTTCCCTAGATGTACTTATAAGATGGAATTTAAATTTTATAACAACGACCTAATTTTTTCTTCCACTGAATTGTGACGTGAATACAAAAATATTTTTAGAAGAATGTTGCAGTTTTAATTCATTTCTTACTTGAAAATAAGTGATCAATTTTTCGAGACTTTCTGTACTTGTATTTTCATCAATACGGTTGGCTCGAAGTGATTCGATGTACTGGTCGATGAATTTTTCTTGTGAAGCCATATCAATCTGCATTTGAGCTAAACGTGATAACCTTTCAACAGAGCATAATTGAAGCGCGCTAAAAAAGATGTGTTAAAAGATATTCTATTGATGTGGCCCTTAGAAAAGATTGTGGTGATTTTAGTGATTCATTTTTTAGCACATTCAAGTATTTCAATTCGTTCAACACATCATCTTAAAGAACAATATTTTCGAAAACTCAGAAATTTTTCATCGATTATGTTTAATACCAGATAAGAAATGCAGCTTTAGCTAGAAAAGGTATTTTTTGATATTGTTTAGATATTGTTCTTTCAAAAACTTTTATGAAAATTTATATATAAAAGTACCTGCAGAACTTTTCTGAAATACCTTCGATAACTTTAAGCAAATATGTAAATTTAGCAGCGTGAGCCCATTGTTCGGCCTTATGTGATTTGGTAACATGTTCACGTCTCATACCACCAGGAACAGAAGGAAACTGTGAAAATATATAAAAAATAAACATTCTTTTTTGGGGCAAATATATTTTTATGAGAAAATTTCCTCTATATCAAATTAAAACTAACTTTTTCATTGATAAGTCTGCTCAATAAAGATACTTTTTTGGATAATCTCGGATAAAGAATATTAATAATAATAGCATCATTATCACCTGAATTTAAACAAAATATTAAAATCATTCTCTAAATCAATAAGGGATTAATGAATAATTCCCTACTTACCTCCAGGTTTTGTGAAATTGTCAGGTAAAAATGCTTTTAAATATTTGATGAGCAGATGCGAGAATTCCAATTCTATTGCTCTTGTATCACTTTCAATAATCTTAACAATAATTAAATATAAATGAGTCGTAAATTTCAGAAAATAAACTAAATTTCAGAAGTCAGCGAATATTTCTAATAAGTTTCTTTTTAAGAAAAAATTCAAACTTCAGCAAAAGTGCGAGCCTCCTTAAAAATGTTTGAAGCTTGCAGTCCATTAATATTGTCATCAACTCGTTTCGCCTGTTCTTCCAGACGTAAAATCTAAAAATTGAGGGTAAATGATCGTGCAAAATAAGCTTAAAATCTTTCAAAATTTCAAAAAATTTCCTATTTATCTGTGATAAGAAAATAATAAATTTATAGATCCTTATAAATTTATAGACCTGATCCTTATGTTCCTGAATTTCTTCATTTAAATCTACAACTTTCTTGCGGAATTTTAGAATTGTTCTTTCGGTATCTTCTGCTTGCACACCACAAGCTTTGATCTGCATTTGAAGCTGTAGTAAAAAAAAATATAAAAATATAACATAAATTTTATGGTCAACACAGATCTACCAGAGCACATAAAAAATATATAGATATAAAAATTTTCATATATATAAATCAATATAAAAAATTCGCGATGGAAGTGTCGATCTATTTAACAATTTCCTCAAATTTTTTTTTTTCCAAGAGTGCTCACTAGTTCTGGTCAAACTCATTTATTGCTTATCAGATCAACCAATCTTGCCAAGGAGTCATTTTATCACTTGGTAATATACTATTAATATTCTGTTAGAACTTTATAGCCACCCAACATTTAGATTCCCTTTTATACGAAAATACCACGTTCTTTAAATTTCTATTTCTCATAAGCTCCGTTATTCCTTTGAAATCGATCTTGTGATAATCTCTCATCGCTCCCCTATTCCTCAGCTTAACTGTCCTAAAGACAGGCAGAACCAATCGTTTAAGTTAAATTAATTGTCTTAAATTGCAATCGAAAAAATTAAGAACAAATAAAGAATAAGATGATATAACAATGAGCAGAAAAAGTAAAAAATAAAAATGTTTTTCCGGAAAAAGAATCATAAAGAAATTTTAAAGGGTTTTTATGATACAACCAGGAATAATACGAAATTTAATATGCGACTATAAAATGATCTGGATTCTCATCCTATTAATACAGTTTCTGAAAGGTTAAGAGTGTGTATGGTGAGAAGGGTATGACTCGACTCGAGAAATCTGTGGGAAACCACAGTGGGATTTGAAGCAATGATATGAAATATAAAAGGAATTTAATGAGATGCAGTAAGATGCGACAGCAGTGTTTGGCAATGTTAACAATGGGTCTCAGAGGTACAAAAGAAGCATTTATACAAGTATTTGTAATAAGGGAATAGAATATATTAAAAGATTTTAATGAAATACAAATTTGCAGAGTATTTCAACTCGTTAAGAAGGCAGTTCGCAGATTGAAACAACATTTCTTTTGAGACAACATTTATTTTTGGACATATACAAATTACACTTAATTAAGAAAGCAAAAGTGCTTACAAAAATAAACCTACCTCACTAATTTTACCATAAGCTAAATCGAGCTCTTGTCTCAATTCCTTTTCCGCCTCTTTCTGAGTTTCCAGAATTTCCTCGTCCATCGCACGCATAGCATCAAAATCTTCAATTGACTCTTCTAATGCTCTAAAAATTTAGTCTTGATGGAATAAACTTGACAAACTGAAACCAAATCTACTTAATATCAATCTCTGTATTAAAAGTGGTATAATAAATCTTATGAATCTTATGAATCAACAAATCTACTTTACGAACGGAATAATTTAGCTAAAAATAACCTAATTTTTTCTTCCATATCTAAATTTTTTTCTGTTAACTTCTCAATCATCTGTTCGCTTCCCATTGCAGCATCCACCTATAAATATTGTATTTATATTTTTAAAAATCTAATTTATACAGTTCAGCAAATATAGTAGCATATAAATGACAAAAATTCTCATATTCAAATTTCGTATGAAAAATGATGCAACTCCAAAGCTCCAATAAAATCTCAAACAAAAAATTGCATTTTCCAAAAAAAGCATGCAAATATGTTTTGAACCCAAAATATGCTTCAACAAATGTGGCGAAAACTTTAAAATCAGTGCATATACTAAACCAAAAAAAAACGGCAATAAATTTGGGCTTTTTTAAACTAAAGCAAGTTTAAAAAATGTACACAAAAAATTTTAAACACCTACCCTTCCAGTGACCTCAATTAGCTGAAAAAATGGAGTGAAAAGTTGCGGTATTTAGTACCAAAATTCATTTTATATGAGAAAATAAATCCAAAAACTTTCGAATTTGATATTCATTTTCGGTAAGACTTAAAAAAAGTGCCAAAAATCACTCGTGCAATCCCACTATTCTTCTACTTTTTTTTTCAGAGTTAATATACCATATCAAATCAAATACGATGGAAGAGTGCAGTAGTGATTTTGAATATTAATAACCCTATAACCCTACAGAATGCCTAACTAGTGACTGAATGAACCAAAACTAACACCAAAAAGCCACAATCAAATGAAATCAATCCATACCAGAGAAAAATAAGAAAAACACCTATTCATAAAATAAGAATTGAAAATATATACAAATCTATCCAAAACTATTCTGGCTTTAAATCTTACATAATATTAATTAATATACACTAACAAATATCTAAACAATACCTGTTCTTTTAACTCAACATTCATCTGTTCAGTATTTTCTGCATCTTTCTTCAATTTTTCACATAGTTTCACAAGCTCAGCTAATTCTTCTTTTAAATTTTCAGTTTCTCGCGACATCTCTTGTTTGTCTAGTAACGACTGGTTTGTAATATCGCGCATCCTAAAAAAAGATTACTTTTCGATATATCATGTTACCAACAATGTTACCATAATTAAACCGAAGAACAAAAAATAATTCGGAGTGAAAAAGCAACAGGGAAATCAGACTTACTTTACAAGTGCTTCACGCAGTTTTTCATTTTGTTGCTCCATTTGCTTCATCTGGATACTATTTCCCTAAAAAACTTCGCAAAATAAAGAAATAAAACCAACGATTACTGGAATTTTATCATAAGGAAATAATATTAAAAATATCATTTAATGATATTTAATGATATCAAATAATTAATGATCATTTATTTATTAAAATATTTTTTATATTTTTATATGATATTTTTAAAATATTTTCAAAACATTAACTGATTTACCTCTACAGCATTTCCGCCCGCCTGTTCCATTTCAGTCTTCAAGATTTCAAGCTCCATTTCCAATTCTTCTATCCGTTCTTTCTGTGCATCAATCTCGGCCTAAATTAAGGTCATTCCAAATTAATAAAAGGAAATGAAAAAAAGTAGAAAATAACAACTAACAACTTGAAAATACCTGAAGCATTTCTACTTTCTCCTCTGCCATTTCTTTATCAAGCGTCACCAGTTCTAACTGCTCTTCTATGTCAGACATATCTGCTTGATAATCCTGCCTTGCTTCCAAAGTATCTTTTAATTCCTGCAAAAAAAGAATAAAAAACCATCTATGCTATGGTTAGATAGACAATGTCCCTCGTTATCCCCCAAACTGACGCATATCCCGCTATGCGCCAAAAAAGAGGAGAAAAGAGAGAAAGGAGAGGAGACTTAATCAAGCCTTGGATTGATAATAATGGGAATAAAGTAAAAGTCCACAAGCGATCTAGCTACATATGGTCATCGTAGATGGTGTGAATTTCCGTCAAATCAGAAAAGCGCCTCAGCCTAGTACAGAATTCAATCTTTTTGCCATTTGCCATTTTGCCACTTTGTCCCTTTGCAGTCTAGTAATATCTTTCAGAATAATTTCAAATGCATAAATTACTTATGGCTCTATAATAAAAATGTTATATTAAAATATCACTCTTTCACTCAGATTTCTACTGGTAATAAAGTGACAGGCTCAGCTGATATACTGCGATTCGTTTCCAATTCATAACTGAAGGAAATGCAAAATTTCTGCAAGAGTTTAGAGTTTGATGAAAATGAAATTATGAATTTTTACCAACGGATTCCAAGTTAAGAGATATCACAATGGTGAAAGATTAGAGACCTTTTCTTTTTCTTGTAATTTTCTCTGTAAAGCAGTATGTGCATCAGTCATTTTAGCTTTATATTCCAACAGAGCTTCTAACTGAATACGATTTCGCTCAAATTCCATCATTTTTGCATGATCTTCTTTCCTTTTTATTCTAAAATTCATAATACTTATTTTCAATAATTCCACAGAAGAAAAAATTCAAAATAACCTTAGACTTTCTAATTTTTCCGATAAATCTTTGTTTTGTATACGCAACCACTCCAATTCACCACTTGAATCCATACCAGGAGGTAGTACTGTTGGTACTGATAAAGAAGTCTGAATACAATATAAACAATAAAAAGTCTGAATACAGTATACAATATTCTCATTTATATAGATTTTCTGTGCTAAAAATATTTTCTTTTTCAAATTTTTAAAATACTTCTGCTTAACGCATTACCTCTTCCATTTTTTTGACCATTGATCTGACTATATCTGTTCCTCCATCGGCTGTGACTGATGAATCAGGCTTCAATTCTTGAAACGTCTCTTTTGTTACTATATTTTTTTCATCCTCCTGAAGAAAAAATCTATATAAATGAGAAAATATTTAGAAAATTCATTTTTATTTCATTAAAATTTTATTGCCAAATAAATGCAAATTTTCCAAGAAAAAAATGCTAATTTGGATATTAGTTATTTGAAAAAATTTGAATCAAAAAATTTTAAAGCGAATTAGCAAGAGAACAAAAATTAGAATGGCAAAAAAAGGTGAGTAATAAAGTGAAATGAAGATTTAAATATTTGTGGAATTTTTTACGGAAAAAAGATCATTATTTACGGAAAATAATGATCTTTTAAAAAATAATTAAAAATAATTAGCTGTGACAGTTTTCATATTGTGAGAAGCAATTCACTAGCTTTTATCGAAAGAAAAATATTTTTCATGGCATTTTTCAAATTTATTCAGAAAAGATTCATTTCTAATGAAATTCAAATTCTCTTCATCGCGATTATGCACGGAATCTCTTTATAATTTTTAAAATAAGCCTAGAATATAAAAATTAAAATTGGCGAAAATCGATTGCAGGGCTATGTGGGCCATAAATTTTTTCAAATTTATCAAATCATAATAGGCTTCAACTTTTTCCCTGGATACAATTATATTTAAATAAATAATTTAAAATAATAATTTTTTAAAAACAGTTTTACTACAATATGCGATTTATCCAACTGGAAATGGTCTACTAATTTAATTCATAAAGTTATCAGTTATCATAAAATTATAAGGTATATAAGGTATATTATAAGGTAAGCTAATATTCGCTTATGTAGTCTATAAAAAGTACAGTATCTGCAATTCATACATTTAAATAATAAAGCAGTATTATTACAAAAAATTTCATCCTGTCAAATAATAACAATAAAAGCAAAAAAACTGAAGACCGTTCATAAAGCACCTAAACCTTTCAATAAATAGTTATTAATTTATTTCAGCCAGAAGCTGGGTAAATCATTTTCATTTTCCTTATTTTCTCATTTTCTAATTCCTGGCGCAAATACAATCAAAAAATAATTTTATTAATTAGAAATTTAATCAGTAGTATCTAATTTTAGACATTCAAAAACTCCATTCACATATTTTTCATTTGTATCGCCCAGAAATCTTTATTAAATTTACCATGATCGTAAGCATTAAATGTATTAATTGCATGCAAAAGAATTAATATAAGTATTTTTTAATTTATTTCCGCAACTATTCCTAAAATTTCTGGTTAATTTCTGGAAGAAATTTTCTACCTCATGATGAAGTCCAAAAACAGGACGCTTGATGCGTGACAATGACCTGCTGTCAAATAGTAATAACTTGGAACGATTTGGAGAACGCATTATCTTCTAAGATTGATTATATGATAAATCATTAGTTTTTTGCTATTCTTAGGCACCATATCTTTGTGGATTAACGAACAAAAAAAACCAGTTTTTCAACTTAATTCTTCAAATAAATCCAATCGACATATTCAAATCCGAAACAACTTTTTTTGATAAAAAAACTTAAATGAAAAATGATTTAGAATGAAGAAATAATATGCATAAATGGTTGTAAAGCCAAAAAATCTCAAGTTGCAGTCATATACATAAAATGCAACATGTCTCGAGTGAAAATAATCGCTGTTTGTTCGATAAATGATTTTTCAGACAACAATTAAACAGTTATTTCTGACAAAATCTGGCGAAGTGCTTTGCTTTATATGATAAAATAATATAATATAACTATGATAAAGTAATCTATATAAATAATCTATATTCTATATTTTAATATATTAAATCACAACATAAGAATGCATAAGTGGCAATTTCAAATTCTAGTTCGAGTAAATGAATAAATACGAAGTAAAAACAAAAAAAACCTCTTGCAGCCGATTAGATTTCGATAACCGAGATTTTTCATCTTTAAATGATGACTGCTTTTTTGGCGCTATATTCGTAAGATTTGACTGAGAACCTCGTAACTTCTCTGTAGAAGAGGAGGGAGTTATTACTGGACTCTCCTAAAAATAGTTAAGTTGAAAAAATGAAAGGCTTCGAAAAGAAGTAACGACTCCTATCCTTTCAATATTATATAAAACTATTAAAACTATTGGTCCAAACAGGGTTCAGTATTTAATTCATATATGAATAAAATTTCACTATCATTATAAAATTAGCAGCATCAGCATCTGACCAGTAAAACTTACAGATAATTTGTCTTTTGATGGATCTTTTCGAATATTGAGAGGTGTTCGTAAATTCGATGAGTTCGATGACGCTGTTTTCAATCGAGATTCCAATTTTACCTATAAATATTTAAATTTACCGAACTGTTAAGTTATTGATTAGTAGCTCTTTTCAATTTCCAACTATTTTATCGATAAAATTTCGCAATTTAACAACCATTAGCTTTTGATAATTAGAGACCAGTATAAAAAATTTTATATCTGATTATAACCTAAATAAAATACTTTATATTTTCCACAGATTCATGACTAAACAAGCGACTAGTGAAAAAATTTATTTACATATTTTTGTATTCGTTATGTATATTCTTAATCCACAATTTTCGAAAAAAATTAAGATACATTCACGATCAAATATCATCTTTCTTTTTATTTTCAAGATAGCTTGCTTTTATAGCTTGCAGAGATAAAAATTCCAAAGATGGTATAGAGATATATGAATGACAGAAAAGTAGGAAATTTTTTGAAAAAATGATAAATTAAATAATAAACAATAATATTAAACAAAAAAATAATATAAAATTCAATGACTGAACAATGACTGAACAAACCTGATTCGCTTTCACAAAAACTCCATAATTATTAGTACATTCGAAATATTTGACACCTTTAACAGTTCCATTATTTTTACCGTTTGGTTCATCCAGAATCACACCAACCCAGATTCCTTCAGCAAATTCTGTTGTTCCGTAATATGCCACTTTTCCTTTTCCTTTTTCTGCAAAAAAATGCATGTGAGAAGTGTTGTGAAAACATTTAAAATTTATTGATAAAATTATGTAAATAAACACGCAAAATAGATGAAAAATAATTTTTTTTCTTTCACTCTCAGAGCAAACAGAACGAATTTGAGTCCTATTTTTTGATACGAGTAAAAAAGTATTGTATAGTAAAATTCCAGTGGCGGCGAGGATTTAACTTTACTTCCATCCACAAATCACAACATTCGTATTATAACCAAAATATGAGACAGAATGCTTCACTGGAAATCGAAAAGGAATTTCCATTTGCCACTTTTATTCCATCGCATTTACTTTACTGCATTAAGTTTATTAGACCATCTCTAAAGCCTCTTTTACCTAACGAATAAAGCCAAACCTATTCAAAAGAACAATTTTGAAAAGAAACGAAATTTTAAAGCGAAAAGAAACTGAATGAAAGAATTACGAACCAGTCTCAACGCGAACTCCGATTTCGAACTGCATGAATTTCAGACTCTGGAAAAATTTGGATTGTTTGGATTGAATGAAGTCGTATTAAATAATCTACGTGAGAAGCGGTGAAAGGGTTATAATTGCTCTCTAACTAAAGAGATTTTCGTCTACCTTAAATCAGTTCGAATGCAATGATCCCAGTTTGACCTTCGATTTAAATGCCTCTCTCCTGGTCTAAAATTTTTTTCGCTTCTTGCCATTCCCTATAATTTCACTTCACTGAATTCCTCTAATATCCCCTTTCCTTTGTTCCTTTAATTTCATATATTTTTCTATAATCGGTTTCACCATCCTTCATCAATCCTTTACCCACTATAAACCTTAACACCCATTCCACAGATACACATATACTTCACTCGGACAACAATTCAATTGTGTCCCATCTTATATTCCGCGCGCTGATTATTATTAAATTTCAGCTTCGGCCTCGGATTGAAATGCTTTGCGTTTGGTTCATTCACTGAGAATGCAGTTATAAAATTAAAAATATATTAATAAAGCATGGAACAGTACTTTTAAATTTTACAGTGGAATTGTCGTCGGTTCATTTCCATTGGAAATCAAAAAAAAATTTATTCCAATAAGGCGGAAATGAAATTAAAAATACTGATAATTTAATAAGATTCACTTTTTAGATACAATAACAACAATTTACAACGGAAGAAGAGGATGGAAGCGCGGAATAGGAGATTCGCAGGGCAACGCGCAGTTTGCTTCTCTCCTTTCCAGTTGCCAGCATTGGATCCAATGGGGACAAGACTGGGGGGAAGGGAACCTTTTTTCAGTTTCTATTAGTGTAGGGAAATGAAAAACGAAATGTTTTCGGGGTGATTTAATGCAGTCTAATTTTGATATTTTTGAGGGAAAAGAGTAATAAAGTTACAAATAATATTTTCATAAGGCGTTATTTAACAGTTTATTTTCGATGCAACTTCTGAGTCATTCGACATTCCCCAGTTTAGTGACTCCTTCCGGTGGCTTTTCTTATTTGCTACCGAAGATTGAACGCGAATGAGCGCGATTGTCGAGTAATATTTTGTTTCGACTAGGATCAAATGTTGAAGACTTGATTTTTCTTGGTAGAAGAAAATCTCTTCTTAAAAAACTAAATCATGAAATTCGCATGGTGCTGAGAACTCATCTATACTTCTTATAGAAAAAAGGATTAATTCCTGGATCAGTTATATCGGAAGAGTAACGCGCAGTGCCGAAAAACTTAGAAGATGCTGCAATTTTTTATACACAGGTTTCACTACCACTGCGCAATTTTGTTGAATTCAAATCAGGTAAACTGGTTGTTGGTAATTTCATATAACTGTTTTGATAATTTATGTGATATGGTGACGATTTAATAATGTCCGGCGCAGTTGTTGGTTGATATACGAGCGAAGAATCCAGCTGTGCACTTCTTTAATATAAGTTGTCATTAAACTTGAGTCACAAAGAATTATAGTCAAATAAAAATTTTCATATTATTCATTCATTAAGGATTTTGGTTTTGGGGCCCGGAGGCGCGTGAACCCTGAGACGTTTTTCTGGATCACAAAACCCGCAAAACAACTTTATGCCCTTGGACTCGTGTGGAAATGAATGTGCGTTTTTTGCGAATTGCAGTCCTCTGTCATAACGACATTTATTTGGATGGTACACTGAAGAAGAATAGCAAAGATTGGTTTTCAAAGTAATTAGGTTGCAGTAACTCGCTCAACACCCCGTCAACTACGAAGCATGAATAAAAGCAGTTTGATAAAAGACGAATTCGCAAATTATAGCGAACAAATAGATTTCAAAAAAAATGAATTCGAATCGATCTTAGTACGGTCGATAACTTCTGCCTCTGGCAATGGAAGCAGCATACAAGCATATTTTCATATAAATTTTAAATTTATAATTTATAATTACATTCATCAATCTGTGAATGACATTTTTTTTAGGAGATGGATTAGCACATTTTTAAAATAAAAAATAAATTCGTGAAAAAAGTTGAGAACCACTGCTCGAGAGTTTGTGAAAAAGACGCTTAATAAAGCACAGAATAGCACAGCAGAGCTGTTGCTCCGAAAAAACAAACCTAGGAAGAAATGAAGTTGCTGATTTCGAGATTTGGCTCATATTCAGCGAATTATTTCTCACATTTTTATTCGATAGAGAAGCGAATGCTCCCAACAGTGTAATGAGGAATGCAACGAGATGAGCAATGCACGAAGCAAGTTGTAGAAAAAATGCTAAGCCAACTCTCTGCTATAAAAATACAATACTAAATCACTAATCCATGCTAGGTTTTCATTAATTCATTAATTAATTTAGCTTAACCATTGTAAACGATGCAATAGGCAGTCTCTTTTTCACTAATATCGTCATTGTAAATGAATAAACTGGTTGCATGTTTTGGACTTACTTCGTATGTGCCTACGATACCATTTATGAAACGATTATCTGCTCTATGCGAATAAAAAAAGAAAATGCATTCGGCAATCGTTGAGAAAAATGCTGAAATTGAAAGATAAAGCAAGACGGCGCATTATTTTTTCTCCCAAATGGTGTACTACTTCGACTATAGGTTCCGCGAATTCGTTATGAGTACTTGACAGCTACTTTGCAGGAACGAACTGTGAAAATAAAGTGACAAGTGACAATACCGGGAAGCCGCCTACTACCGGGTGATTTTCTGGTGATAGGTAGTCGTTAAAAAAGATGATGATCTTTTAGAGTCGAAAATATCAGCGAAAGAATATTTCTGGCTTTCTATCGATTATAAATCTATTATATATAAAATAAATTAACAATAAAATTATTCACTTGAGAGCAATGTTGTTGCAACGAAGAAGAGAGATAAAAAATGGTAGCGACAAGAGCAAAATCCGACACAAATGGATAGCAACGCACTTAGAAGAGCAATTCCAAGAAGTATTAATGTTGTTGCTTGCCATCCTGTTGAAACAATTATAAAAGTGGGAATAATCTGAATAAATCTCAAATTTTCCAATTATTTTTTCAATAACACTGATAATTAGAACTGAACAAGAAGAAGCTACCGTATAATTTGTGCCGATTAACTTCACCAATCGGACTTGAATCATGGTATTCATCTCCAATAGTTCCAACATTTTCGTCATAATCCCATTTGTAAACACAAAATAATGGTTCAGTTTCTGTGTGATGTCTAAATTCTTCATTAGTTTAAATAATTTTTTTTTAATTTACTAAATATCAAATTTACTCTTTATTTATTTTTTATTTTATTTAAAAAAATTTAGATTTAGTGGCACGAACACGATGAGTCAAATCAGGACATTGAAAGGGAAGAGTTTGGCTGACTCTAAAAAAGCCACGATTTAAAAATCCAGATGGTAATGGCCAGCTGGCCAGCTTCATTTTTATAGCAAGGCCATGGCAAAAATTTCGAACCGTACTAATAAGCGCTAACCACTTTAGCTAATAGCAAATAGATGCTATAAATTTGATGAACTTTCCCAACCTTCTCATCGTGCTTAGTTCACCTCTGCTGTTTCTCGTACAGTCCAACCATAAACCATGTTCATGCACAGAATTATATTCGAATAAGTGTACGATCTGCCAAAAGAAAAAGTTATTTTATTAGGCCAATAAAAAAACTTTTAAAAAACTTAAAATATAAACGTGCAAATTTGAAAAATTGAAATGGAATAAAATTCGCAAAAATATAATTGTTTAACTTTGGTAAATTTGGTAAATTCAGGTAATTTTTATTTCGCGAATTTTGTATTCATCGAATTTCATTCAAATAAAAATTCCAAAGAATAATTGTATATAGTTAAAATAGTATATATAAACATGCTTATTAATATGCTATTAAATATATTAACGTACTTGCCACGATGGTAATAAAATTGCAGCAGAGCTCAGACTGATGCCGATCGTTGTAAATATTATTGCTAATGCTATTGCAACTCGATGCAGATAGATATAACCATTTAAACGAGTTTTTTGATTTTCTCTTAGGAATGGCTCTGAGAGAAATGTCGAAGCATCGTTATCAACGGATGCACTAAATTGCTGCTTATTAATTATTTAAAGTCAGCCATCTATACTTCCATTCTTTGCCAAAAAACTTCGCTCCCCCCACCCTCCATCCCCTCCATTAGTAATTGACCATTTAAATTAATAAGTGCTACTAGCAAATTGTATTATACTTATTCAACAGCTATCATCTCCTCTTATGAAACATTAAGTATCTCTAACTATATATAACTAAAAGAACCACCATCAGCCAACTTACCTATATGGATGACATCAGGTTATATGCAAAAAATAACGAGACATTGAATCGCTCATCCATCTAATCCGGATCTACAACGAGGACACTGGAATGTTATTCGGAGAGAAATGTGGCCAGATGGTAGTAAAGAAAGAAAAAATAGTGACGACTAATGGGATGAACCTGCCATCAGGATAATGGTTGGCATATGAGCTACAGGTACCTTACTATCCCACAGTCTCGTGGTAATCGATGAGGAGATAAAGAAGGCATCTATATTACTAAAGGAGAAGATAAATCTCGAACCGCCAGCTAAATGGGAAGAAAATCAATGCCATAAATATGAACGTCCTTCCATTCATCAGCTACGCAGCTGGTATAGTAAGATGGGCAAAGGAATGATGCTGCTCGAAGATTTTTCATAATTCATGGAAATTTCCACCCAATTTAGAAGATTATAGTCCTAATCCCTAGTATTCAGGAATATGACAGCAAGATGGTACCAAATGATGATTTGCTGAGGAAATGTCTGAAGTATTTACAGAAATTAGAAAAAGATAAAGCAAAGAGAGTACAATGGTGAAGCGAAATTCTCTATGATATGTTCCATCGACGAATAGCCAAGATAATTTGAGAAATCTTAGCAATGGTTGGAGAAAGCCGGTTTAAAATGTAATACCGGCATTAATAATAGCAGCATATGAGCAAACATTAAGCATCCAGTGAAATAAGGATCTACCACACTAGACAAGACTCTAGATGCAGATTATGCAAAAATCCCCCCCCCCCCTCAGAAAGAGTCCAACAGATATCGGCAGAATGTAAAGTGCAAGCAGGACCAACATACACTAAAAGGCATAACTAAGTAGCTGGAATCATCTACAGAAACATCTGCTCGATTTATAGCTTAGATCCTCCGAAGATTCAAAAAAATTATAGAGAATAATAAGGCGATGATGCTGCGGAACTTTTCCATCTTTGGCAGGGGACCCGAGGACCCGAGATTGAGGATGATTATGACGCAGGAGGTGAGAAATGAGTAAAAAAGGTTTTTTTTATATATATACTCAAGGAAAATTTATTTGCCCAAAATTTTTTCCCAGCCCTCTTTAAATAGCGTATTCTACCTCGTAAATTTAACTTCACCAGAATCCTTCAAAAGCTATTTTAATTTAACCTGTTAGTGATATCCTTTTGCCTCCTACAACCTTTCATACTCTGCAATGCTCCCAAAAGTTCTTTGGAACTTGCCGAAAACTTCCGCTAAATATTCCTCGAAATCTCGTTCATTTCATTTCCTTTGCCAGAACATATTACAATAAACCTCTTTACTTAATCTCTTAGATACCATCTCTTAATTGACAAGTTCCTCAAAACTCTGCTCCACGTTTTTAAAATCCCTTTAATCTTCTTTAATATTTTATTTTATATTTTTCAAGGCAATTAATTAATAACATCTTAAATCCTCTATAATATATTAACTCCGTTTTTTTCACTATGATAATCTAATGTGCTGCCCACTTTCATTGTGCACTTTCGGTAAAATCCATTGATACTTACTAATACTCTCTAAAATTCCGTCAAACACTGGGAAAATCTGACCCACTTTTTAAGATCCCTCAAACTTGTCACGTTTTGCTAAAAACTCCACAATTTCGTAAAATGTTGCTCTAACTTATAACTTCAGAGCTTCATTGAATTCCTTTGCCATTATACTCCTCTAAATTAGGAGCATCATTTTAAACTTCTTTATATCCAACAAAAGCCAGCTGTAGTCCACTTCTCACATATTCCCTTTTTATTGCTTTAAAGCCACTCGCAATGCATTGCTGCGAAAGCAATGGATAAAGGTTGAAAGGTCTATTTAAGAAATATCAACGCTCTCGAGGAAAAATATTGGGGGGATATGTTAGGATGAAAGTAATTCCGCCCGCCTGTACTTTTTTACTAGTAAATTAAGAAACAGTTAATTAATTAATTATTAATTATACCTGTGCATTAATTGAGATGCGTATCGTTTTTAGACAAATCTTGCGCCGAGCTCTCCTGTAAATGAATTCGAAGAAAAAATACAATTGGCGATAATATACTTTCTTCATGATCGACAAGAATATTTCTCAGTGAATAGAAGGAAACTTCACACCAATTTCAAATAATTCGAGTACTGTTGTTCATTTTTAATTCTTCTGAGGGAGAGGTCGTGAAAATATTAGAGTTTGGAATATTGAAAAAATTTATATATTCACTTTGCATAGAAAAAAACGAATTAGAGCGAATTAGCTAGGGAAATGAATATTTATTTATCCGTAATTTAAATCAAGATGATGAGAATTATCAGAATTTAAATTTGACTGAACAATTTTGTCAGAAAAGGAAGAACAATTGTTATTCAATTCGATTAACAATTAGAAAAAATAAATTGGAATTTTATGTGAATTTCGCTAGGATTTAAAAAAACGACCAAAAAAATTTCGTTCACAAAAAAATTTGAAATCTATGATAATAGCATTTTAGTGAATATCAAGTTTATCTAATGAAAGTTGAGAATAAAAATAATTTGGCCATTAAAGAGAAGTAGGAATGATGTTCTTGTCTTCAGGCAATTTCTGGCAAAAAGGACAGTGCTAGCAGTTATTGGAGCCGGCAAATTAGAAATTAGAAGTGCTATTATGATAAAAAATAGATCAAATTAGTCTATAATAATTGATGACCTCTGATAAAACTACTATTACAATAAATAAATAGTAAGCAAATAGTAAGCAAAAAAGAGAAAATAAAAAAGAAAAGAAATGAAAATTTAATGCATTCACATGTCGAATAAATGCCTAAAATCCAAATGGATTATGGCAGATATGTTGGAGTAATAAAGAATAATAAAATGGTCGCAATTTCAGAAACTCGTTTTTTTGATTCGCATATTTTAGCGTATTCGCATATGTTTACTTCCAAAGTTCCATAGTCTTAATTTGTCTTCTACCATGTGCCCGATTTTTTTTAAGGCTTTATTTAGGCATTTTACTCCTTTATTACTCTGACAATAATATTAAAGTCCATTTTAACTACCGCAAACTTGCTTGTGTCATTCTCGCCACAAATAATTCATTATCACTTAGTCGCTAACATCGGCAACGATTTAATTATATGCATAGTTAACATAATTTATAAATTTCAGGGAAATTGCTCGCATTCATTTATTTAATAATAAATAAAAAATAAAATAATAAATAAAAAAAAATAGGAATGCGGAATAATTGAGAAAATGAAAAAAGAATTAACTGGTTATTTGCCAAACGACTTTTGTTTTTACTCGAAAGTTCCATTATTTTATTTTCATTTCAAGGATTTTAATGTTTGATTTATTGTTTTATATATTATATTCGTCGTCTAAAAATTTCAGCACATGAATGATCAATAATCAAAAGCAGTGAAAAAATAAATTGTCAAAACAGAAAAGGCAAACTTCAAGGATGCAGTCGTTTGGTCGTTTGTTGCTTTCGCTGAACACAAACAAAACCAAATCGCTCGTGCTTTTATTATGTTTGTGGATGAAACAAATTCTTGATAAACATAAACAAAAGCTATTTGATAAAGCATTTTTTTCATCGCCGCGAAAAAATTTTTGATGGATGCGGGTACTTTTCCTTTAATAAATTGAAAATTTTGCAGTAGCAAATCCTATTATATATTCAAAAAATTCCAGAACACGCGATGGAACAGTCGATTTGAATTGCCGACTTCTGCACTCGAATAAATCCTCACTTATCATTTATCACTTTGCAAATCACTGGGTGAATGAAGCTTTTTATTAAAATTGTAAAGGAAAAGAAAAAATGATATAAAAATATTATGAAAATAAAACGAAAAAAATCTACCGTATTTATGGGAGGATTTAATCTCGTAAAGGGATAAAACAGAAGCGCTAATGATTAATTCTATGGCTGAAATATCAGAATATTCTAATCAATCAAGGAAAATATAAAAGAAAAGGTAAACCGAAATACTTTTAAATCTAATCAGTTGATGAGTGATCAATAGTTTGAATAGCGTTAATTTCTGCAGTACTTATTTATTGTTTCTAGTGAGACTTACTCTAGTGGCTTTTAGAAATAATATGGGCATTAATATTTCAGTTAGAGGGTTACTTGCAGATAGAAAAACAATTGAGTACCATCCAGTTTAAAAACAACGGGTGAAAATGAAACCAGAAATAGAGCGAAGAAAGAACAAATTTTTTTTTTATATAAATTTTTTGTAAAAAAGTCTCGTTTCTTTTAATAATTTAATTCCTGAACCTGTTAAATAGAAAGATGGCTGCTTTTTTTTAATGCGATTCATTTAATCGGATTCAATTAGATTCTGCCGAAACAGCAAATCGAATTCGAGGGAAACATGCAATTCTGTCGACCCCATGAAATGCATTCGAGAATTCCGTAAGTATTTTAAATTTATTCAGCGATAAATTTCGAGCCGAATCCACACTGTTTGCCGTCAAATTAGGCAGCAAAGCACTCGAGTAGACAAATATCTAATAAATTTGAAAGAAATCCAAAATCAACATCGTTCAAAGTTTTGACAACAACCATTATTAGTTTCGCAAGGATTTTGCAATGAATATTTAGTAAAATAATGTAAAAATAAAAACAATATTTTAGAAATTGTGTCATCGCGAGAAGTTGGCGACGATGTTAGTGACGATGGCCGTCGATCCAATCAATGATGGTTGTCGCGAAAAACACACCTTTGTTATAAAAGGTATTGGAAAGGTATTGCGCATCGCGTCCAACGACCTGTTTTCTATGCACCGAATGATGACTAACCGATAAGTAATTTCTTCTCTTTTTGTATTTATCCCCCACTATAAATGACCTTGAACAATTTTCACTTAATAATTTTTACGTCATTTACACCATTTCATAAAAATAAAATTAAGGCTTATGCAATACTGAAATCTGCCCTTTAGGCATAGCATATGCGAGTGCATGAATTAGTAGAATAGATTACCGTGTTGAAAGTCAAGGACCATTTATTCCGACAGGAATAAAGAATCCAGGAAACACTGGCCATTCACCTGCACTTCTATTATCAAGCGACAAATTTTCCTTACTGATAGCTTTTGAATTAGCTTAACCAGAAATAATGAGCCTCATTCATTAACAATCTTCTTTCGAACTTCTTTAAAGTAAAATATTTAGAGGAATAAATAATTAAAAATCTTCCAATCCAATTTTGAAAAATTTAATTTTTCTGTTCTATAATAAATATACTAATTCAAATTGAAGGCAATATAATATTCTAAAACGTGGTGAAATTAACTTAAGGCGAACCTAATAAAAGTTAGACATTCCTCATGAATTCCGCTTCTAACAGTTCTCACCATTACCGATTAGGTTGTTTCCGCTGGATGCAAGGTTAAAATGTTTCCATGCTGCACGATCTGATATCATCTTTGGTAACAATATTCCTTCTTTCCATCGTCTAAGTCCATATATAGCTGGTCCTCCTATACGTTTAAAATCTCTCCTGTTTGTGTCTAGGTTTTGGTTGGTTTTCATCGCCATCTATCGCAAGAGTTTAGTAAGTTTAGTAATAAAATATGTCAAATCCTGTGGTGTGCACGAAGAACATACCCTAACCAGAGAAGACGACGCTCTGCGATGGTACCGTTAATGCGTGTGGTATTCGAGCAAAAGTGAATGCGATTATGTGAGATTTATCCACTCGGCGAGTAAAATATATCTTAATGGTGCATTATGAATGGTCAAAGGCAGATAACTTCTTACTATCTTCCACTCTCATCGGCCATGTCTCGGCGCCACATAGCAAAATCGAGCCAATCGCAACTATATAGATGCAGACTTTCGTTTTTATATGAGTCCTTACTATTATATTAGCCAACATTTACACGCTACTGGCTATATTCATAAACTTACTATAGAAAAGGGAAAGGAATATTATCGTAGTCCATTTAGGTTAAAAATATGACGACAAAAATACAGAAGTTTTTAAGAAATTATAATTTTTTCATTATTGAAATATCGTAAAATGAAATAAATAATTATCGATGAAATATAATTATCAAATGCGTTTTTAAATAAATAAATACATGCAATGAAGCGAATATTAAAGAATGACGAACCGTTGGATTTTCTTGGATTTTCTCATCAAGGAGCAAATTCTTTTATTATTCAGGATGGTACCTTATGTCCCGAATTGGTGCTCGACAAGAAACTAAATTATCTTAGTTGTCAATCACTTTTTTTTATTTATTTGTTTATCCACACGACAATGATGCATTAACGATAATGTATGCAAAATGCCAAATTGTCAATATTTGTAAGAACAATGAAATTATAATGGAAAATGGATGCCAATGAGTGGGTGGTTCCAATCATTATTAAAATAATGATTTTCTTAGCTAGAGTGTCATCTGGAAAAAAATCACAAATACATCTCCACCGCCACTCCGATTTCACCTCATTGACATACTGCCATTGACATACTTATTAGCGCCACAAAAATTGAAATCATGTTTTTCATTGACATACTGCCATTGACATACTTATTAGCGCCACAAAAATTGAAATCATGTTTTTGATCGAATTAATAGAACGATTTTATCCTTGGCTTTATGAGAAATAACTTAATAGTCGATTAGTCCTCTATAAAACTTCGACTGATCATAAATCAGCAGGAATAGTTAAATTTTATAAAGATAAGTTTCATAAAGATAAGCTGTTTTATATTTGTTGCACGATGACAAAGGAATTTCTCTAATTCTTGTACTGTACTTGTAAATTTCGAAAGAACTTCATTCGACCATTCAAAATACAAAATATAAAAAAATACCACTGCGTAATAGTGAACAGTAATAATAACGAAAGGCAAAGCAAGCCAAGCAAACCCTTAATAACCGTTTTTAGCTTTCCCGATTTTTACACAGACATTTATTCGGTATTTAATGCATTTCCTATCTTTTATGGCAACAATCTTTCAATATACTTTAAACCACATCGAATGACCAAAACTTCGTGAAACATTGCTTCCAAAATTTATTTTTTCCCTTTTATTCCTCTTTTTGGCGAAGAAAAACAGAAGATTATCTCGCAATCATAAAAGAAATAGCTCGACCATGCGGAATAGATAGTTGCTTTGCTTCTGCTAAAATCAAGCAGCATAAATTTGACCTTTGCTCCTTGGCAGAGTAAATAAACCAGGAAGTAAATGAACCAATAAAAGAGAAATCGGATTGGGTAATAACGGCACATTTTTATGCAAAGGGATTTCCAAATAATTTCATCCTAGCTATAAACAGTCTATACCTTTAGAAAAAAAGGGACAGTTTGTTTCACTACAGTGCTTTAGAGATCAAAATTCAAATTATTACAAAAATCAACTCACTTTCAAATTTCCAGATTTCCAGACTTTTTTGGTATTCATTTCCCACAACTTCCCTATTTTGCTTTTTCAGCCCTTGGAATTTCCCTAACTTCTCATACTCATTCCTCCTTCTAACGTTCCTGCTATATCTATTATAAGTGCTGATTTTTGGTTCTCGTCTACTACTATGTTATCTAATTGATTGGCCTGTACTTATTTGCTATAATTTTGTTCAGCATTTAGAACTCCATTTTTATCTAACAAATCATTTAAATTTCTTTGGTTAACAACCTGAATCAAAGCTTTGAAATATGGTAATTAATAATGGGAAATTTTACTGATGAAAATTCATATCTACGGTCGTTAAATATAATACTTTATTGCCGTAAAAAATTTACATTTCACTGTTGTCCAAAAAATTTTCAACAAATTACTTTAATTGGCAAAATGAAACAATAAAAAATACAACTTTATCTGTTAGAAATACGACCGATGTCACTATCTGCCTTTTCCTTCATAATTTTTTCATTCTTTTCGTTGATAATTCGAGTAACCTCCACACTAATTCTTGCCTTAAGGGAAATTTTAAGTAACGAAAAATATAATAATTAATTAAAAATTCGATTTAAAATCTTTGAAAACTAACTTGTTCAATAGCAGCCGCTTTTTTCGGTGCAATGGCTAAACGCCGACCTTTTTTCGGTCCTTGTGGTTTATTCTTCTTGAAATTTTGTTTTACTCCTTTTGGAATTGATGACTGGAAATTTTTTTTAAAATTTTTTTATGAAGATATAAAAACATAACAAAACAAATAATTAAAGAACAGTTCAGAACAAATATTTAATTATTTCCATAGATCCCATTCTTTTATTTGAGGAGCATTTTTTGCTAAGACTTTAAAACTTTAATGAATGATAATAAACAGTAAAGTTTTTATGATTTAGCCGCAACAGACTGGTTTTTAAATAAAAAGTAACTAAATATTTAACATTACTTTCACTTTTACTTTATATTGTACCATCACACTATCTGATGAAAAGAATATAACAAGAAGTTGCTATACAAAGAAGTGATATTACTGAATGAAGGCGAATACCAATAACAGATGCCTAAAAATTAATTTACTTTAAATCCTATACTGATAAGGAATAAATACCTAAAAATCAAAAAAATTGAGAAACAAACAATAAGGTAACGTTAAAGAAAAAAATATATATGATAATATGGACACACTGGAGAATTACAATCACAAGGCTCCAAACTTGAACTAAGACAAGTGGAGATCGATGTTCGAGAATTGCTTAACAATTTATTAACTTCCAAAAAAGCCCGTCAATGACTAAAAATTTACTCCTCTTTCAATAGATATATTTTACTCAATAAAGGTTCCAAAATATAGTAGTCTTACTTTGTAAAAAATACCAAAAAAACCCTTCTTTTCTTGCGTTATCCAACAGTTTATTCGCGGTATTCGTTTTAAATAAGCACAAGTACAAATAAGCAATAGAATCGCGACAAAAACACCATCAAGAGAATAAACTACAATTAGAATCTACATTACCAAATAATGATAAAAATTGCCTTAACATTACTTTTAAAAAATCGTAAAAGAATTAAATTAGTTGTACATACCGTTCATATAGTTCTTCAAGTCACCTTTACAAAATCCAGATCAATAAAATTTACCGAAAATTCAATATTATAACTTAAATCGACTATGAGGAAGAAAGCAATACGATTTTTACCGTGTGATAAGAGTAAATTTGCGACTGAAATAATCCCAAATACTTTAAATGACTTATTATATATAAATATATATCCAATTTCTACTCATTGATTTCACTTCATACTCTACATTTGGAAAAAATAAATGCTTGTAAAAATTTTGTAACAATAATAAAAATATTAACAAATTATTCAGATATAATTTATTGTTTAAAATAAATTAATTTTTAAAAAGATTAAAAATTAAGTAATGCATGAAATTTAATGCATTAATGAATAAACACACAAAAGGATAAATAAGGAATGAATAAGAAACAAGGAGTATCAAAATCAAAATACGACTCCAGCATAAGACAAAATGACTCTAAATACTAAAGTAATAAAATAAAACTCCATGAAAGCGTTCTAAAAACAGAAAAATACAATATTTGCGCCGAAAAAACGAAGAGCAGAATTATATTTCATAATTTCGGAATCGTTTTAAAATTTCAGACCGAAGCTGAATAAACCGTGCCTTCCCATTGCTATCAGATGGTGCACTCGAATCGCCTATCATTTGTGGCATTTTCATCGAATTTATCCAGTGCAGTGACTAAATTTTCAAATATAAATATCTATATTTAATGCATAAAAGATAATAATGCAAAATTAAGACGATAACTTTCGATAATTCTTTAAAAATCAGAAGAAATTTAAAAAACAAAAAACGTTCACAATATCTGGTTAGATTCCCTCTGCTGACCTGTCACATAATATTAACGACAGTTAGCTGGCAATAGAAATAAATCGGCCAGTAACACCACTTGGATTTTTTGATAATAAATTTGCTTTTGAATAATCATTCTACTCTTTACGACTTAGAATAAAAACCAAATTTAATCGTTCAGCAGTCTACTTATTAAATATTTAATTCCTGAAAAAGCAAATTCGAATATGGAGGTTCCACTTGACTAAAGGCAACCAACATTGATTCAATATCGATTTCTTATTAGTAGTAAACCTGAAGCTAAAAGTGAAGAATCCCATCATCAGCTGAATCTGTGAATAAGAACTAGCATGCTAACAATCAATGAAGTCAACTAAACCAGAAATACTCTATAATAAAGAATAAAACCAGATCAGAAAACAAAAAATTCAAACCATAGAAAGTCCATTGTGTTCCAGCCATAATTTCCATGGTACTGCTATAGAACTGTCCAACCACTTGTTATATTCTTTCCTCATTTTCTCATCTGACAGAACTTCCTAAACTTTAAGATACTGAAATTATATTGAAACTAAGATCGCATCAGAAATAAATTTCTATTGAGGAAATCAACCACCTTAGCTTCTTGAAGTTTTAAAAATCTTTCATTGCTCAAATCGCTAGTAGAAGAAGTATCTGGATGATAACTTCGTACTCTCGCACGATATTCAGCAAGAATTTGTTCCGTCTAAGAATGATTAAAAAATATAAAATTTATAAAATCATTTTTTTCATTAAAAAATTTAGCAAATTAAAAAATTATTCCAGCAAGATGACCAAGAAAAATCTAATAATACGAAATACAACTAACCGTTGCATTTCTTGAACATCCAAGAACCGAATAAAAATCGCATGAAGACTTGCATGAAACATGGTCATCCAACACTTTCTCAATGATTCCAAAATCCATCTGAGTACTGAGCAACCACAGCTTTAACTGCAAAATGCGAAAAAATACATCCTAAATTTGTTACTGCAGAACTGCTAAACTTTATAATACTTTATAATACTCAAGATTCGGTCCCATACTTATAATAGATAAAAAAATATAGATAAAGGAAATCCTTTCCAACATAATTTATTCAAAATGAAAGAACGATATATTTATTTTTCGCAATTTAAACAATAAAGAAAATACGATACGGATAATTTCCTTTTCTGGGTGAAATTTTTTAAATAAGGACTTGCTCCGTATCAAAAATCATGATTAAGATGTATCATTTTCGGTACTTTTTCATTCTTCTTTTTTGCTATCTAAATTTTAATGAGTTTAGATTGGAAAAAAATTTGAAATTCTGCTAAAAAACAATCATTAAAAATTTATTATCACTGATTCCTCTATTACTAATCGTTAAGTGGTATTTATATTTTATATAATATCTAGACATATCAAAATTGCGCTTATGTGTTTAATTTAAGTAATTTGATAAAGAAGAAAAAAATATTCAGAAATATCTTAACAAGTTCTGTGACTTGCGCCCAGAGAATAATTTAGCGTGTAAAACTTTTTAATTTTTTCCATCGTTTTATTTTTCTTTTCCTTTCTAACTCTCTTTTCAAATTTTTCAAAGTGCAGGAGAAAAAGAAAAATAATTATGCAGATTTGAAAGTTGAATAAAAATAAATTAGCCAAATTAACTAATCACCGCTATGCACTTTACTGCCAAAGAATCGACTGGCGCAATTGTCTTTATCTTTTTTCTTCTTCTGTTTTATTGCTTTTCGATGCTGACTTTTGTAAAACTGAATATATATATATATATAATATAATATAAAACTGAATACATAAAAAATTAATGAATAAAAGATAATTTTGTCGAAAGAATAGTGATTCATGATGATCAAATTTACGTAATACAGTGATTTAAAATTTTCTAACAAAAAATCAGTTTAAAGTACATATAAAGATATTACCTTAATAATTCCTGATCGCATTTTCTTCCACTTTCGTTCAATGACTTCGAATGGTTGTATCCGATAAAAATTTCCAATAGCTTTAGCGATTTCATCATCAGTTTGGACAATGAAAAAGGATTTCTTAATACTTGTTGCAAGTATATTTTGCAAAAATAGTTTTTTTGCATGTGGCAAAGCTTGTTCCGACAGTTTTATATTATTTAATTCGCTCTGATCCGAAATCGGTGAAGCAGTTCGTACAATATCCCGAAGAAAATTAAAGCCATAGTCGCCTTCTGAAAATCCGCTGGGGTATGGAATCACGAAAAACTGGTATAATAAGAAATTTTAACCAATTTGAACTTAAAGCCAATAAAAGATGCAATACGTTCAACGACGTTTTCCTTTAAACTTTCAGCAAAACTTTGATTGATTTCATAAAACTGTTCTTTTGTGATACGATTTTCCATGGTTATATCGAGTTCCTTTTTCATATAAGTTTGCTTCTATAAAATTTCCAAAGTAATGTTAGCTGGAATACTGGAACAAAAAAGCAAAAACCAAACTTAAAGAAAAAAAATAATTAATAAAACCTAAGAAAGAGATTAAAGCTTGCAGAACATAGACTAAAAAATCACTTCCTCATTTGGGACTTTTCCCATTCGTGAATGAATCCAAGAAGAATGCTGCGCATCATCAGGATCAAACCTACTGAAAGGAACAATTTCTTTTGAACGAATTTTGACCGCTTTATTCAATCCGAAGTCAAAAACGTTAGTGCCCAAAACCTTTGATAAAATAGTTAATTCTTTTATTCTCTCATTTTCCGTTTCGTTATTGTCGATAGCCTCCTGAAAAATAAAAAATCCAAATAAAACTTTGCTTATTCTTATTTATATAAAATTTTAAAAAAAACCAAAAATAGAATTAAAATGGGAAAATATACTTCATCATCAAAATTTTCGAAAAAACGATCATCAAGCTTGAATCGCCTATCGTTACCAAATTTCATTTCCATTTCAGTCAGTTTAGCACCTCTTTTCCCAATATGTCGATTTACAATCTACAAGCATCAGAAAATATTAACCCAGAAAATAAATTTAAAAAATTATCAGCAAAACTATTGCAGAAATATTACCTGACTTCTAATATCGTCATATTCATCGTCATCACTATCGAATAAGCGCAACCCACTGTGCTTCACATCCTTAATTAAAAGATCACTTATTTATTTTTCTTTGATAAGAATAAAAGATAATTCAATCATACAATCTAAAAAAATTATGAAGCTCACGCTCGTTCCGCTATGATCTTATCCATCTCTAAACATCACCGTTTCTTATTTCATTTAATATTAGATGAGGCAATACTTCCATCAAAAAGCCAACATCAGAAATATACCAAATTTTTAATGGTTTTACTTTACTGAAGAAAAAGGAAGAATCAAATCCATCTGCCCTTAGCTAAGACTTCTTCTTCTTCTAACAGCTTTCACCATTAGTGGTTAGGCTGGTTCCGCTAGCTACAAAAGCACGACGTCTCCAAGCTGCTCGGTCCGACGCCAACGCTAAAGCTAATAGAAGCCTTAGCTAAGACGAAGTCAAATGAACAGGTTCCCAGGATAAATATGGGCGTATAAAGAGAATTTAACGAAATATTTAAAAAGTTTAAAATTTCACCGAAACGCCACCATCATCGCAATCCGAAAAAACAATTTTTCTTGGCTTATTCGCTTCCAAATCAGTAAATTTCAATGAATGTGATATTGCTAAACTTCGCTCCTTGAGCAGCTCACATTTTCTTGCGACACTTAACAGTCTGTAGAAAGTGTTTAATAATGAAGAATTGTGCTTAATATATAATAAAATTTTTAAGATAAATGCAAACGAAACGAGTAAACCGAATTCTGTCGCTTCGGTTTATATCGCTAACGATAGAATTTTTATTCCGATTCGCTTTAACGAAAATAAACGAAAGAAGAAAAATAAATTTATACCGCGAAAATTTTGCCTATAAAAACGGAGAATCGGAAATAATTGAAAAATCATCGAACCAAAATCTGTAGTAAAATCTACCTGATTTCCTCCGAACGCTCTTTTTTTGATTTCTCCATAAGTTTAGAAAAAAACCCACCACCATACACCTTTCGAACGCCAATGACTATTTTTTTTGTTAAAATTCCAATAATTAAGCTGAAGCTGTCAAATAATATGTTCTAAAAAGCGGACAGAAAGGTATTTTCGTCATTCTAAGTTCATTTATTGCTGCTCGTTTGAAAAGTAAACGGATGTAAATTTATTGATTATTAAAAATATGGAAATTTGATATGAATGGAGAAAGGGGACGGAAGAATAGCGTAAAATAAGACGAAGAAGTAATTAATAAGTAGAAAATGAAATTCAGCGGTAATTCTCCGTGGAATGCCGCCGATTTTCCAATGTCTCAAGTGACGATCACACAACGAAGCGAATTTCTTCTCGTGCAGACCGCCTTCTTCGAGCGATTGTCGGGCAGTTTCGTGCTGCCGCGACTCTTACGCATCTTCCTTCTGTGCGATTTGATGCGGCAGACTTGTTTGCGAAATTTCTAAAGTTTCGTAGGGGTAAAGGCTGCTTGAAGAAGGGCACTCGCATTATGCGAGGTCGTGGCGGAATGGCATTGCCACAGCATTGCTATTCTGCCAGTGGCACTCGATGCACCCTTGCACCCTTCTTGCATCTTTGAGAAAGCAAACAGATTTATCTTAAATGCACCAGTTTATTTGAATTTGAATTATAGAAAAAAAATATCGTATTTTCTGCCCACTTACATATATTTATTTAGTTTAAATATTTAAATGCCTGTATTTGCTGTATTTAATAAATATTCAGTGAATTTTTAATAGAGTTTTATTAAAATTCACCTTTTACATTTAAATATATACTATGCTTTATTTTTTAAAACATATTCCATTTAAATGTGGTAGAACAGATAGCCTATCACCACTGCAGGAGGACCTCAACAGAATAGCCAACTGGCTGCATGACAAGCAAATTACCCTTTCCTTTCAAAAATGCGTTCTTCACATCAATTCTAAAGGTTTCGATTTTCCCAATCTTTTTATTAATGGTAATATAATCAGTAGAGCCTCACACATTTACGATCTTGGAATAACCATGGATGAAAATCTCGATTTCGACCTTCACTGCAGAACCATGGTAAAGAAATCCTCAAAGATACTAAATTTTATTTCTCGCTCGTTTAAGAACAAAACTGAAGATTTTCTTATCAGTATGCACAAAGCTTTCGTTCGGCCTCTTCTTGACTACGATACTCTCCTAGATATCGTAAATCAAGTAAAATAATTGAAGGACTCCAAAAATATTTTATATGACGCCTCTCCGCTAATTGCAATTATAAAAGAAAACTTCTACAATATAACCTGGATTCTCTGTCAGTTCGTCGAATTAAACGAGATTTAATTTATACTTATAAGGTTCTGTATGGTGTTATATTAAACTAGATTGTTCAAAATATTATAATTTCAGGCTAAATTTGAATCCAACAATAACTAATGAGCTAAAGTTATTAAAACTTATCTTTAAAACTAAACTAAGAACTTATGATGTACTATTAATTACTGGAATAAATTACCGAATGATATAGTTTGTGAGCCATCCCTAGTTATCATTTAAAAAAAGATTAGATAATATCATTTATGATATTATTTAAAAAGTTCACATCATGCAGGAAGTGTGAAATCCCGCCGGCTGTATATAATACAATTACTTCGAATTGTACTATATTATATTATCCTACAATTTCATTTTTATTTCCTCTTTAAAATGATTGTCACATTTCTAATTTTCTTATTACTAAATTTTGTTTTTTTTTTTTTAAACTGTTGTTATCAATACAAGCACATGGCGTTGTCGCCCTGCTTGGCTATTAATAAATAAATAGCTTTGATTTTAATTGGTTTGATTTTATTACCATTTGAGTGATAAATATTTTAAATTATTTAAATTAACGTATAGAATGCGAATACATTGACATATTCCGAAATAATAAAATAAAATTTATGAAATAGGTAGTAAACCGAAATAGAAATATTTCCGTTTTGAATGCCTTTATTTTTATCAAATATTTTATTTCATTTTCAACAATCATTTTAAAAAATAAGGAACATGTTTGGCTATTCTCTGAACGATGCGAAATGGAATATGAGAAAATGTAATAAATAACGAGGTCTGAATGCATTTTGCCAGGTTTGCTCATTGTTAAGGAACAGGAATCGAATAATAGTACAACTTACTTGTCTTCAGTTGGATAGAATATAAATTTATCAGTGAGAATGGAGGAATGGAGAAAGAATTTGGATAACTGTGTTAGTGAGAGTCGATGGTTTTGGCAGCAGATAGGAAATTTGTTATTAAAAAACAAATTTGTCATTAAAAGATCCGACTGACCCATCTTAATTTTTATCGTCTAGTGATTCTCTGGCAAATTAATTTTTAACCATAATGGCAACTAGAAATTGGTGCGCTCTAATCACTTACTTAATTTTTAACTTGGCTTACCTAGCTATTGAACCTGAAATAATTGTTCATTCCATTCAACGCCGTCATCATTCGTCTTGTCTTGATAAAAAAAACTTGACTTTTAAAAAAAGTGATTTTTATCGAAAACCACTCTTCACATTCCTCCCATTCCTCCTTTTCCTCCTTCTCTCTTCCATTCAGATTTATTATTCATTTAATATTCTTCACTCTATTCGTAGGCGAAAATATTTCCGATTATTTGTTTATTCAGGTGACTTCAACAGTTTTGTGAATTTCGCAATCCAGTTGAAATTATTGATCTTATTTTAAGTTTTTTTTTGTAACAGCATTCCCAAAGATCTTTCAACTATCTCAAAATAAAAAATTCGGGGACAGTGAACGTATTTTAAATCGAATTATTGAAGCATCTCAATGGTATAAATATTAATGATTTTTCTGGAATGGCAAATGAATACTGGGAAAATGAATACTTAACTATAGGAATTTCTTCGAAAGTCAGCCGCTTACGCTAGGGCATACTAGTAGGAAATGCGCTAGAAAAGGTATCGGAAGCAAGTGTCCAACTGTCTGAAAAAGCTACTAAAGTATGTCAATGTCAAGAGATCCTGACTATTGGAAGCTTCGAAGCTACGATAGCAGCACGTTGGGACAGAAATCACTATTGGAGCGATATGGCCTTGAGAATGGAGAAGAAACCGTTGTGAATTCACCATAAAGACGAAAGTTCGCATCTATTTGCCATATGGCTGCGAGACATGCCCATTAAGAATGGATAGTATTAAAATCATTTGACTAGTCATGTCTGAAGTGCATTTTACAGGTTCATATAAAATCTCACATTATCGTTTCCACTTTAAATACTTCTTGTACTTATAATACTTACGTTCAAATACTTCTTGCATTAAGAGTACTAGCGTCGCCTTCGCAGGACACGTTCTGCGCCGCCCCTATAGGAGTTGACATATATTTTGTTACTTGCTAAACCCTGCGATGGATGGCGTCAAAATCGAGGTGTGCCAATCAAGATCTGAATTGATACGGTCAGAAAAGATTTTGAACGTATAGGTGGACCAACAATATATGGACTTAGACCATGGAAAAAGGAGTGGCTTCTATTATTATCGACAATAATATTAGATCGTCCAGCTTGGAAAGCGCACGTCTACTCTTGTAGCCAGTAATGTTGACGGCTATTGGAAGTTTTTATGTTAAGAAATAACTATATTTGGAAAAAGTCATTTGTGATTTAACGATTAGAGATTTCAGTCAGTTATGTTCCTACTTACTGAATAACGGAGCTTACTGATCTATAACTGATTCGTTATTGATTTGTTGACTCATTATTGATCTATAGCTGACCCATCATTGATTGTTTGAGGCAATCGTGCATCTGGTTTCGATCGTCGTTTGTCATAAAAATTCATTTTAAAATAAACAACGAACTGGATCCACCACATTCACATCATCGATATTCTCGATAAAACTAATTGCGGAAATCGATTTATTTTTTTCCTCAAAATTCTAAATTCCTCAAATCTATTTGTATTATCGCCCATATAATTTTTCTTCTAATCTTTTCACGTCATCCAAAATATGCGGAATAAAATATTCGTTGAAATCTGTAATGATTTGGAACTAGGAGGGATTTCGAACGCATCGATGGGTGGCTGCATCGGTGGTTCAGTGGTAATGTAATTGGCAGTGAGAATCGAGGATTTGGTTCGAATTTGCACGGTGTACCAAGCTTCATCGGGTGGCATTGTCCATTCGCCTAAAGAAGAAAAGCAAAGAAGAGTAGAAGCTCAGTGGGCTATTGCTCGATTCGGAGCGGCGGTGCTGACACTGCACTCCCAACAGGAATAAATCCGAAAAGTCTTAGTGATGGTCGTGCATCACCTGTATCCATATTCCCAACGGACTTCCTTGCATATTTTTCTAATCCGAAAAGCCAGCGGAGCGGGTCTCAGCGATGGTGAGTGCTTTTAAAAAATATATACAGTAGATGGATATAGGCTTAAGTAGTGGAACTTTGGAAATGCATCGTTCTTACAGCTGAGTGGAACTAAATGGAAAATGTTGGAGGAAGAAAAGATTGCATGTATATGTAAGGAAATCTAAGCCTGAACTTTTTACATGGTATAAAGAGAAAGTTAGCGATGTCGATATTTGGCACATTTGGTTGATGACAGTCTGATGTTCTATTGTGCTTGTGCGCTTTGAAAAGTGAAAAAATTTTGGCGCCGGCGCTATCTTCCTTGTTTCTTCGGTGGTAATCAAATTAACCTATCTTTTGCCATCACTTTTGTTCTAAAATTTAATTTGCAGACTTCTTGTTACCTTTCTAATAAATACCATTGTTGGCTGAAACGAGTCGGCTCACCGCAGAACCGGCTTCGCTGAGCCTCTCGGCCCGAAGCCACATAACACTGAAAATAACACTGCTTATCCTTTCCTCTTATTTTTGTTGTATTATTGCTTTTAATTCAAATGTCGAATTTGAGAACCATTAGTTTTGTTTTTTATTTGGCAAAAATCAATTTAAATTAATCAAAAAACTTCATGGAAACATTTTTGTCGAAATTTAATTTAATGTTTTTATTTTAATTAATTTGCAATTCTTCTATAAAGTTTTCCGTTTTTAGAAAAGTTTTTAGAATTTTTTAGAAAAGTTTTCCGTTTTTATAGAATATTTAAGAATATTTTAATCGTTTTACGAATTATAGCGCAGTAAAACTTTTAATTTATTTGTAGAAAATATTTAAAATATAAAAAATATATAAAATATAAAAATATTTGAACCGAGTGACCTTTGACATTGCTCGGTTCAAAATTCTTCTCGTATGCGAATATTTGACCCCGGTTTCTTCACATAATTTTGATTCACCGCTCGTCATTTAGGGAAAAGAAGAGGCAGAAAATTTCGCTTCATCGGGTCTCATTAGTCGTTTCAGTATTCAGTAAAATGTTCGTCTAAAATTTCATATCTTCCCTTAACTTTTTTATTATTTTGTTTATTATTTCTATTTAAATTCTTGTCAATTCCTTTCTGTTTGGAGATTGAAAAACTGCAGCCACAAGCAAAGATGCCAGGACGCAGTTCCGTTTTCTTTTATAAATAAATAAGTGCCGTGTCAATGCTTCTTTGCTACTTCTTCCAATTATCAACGCAATTTATTTATATTTAAGGGAGCCAAGTTGATCTGCCGTTGTCCATCGTTGTTAGATGCGTGTATGTTTCGTGGTTTTCTTCTCAGATTCCACGTCTTTATGTGCTTGGCACCATATTTGAAAAAAAATTTTCAATCGTTAAAAGCAACCAGCATCGGTGGTCGGGTTGGGTTTAAATTGCGGAATAAAGTTGTGGTTTCGCCACGAAATTAATGTTACGGTAATTCTGGATCCCAAAAATTTATTCAGCGTTTTAATATTATTGTTGTCGTTTGTTAGTAATAGTGTTAGGTTGAGCGATAGTTGGTGGGTCGGGGAGGAATTTCAGGTAGTTTTTTTAATTGAATGGTGATCTGGGAGGTCGTAGACTGGTTGGTGGCAACCAGTTCCCTTGTTAGTGGAATTCATGAAAATTACAAATTAAAGGATTATATTTGCGTGGAATTTTGTAGATCACTCGTGATTTCCCATTTGCGTTTTTTATTTTTGTTTTTAGTTTGTAGGTTTATTTAAATTTTTTCCTCGTGAAAAGAATTAGCTTTCGTTCTTTTCCAAAAATTTGATTCAGTCATTTGGCTTTGTTCCAAATATTCAAAATGAGAAAAGCAACCATTTTTTGGTGATTTTACTAAGTTCATCGTGTATCTGGGGAGTAGAGAGTCGCGTATGGGACGCATTGTCAGAGTAAATTAGTAATTATTATTCATCCCATATTGTTAAGCAGGAAAATGTCATGCTTTATCAGCTGCCGCGCCATAACAGTTAGTGGAGTGAATAAACTAGAGATGGCGTGTACTGTTTTAGCAAAAAAGCTAGCAGATGAAGGAGGATGTAAAAGTTCTGCTGGAAATGGCTTTATTTAGTGTAGAGGCTTTAATCAGCCTAAAAGAATTTAACTTATTTAATAATGATCTAGTAAAAGCGTTTAACCGCTTGCAGTTTTTAGCCTCAATTATTCGGCATTCGTTTTTATCAGAACTAGGTTCTCATTGTTTTTTCTGACTCTTTGATATATATTTTAAGAATAGAATAGAAATTATTATTTATTGTATTTATTGTGTCAAGTAAAAAATAAATTTCTGCAGATGCAGTACAAATCTAATTAAATTTAGCTTAAATATCGTTTAGATGAAATTATCAAAAAATCTGGATTTTCAATCTGGAATTTTCTTTTTCGGCAGCAAGTTTTCACAATTGTTATTCAATCTAATTTCGCAGAATTTTTTTCATACTTTGCGTTAATATTTATTAATTATTTTAATGTAAAAAAAAATTATTTTAAATTATTTCAGAGATAAGAGTTCTCTTCTACAATGGATAATAACCCTGTAGCAAAAGCAGCGAACGAAGCTGAGCATGATGATGAGTTGAATATTCAGGATTATTTACGTACATTACCAAAAAGCGTCAAAAGTCGAGTTTGTGCTCTCAAAAAACTTCAACTCGAAGGTTATTTTCTTGGCTTGATCGGGTTTATTATGTCAAAGGGTTCAAAAATTTAGAAAACAATTTTTTTGGAAGTTTGAGAAATGACCAAATGTTCTGCAGTATATGATACTCTTTATTATCCGAATAATTTTGTAATATCGCCAGAAAAGATAATTTCAGTGATAAATATTGAATCAGAGTTTTACAACAAGATTCATGAACTTGAAATGGAATTCGCTCCAAGGTTCGATTCTTTATATTCTAAGGTATATTTTAAATTTTTAAAATATATTTTAAATTTTCTCATATATTTTCGATTCTATGGCTTTTTCCAATTTTTGTATTTTGAATTGATATAAAAAGAATATATATAATTCTCAGCGGAAACAAATCGTTACTGGAGAATATGAACCATCCGCTGAAGAATGTGATGTTCCAATTATTTTTGGTCTTCCAGCGGAAGTGCAGAAGGTTATTTATATTTTCAATGTCTGTACTTTTTCGCATTCCTCGGAATAACTTTTTGAAACCAAAAATATGTTGCATATACTATATAATATATATATCTTGTAGGTTTCATTTCAAATTCCCTAAAGAGTTTCAGTTTGCATAGGGCGATAGATAGTTGGAATGTTTATTTTCATTGAAATTCATATCGTATAGTTTTTTTATTCAGACTTTGAATGACGAGAGTGATCCTGAACCACCTGAACCTATCAAAGGTATCCCCGACTTTTGGCTAACGCTTTTGAAAGAGGTTGATAATATTGGTTCAATGATTCAAGAACATGATGAACCGATTTTACGCCATTTGATTGATATTTGTGTCGAGCTTAAGAGTAATCCTAACGTGCGTTTACCACCGTTAAATTTTTTTTAAATTTCATTGTCTTTTCGAAATTGCGCCTTCTGCCCAGTAAAAAAAATAACTGATTTTTGAATATTTAGGAATTTTCTCTTTTCTTTCACTTCAAACCAAATGAATATTTTGAACAAACAGTGCTGGAAAAGAAATACACAATAAGAATGACTCCTATTGAGAATGACCCTTTCTCTTATGATGGACCAATAGTTACGAAATCATTGGGGTTCGTTTTAATTATTAGTTAAATTATATTTGCGTAATTCTATTGGAGATTACAATTAATTACAATTTTTGCAGAAATATTCTACGTTTTTTTGTTTTGTGGTTTATTATTTCTTTTTTTTATGACTGAAATCAAGTGGAAAGAAGGTAAAAATGTAACTCAGACAACAATCAAAAAAAAGCAAAAGAAGGGTAACAATGCGGGTAAATTCATATCAAAAGTAGTTAAAGCCGATTCCTTCTTCAATTTCTTCGATCCTGTTGAAATCAATAAAGATTTGGGAATGGGATGCGAACTGGATGTAAGTTGGATATATTTTCTGCATTTTGGTTGTCATTTATTTTTTTTAGTTTCCTTTTTTATTTGAGATTAATCAATTGTTATTTCGAATATTAGTATATTATATCAATATTTCGAATATATATTAAATTAATATGTTTCCACCACCATTGGCACCAGCAAGAATTATAGGATGATGAGCGTGAAATGGTTGAAGCTGATTTCGAGATAGGGCAATTATTCCGTGATCAAGTCATTCCTCGAGCAGTGCTTTTCTATACTGGAGAAATTGTAGATGACGGATTGCTGGATCAATTTGAAGGAGAAGAGGATGAAGATGAAGTAATATTAAATAAAATATAAAATTCTTTATCTCATTGAATTTTTAAAACTTACCTCTGTTTTTTACGATAACATTTTCTTTTCAGGATGAACAGGATGATGATTCTGACAGGGAATAATGAAATTGTTGTTTAGGGCAGTCTGTTCAATTCAGCTAACTTTATTCTTATCATCTTTGTTTTATTTTGTTGTTTCTTAAAAGACAGAAGTTATATTCTTTGTTTGATATTTGATATTTGATAAAAGTTATCATTTATTTTTATTTGAATCACAAATTTTTAAAGCATCTTTTTGCTTTTGCCATCCGAATTCTTGCCTCACTTTTAATTTATTACTTGAGTTGAGAAATTTGCCACTTTTCTCTTTCAATTTTAATTTTTCGATGTACCTGAGTTTGTTTGCAACATAGGTCGTTATAATATCGCTTATGAATAATATGCTTTTTTTCATATTTGAAAAAAATAAATCTATTGGGAATGGTTGTTTAAAAAAAGGCATTCAAATAATGTTGGAGTCAGAATATACTGTAACTGTTGGGCAATCAAAGGCTCGTGATTTAGATGTGCAAATTGAATTATTTAGACCATATCCCTGTATACTGACGAGAAGAATGAAGGGAAAGGGTGCTCACTAGAAAGCTTTTAGTAGTTGGTTTTCTTCCCGGTTTTGTATTTGAATGATTGGATTTGCTACTTCCAGAGTATTAACTAATGGGAAGCCGTGGTGGCTGTGACTGGGAAATCAGTGAATTACAATATTTATTTACCTGGAAAAAACGTCTGGTTGTGAGCAGTTTTAGTTTGTCTGATTGTGATAATTTGTTGAAGTTGATTAACTGCTCGAATAATTGGGAATCATCGATCGTACAGCGGAGTCGATTTTTTGTGATTGAAAAAGTCGTCGTAAGTTTTTGGGATTCGACGAATTTTGGTCGCGAATTTTTGGAGGCTTCGTCTTTCGTTTTTCTTCATCAAATTGCGCATAATTTTCTTCAAATCGTTGATCATATCGAAACCAATAACGGTGAGAACTGTGGAGATTTTTTGAATATCGGGTGAGACAGAGACAAGGGGCTGTACTTCAGGTCTCGATTTTGAAAGGAAACTAATTGATTTGCTAAATATTTTAGAAAATGTTTGGTTTGGTGGTATTGTACCTGGAAATGAAAGAAGTGCTTTTTTCTCGATTCGTTCCATTACCATATGCATTCATCTTTCAGGGCTTCTTTATTTAAATGGTTAGCATTTTTTACGTAAAAATTAAAACGCCATAATTTGGTCTTTTCTAAGAGCATTAATATTAATATTGTAATCAGTCCATTGCACTTAGCCAACTTCCGCTTTCCACTTTTTTCGCGTCATTCACGGTCCTTATGCCGTACAGTGATCATATTCATATTAGAGAAAATGTTTTGTCTTAAATTGAAAGAGAGGAATAATTTGAATAATCTGATAAGAATAATTTTTCAATGTGTGGAAGTTCTTTTTGTCCATTTCGAATTTAAATATGGCCAATCTTATTACAAATTTTTAAATTTGCCACTCCGAGATGCTGTTTTATACATTCGATAAGTATGGAGTCCGGGCGTAGTCAAATGACCTCAAAGCTTAAGAATGTGATCTACTCGCAAGCTATGACAGTTACTCAAGACCTGTCAAGAGAAACAACTCTCTGCACGCGCGGCGAGCTATTAACCGTAGCAGCACGGAGAGCTGCCCACACTCTTTCTAAAACGTGTGGATGTCGCCTACTTGTCGGAAGTTCTTCTTCCGCACTTTGTGTGCAGTCATCAAACCTGGCTTCGAGGGGAAGTACTGGCTGTTTATTGAGATGTTTCGGATAATTCGGGACGAAATGGAGCGTAGCGATTGTCATATCTGTAAAGGCTCAATCAGCTTTGATTGAATGGAAACCAGTAAATCACCGTATGGCTTACGCGCATTTCAAAGGAAAGTTTTGCAGTATTTTGGTTATCAGTGTATATGCTCCAACATTAAGTGCAGATGGCCCTGCTAAAGATAAGTTTTATGCGGAACTTTAATTGCTAACAAAGTCTCTATTGAAATATGACATAAATATAATCGGGGGAGACTGAAGTACGCGTTTGGATCGCTGCTGCGATAACTTTGATAGTTGGCAAATATGGCACCAGAGAGTGCCAGTGGGGATCGCGTTCATCGTTATGCCGATGAGCATGAATTTTATTAATACATAATTCCGGCGGAAACATCTAGTTATCTGGAATTCTCTGAATAAGCAACACTCCAACCAGATTGGTTATATTTTAATCAATCGCCGTTGAAGAATTCCTTACTAGATACTTGTTCATATCGGGGTCGCTGAAACAGGCAATCGTCGTAGATTAGACCATGTAATGGTTCAAGCCAAGATTCGCATAAAATTGAGAAACAACGTCAAATCTTTCAACTATCTCAAGCTAAAAGATTCGGGGACAGTAAGTGTATTTCGATTTATTGAAGCATCTCACTTATGCAAATATCAATGACTTTTCTGGAATGGCAGAAGAATATTGGATATTGGTCCCAACTAAAGGAATGTCTCTGAAACTCAGCTGTACTAGAAATGCTAGTAGGAAGTAACTTTAGTTGGGTATCGGAATATGTTCAACTGTCTGAAAAGACTGCCAAGGCACAATATCACGAGATCTGATTATCAGATGTTCCTAAGAATTATAACAACTGCAGCATGGCGGGAAAGAAATAGCTATTGGAGTGATATAATCTTGAAAATGGAGATAGTAGGAAATTAATAGAAATTATTTCGTTTTCTTCATCAAGCAGTTGTAATTCGGTGGTCGATCAGCAAAATGGTACAGGATAGCAATGGTTTGTCTGTTAAGAGTATTAAGGATCGCCTCGTAAGATGGAAAGAATTCGAATTCTTTGAGACCAAACTTAACCACGATGTGCTATTTGTTATACGATAAAATATACAACAAAATATTCACCTGCAATATTCAACTGTGCGATGAGTGGATAATGGACATCGCTTGTCGGCACTCAAGAGGTGTATAAATCAGTCCGGAGCACCGTACTACAGATCTTGATGATATAATCCTTTTTGCTGATAGTTATGTTGACAGTTGGTAACTACAGCGGGATTCGGTCTCCAGAATCAATGTAAATAAAACGAAAGTCTTTTCGTCTTATTTATAAGAAGCTGATAAAATACCTATTTTATCATTTCTTTGCCAACTGAAGAAGTGCCAGATTTCAAATATGATCCATTCTAATCCCATATGGCCAAGCGAATGACGAAATTATATCTCGAATATTTGCAGCTAGAAATCTAGAAATGGTTCCGGTTGATGAAACCTTTATGGGCTCGTCGAGAGTTCATTATAAAAACGAAAGCCGGCGTCTATGTAGTCACAGTTCACAGCTTTTTCTATGGCTGCGAGATCTGGCCACTGAGAGTGGAGGATATTAAGAAGCTATCTGCCTTTGATCACTTATTTCTAAGATATAAATACGGGTCCGCAGAGCTGATAAAATCACTCACGATTGCATCTACTCTCGCTCAAATATCAGAACGCCTGGTTCTTAGGGCACGTTCTTCGTCGCCCTCACAGGAGTTGACACGTTTTTCGTTACTTGCTAAATCTTGTGAAATAGCATGAAAAGCGAAGTGGCCCAATCAAGATGTGGACTGATACAGTCAAGAAAGATTTTAAACGTATAGACCAGCGATATATGGATTTAAACGATGGAAAAAGGAATGGCTCCTTTTATTGTCAATGATAGCGTCGGACCGAATAGTTTGAAGTCGTTCTACCTCATATAGCCATCGGAGCCAGTCTAACCAGTAATGATGGGAGCTATTGGAAGAAAATATGCTGCTTTATCGGAAAACGTTGCTTGCTGCTCACAATAGGCCATCGCAATTTCATTTCTTTTCCTTTTAAATTTTACTTAGAACTATAACTATTTTGATTTATCTGTTTTAATATTTAAAACTGTTAATCGATGTTCAATTTATAAATTGATAAATTATAAATTTTTATAATCATAATAAAAAAATTAGTATTTGTAGAATATTATATATTATATTTGTAGATTCGGCAATTGTAACTTTGTTACTCAAAAAACTTAACCGATTTGGCGAATGTGCTAATACTATCGCCTCTTCATTGCTTGAAAATGATGAACGTTGTCTTTCCACCTTATCTGCCCTTCTTTATTTGCATGAAAATAGTGTGTAAGTGGCTGAAATATTCTATTTTTTTTTTTATTGTTTTCTAAGCGATTACGTCTTCATTCCGCTATCATTTAGACTGTAATGGTTATTAGAGATTTATCTATATAATCAGTCTATCGCAAAATTATTATTTAATATAAACTTTAAAATAAAAAATATTCCCTTTTTCCATTTATCAAGTTTTTTACATTTTTATTGGATCTCAAATATCTTGCTAATTATTCTGCAAACATCATGTGTTGGAAGAATGGTAATAGAACATCGTTTCAAATTTCACTGGCAGCCTCCCTTCATAAATAAATTTTCATTGATTTTCTCACTTTCGATTCAATAGATATAGGATAAGTTTTGGAAGATCGTGCGATACGATGATTTTGTGGCTTATAATGGCTTCTGGTTTAACTAGTCTCTGTCGGCGGAGTGTAAAGCAAATAGACACTTTTAACTTCTAGATCTTTTAAAATATGCTTTATGAGTCAGAGTTATGTTTTTCTTTCATGATTTTTAGTTATACGATAGGCTAGTTTACGGAATTCTCTTACCGATGCGCAGGAGTTATGGAGCATAGCATCACAGAACAGATCTCTATCTCTCTCTTTTCCGCTGTTCTAATTTTGACCATTTTTTTGAAATACATTTCTGTGAATGCATTGCCATTTTACTAAAACTGTTGTGTTATTCATTTTTTTATTTTTTATTTTTTTTTAGAACTTAATTTTTAGAAGCCTTCAATAGTAATGGTAAATTTTATGGTAAATATAATTCCAATGTTTTAGAGTGTTACCAGACGAACTGAACCCTCGTTATATTTTTGTTTGCGTTATGTATCAAATTGGATTTGATCATGAAGTTCGTTCTGCGAATTTTTCAACTTTCTTACTTTCTGCAATATTATTTTTCGCAAATCTTTTCCTTGAATAAAAAAATATTTAGAAGAAAATAGAGATAAAATTCCAGGTATTGGTAGAGTGGATCCACTCAGAAACTATTTCATCTATTTGCCTTTATCGGTTCTTCAAAGATATAAAATTAAACTTAATGGAATATAATAGCAATTTAAAAAAACAGTTTCACTGTGGGTATGTTGTTTCCACTTTTCTAATAATTATCTGTAAAGAACAGTGTATTCTGTATGTATAGAAACAGAAGCAGTGTAGCAAGCAGTGTTATATTCTGCGTAGTCTAACCTAGCATATAGAGTATGGCATAATCGTAGAAATCCTTCCACTTCTTTTAGACCAGTATTTCGGAGCATTCATACATATTTACTTCGCAAGGCTCATAAAACCGGATTTTCATTGCTTTTAAAGTTATATGCCGAATATTTTATTTATTTCAGACTGGAACTGATTCTAAAAGGTTTCTAAATAATTACTTTTTAGTCCATTTGCTGAAACTAAGCTCTATAGACACAAACGCCCGAAAAAAAACACCAGTTCATTCGAAGTAAGGGATAGTCTTAATGCAGGATTTTTGTTACTCAATATTCAACAAATACATGGTAACCAACCAGAAATTACAACTTTCCACTTTCCATACAAGCAAGAAGTAAAAATTTTAATCATCCTTTTTCTTCCTGTTGTACAATATATATGATGTTAGCTTTCTTCAGTTAAATTTTCTAGTTGCGATATTATACGCCATATCCTTCACCTTGCCAAAGATTTGTTTAGGAGAATACGTAGATCTACCCATGAGTCATCTAGATTTCATTTTTAATAACAAAAATAAAAGGAAAATTTCAAAATCTGTTCGATATATTTAAATTTAAAGCAAAAATTTTTTTTCAGCAGATTATTATATTGTAAAAGACAGAAGAAAATGAGTTTCAGATAACAGTGATAAAGCAATCTGATGGTTGTAATGGATCGCTAAATAAGGAGAATCTCATGCAAAATATGATTGATTGCTTCATACGATTTCGTTTAGTATGTGAACGAATGAAAGTCGCTAATATTGAACCATTCAATTTAAAATTTCTAATTAAAGCTATTGAAGGAGTCGAAGAGACTTGGGAATATTGTATAATGAATGGAATAATTAATTGACCGGATTATATATATCAGGTAATGATGGCAGTTCATATTTTCTAATATCCCAAATTTATTGTTTTCTGTTAAAACGGAAGCCTTTTATGAAAAACTAATCTGGATGATTACAAATCTAGCCGTCTCATGAATTTTTATTTACAATTCATTCGAATGCATGATAGATTGTTCCACGGACAGAAACACACTTATATACTAGGTTGTCCATGCAAATCTTGAACACAAATGATGTTGTCCTTTTTACTGACAGTTATTTATGATTACAGATGCTGTATTGTACAACAATAAACCGCATAGGAAATCAGCCTTCATCCAGTAAATTGTAATGCCATCCATTTCGTCCCCTACATCAAATTTATTAAATAATTATTTTAATTTATAAATGCATTTCTGGCTGAAGGACCACTTCCACTTTATTCTGTGCCCACTATAATACGGAATACACCCCAATACTAGATGAAATTCCTTGAATTAATAGCTTGGATAAATGCTGCCAGAAATATTTTTTCTTCCATCTTACGAAATCATTATCCAACCACTGCAAAATCGATACCAAAGATGAATAAGAGCGACAGACGTCAAAAAAAAAAATCATCTGGCATTCTTCCTTAAGTGTATTTGTCCATGGATGGATAAAAAACGAAAGAGAAAGAATCGGCAGCTTTCAGAAACATATATAGATTTCAAATTTTATTGAAATCTGTTGAACAAAAATTTAATACACAAATTCAAATTAGATTCAAGATGCACGACAAAAGACAAAATTTTTTTTAGAAATGCAAATATTTTCCCATTTATGGCGCTGAATAATCTCAAAACATCAAACTACACGAATTTAATTATATACCATTTGTAATGTAAACAGCTACTTGGATTTCATTTCCAACTGCTCTAGTACTGAAAAGTCCATCAGGATTTTCATGAGATTATTAGCAATATTATAATTCAAAAGGCAAGCAGAAGATATGTGACATCAATTGTTTTTATTATAACAGTCATAATATAATCGTTTGATAACTGTTAAAAATAAATGTAAAAAATAGTAAAATGTAATAGTAAAATCTAAAAATAAAATAAACATTATCCAGAACATCCACGGCACCCACAATGTACACATTCTATCACACGACCCTGAAATATATATATATATATATATATATGATTTAGAATTTATAGAAATAAAAGAGGAAAACGAAGGAAGAAAAAAAATATGTTAAGTTGAGAAATAATTTTTGAAATGGTTTTTACAAATAACATATCGTCAAAAAAATTTTACTTTCTTATATCCAATACATTTTACCTTTTCAGTTACTTTTTATAAGTTTATTTAAAGACAGAAACAATGAAGTCCCAAAATATCCTAATAAAAACTATTACTAAAATTAAATCAACAGCATATTTCCATCGTAATTTTTTTAAAAAATAATACCGCATCTAATTTGCTTTTTGGGACTCTGCAAATACAATTCGTACCAAAATTTGTGTCACGCGTTTGGATACATCTTAAACAACATAAATTTTCATATCCTTGTTTCTTCCACTTAGCAATAAGTTTGTCATCGGCCAACTTCGTATCGAGGCAAAATTGATATAGCTCTCTACTTATTACTTGTCGTTTATAATATAGATCATATATATAACGAGACCTCTGGTGATGTATCTACAACGTGTACTTTTAAGCCATGGTATTTAAAAAAATTCATAAAACTTAGATACATGAAAAAAGAAATTTTCTAAATGAATTCGATCGAAGAAATATCTTATCATAATACATAATACATAATACATCATAATACATAAAATAAAGGAGTACTTTGAAAATAGGCCAAAGTGTTTCAGTTCTTCGCTTTCCTTCATGTGGATCTGTTTCGGCTTCACGCATCTTCGCCTCGAATTCATCTAACGTTGGTTCGATTAGATCCCAACCTTCTGGAGGTTGTTTTCTCAAACGCCTCAAACGATTGGCTACAGACATCACTGAAATAAGATAAAGTTACATTTAAAAATTGATTTTGTCGTAATTCGTAATCATCAAACAAGCATGATCGTATGAAAATAATAAAATCCCTAAAAATAAAAATTTATCCCAAGCAAATTTATCCAAGCTGAAATAAAAATTAGCGGAAAAAATAAAAAAAATAAATGGAAAAGCGGTTTGAAGTTGAACAATCATGGAAAAAAAGAGAAGTGTATAAATACTGGAAAAATTCTATATGAATGTTTTAACCTATTTTTTCGAATTACTTCACAAAATCTCATTTCTTCGTAACAGCGAAGGACCAAAACAATGGTGGCAATTCGAAAGGCTTAAAAACCACATCCTCATACATACATTCAAGCAAGGCAAACGGAAGTCGGTGCACCTTGAAAGAACAATAAAACGTAAATTCCTTAACAAAAAAACATCGAAAACAATAAACCCTCAATTACATTTGATAAATTGTTTAATAAATAAATGAAAAAGAACCAAGAATGGAAATGAAAAAAATAAGGAAGAAAACAAAAGAATGCAAAAAAAAGAGGGAAGAAGGGAAAAGAGGGTTTTTCCTTTTAATTTCATTTCTGCCTTAATTTGTGCCATCTAATAGGGCGATGCTTTTAAATGATCTCTTCGCAGAACGGTCTCCAATGCGCGCATGCATCCAGCATCCGATCGCATTAAATCAAATCTTAAACCGTATCCTAACCAAATTGATTCCGCACAAAATAATTCTGCTTCGCTAAGATAAACCTACTTTAAAAGTTATAGCGACTGGAAGCCACCTGCAAATCTATTCGCAAGGTTGCCTCGCTCGTCTTTGGAATCGGCCAAATTAGAAAATGGTGAGTTACCAAAAAACCTGAAATTATCAACCTGAAATTTGTTTTACGAATGGATTTCCCTCGTATATTCATTCCCCTTTATATTCCCTAAATAATCTTTCACCGTCTTCGCAGTCGCTGCAATTTCCACCAACTTCGAATTCCCCTCTAAAATTATTGGCGAGGATATTATGGCTATTTCCCATTAAATTGCTATTCCTTAATTATTCAGAAATTATTTCGAGAAATCGACAGAAAGAAAAATGAGCTTCCGCGAAATATAACATAAAATACAATTCATTAATAAAAATTACAATCACCGACAACTTCGTCAGTAAAATGAAATACGATATGAAGCAACACGACAAGCAAAACACGACGACCCGAAAATTTAAACAAACCACTGCAACAGAAAATTTTTGCAAAAGTAAGTTGCATCTTGGTGGATGCGCATATACTGATTGTAGAAATTCGTTTCGAGATTAATTAAGAAATCAACAGCTTTCTTATGATTTAGCAGTTTTATTTACCAGTGGCAAATATGGCATAAAAATGAAAAACAAAAAATATATTTTCTTTATTAGAAATGCATTATAATGAGGCTAAAAGTGAATAAACATGATCCGCAATTGATTAAATTTATGTTTATCAATAAATTACAATGAGACAATTTAAAGTCCGTTTATAATAGCAGTAAACCAGAAAAAAATTAAAAAGGCGATTATTGAATATTATTGAAAGTCTAAAATTGGGATCATTTTGTGGTAAACAGGTGAACTGCAACTCCATATCCACATAGCGATAACGAATAATCTCGGAAGAAAACGAGCTGTGAGGATTCGATGGGGGTGTTTAGGAAACGTACGAGTCAAATTTACATGGCTTGAAAGAGTTGGTGAAGTATTGGCTGAAAAGGTGCGCCGGAAGGAAAACAGCCTCCTACCCCATTAAATTCTTAATACCATTTAGATTTCCTTTTATATTAGTTTCTCGAAAACCCTTAATAGCCTGTAAAGCTCATTTGTTGTTCTCAAATATGAACAAAACATTAATCAGTGATGATCAGCAAATAGGTGACAATTATACAGAATTACAAGACATTCTTTTGATAAAATGCTTAATTGCAATTGCAATCTTGGATCCACCATTATACCAAGCGTGACCGAGAGTAGAGGAAATTCGAGAGAGCTGCAGCTGTAGTTGGTTTCTTCCGAAGCTAAGCTATCCACCTTTGAGCATTCTTGCCTACTGCGTCGAAATTCACAAGACTGTATTCACCTTCGCTCCAGCATGCCGTCTCCATTAGCAGCTTTTTAGACCGTGTATTTCTTGGCCTATCCTAGGAAATCTCCCTTATAATATATGCCGGAGACCCGGTATATTGATTCTGGGAATCAGGATAGATTCTGGCATTGCCTTCAGGCATGGCGCGTGAGGTTTTAGAAGTTTTCATCCAAGCAGCCAGTGGATGCAGCCGAGTCAAAATGCTGTGCTGTGAGTAGTCAAAAAGCCGATGAACTAACAAGAATGGTATGGAAATGTAAATTAAATTAATTGTTTTATTAACTATTTCAGTTTTTAATAAAAAAATTTTTATTTTGGTGCAAAAATTTAAAAAAACGAAACAACTGAAGTGGAAATTTGAAAACAATTATTTACAATAGCGTTCAATGCAATGTTATTGTTCACAATTTTCAATAAAATTTTCTTTTTTTATGAAAATTTAACGAAGATTTATGCTCAAAAACATTTAAAAGATTTATTTTTCGCCTTTCTAATTCGCTTTTCTCTCACAAAGTATTATTTTTTGCAAAATTAACGATGAAAAATTCAAATTTTAAAAATTTCTCATGAATGAATGAAAGAAAAAATGTGAATCTTCTATATTTCCAGGTAACAATGGTACTTCATTAACCCGGTTAGCATATTGCTTATCCGGAGAGCTCCATTCAGCTAAGACTTATTCAGTGTTGATTCCAAACTACCAATCTGCACCAATTATACAGTCACTATTAATGAACCATTGCGATTCGCGAAAATTAACTTATGTAGTCAAAATGAAGACTTTTTTCACAGTGGCTTGTTTTATAAGCGTATGTCACTTGTTTGTTATTATTTCATAAATATCGACGAGAAAATTGCTGCAAGTATCTTAAGGAAATTCCACAAAACAATGAATTAGGCGAATCTTTCATTATCAAATTTCGAACATTTCTTTGTTGATGGAAAGAGCTGATTATCACTAAAATAGACTTGTATGATCAGTTGTAGTATTTGAGTCCGTTCAATCAGAATACCGAAATGGTTTAAATTTCTCTCATCGGTGATATTTTCTTATTAAATCCTTATCTTTATTTTCATTTATTTTCTAGTTTCTAGACGTTTTACTTTGGTTTATTGCTTGAGAAAAAACTTACTTTCCGGAGACTTTCATAAAATTATCAACAATAATTGTAATTGGTAAAGCAAGCACAAGCACACCCGATATTATTGCACCACTTGCAATCAATTTACCCGCTATAATATTTTGTCATTTTAATAATTAATAATAATTTGAATTAATATAATAAAAACAAATAGTAATCAAGCAATAATAAGAAATTAGTTGAGTTGTTCTTGCTTTTTTAGGACAAAAAATTCATTCGTTTCTTAAAAAATTCTAAAGTAAATAAAAAGATGTCTCTCAATTATGGCGATAACAGTAATCAGTTTTTCAGTTTTTATCTGTTTCCTATTCATGAAAGAAACAAATTACGAAATTGAGAAGAAATGAAAGTAATATGATGGAAAATACGATAGCACAAAATTAAAAATTTCCTTAAAAATTTTAAGCGAACGGTAAACAGTAAAGATCATATTTTTTAACAAGAAAAGATAAGGAAAATTGAGTAGATAATCCATTAAAATATAATTAAATAATGAATTTGTCTTGAATTATATTAAAATCAAGCCATTAAAATGAATCACTAATAAATTTAAACCATTAAACAGATCTATTTTCATACAATTTATGAACAAATCATCTCTTCAACTTGTCGAAAAAGTAAAAAAACTCACGCACTGTAATTGGTACATAATCACCGTAACCAACTGTAGTCATAGTCACAATGGCCCTGAAAATTTTCACTTTTCTCTAGGTTATCTTCGCTGGCTGTCAAAAAACTATTTGGCGATAGTAGTAAAGATGGTTAGCCAGTACCACCCAAATTTTTAAATTATTTCTGTTAAAGCAGAAAATTGAAATTAAAATCAAAGGTAACTGATTTCGAGCAACCATATTTTCAAAAACCACCAAAATTAAAATTTTTAAAATGTATAATTGCTAAATATATATAATCGTAAAAATGTACCACCAAAAAGCAGCTGGAATCGATGTAAATGGTGTTTCCATTTCATCTTTTTCGACAAAATACAATAGCGTTGAAAAAAAAACCACTCCTGTTGAAAGCACCATTGCCATCATACCTAATTGTCGTGCGCTACTTTTAAGAGTCAATGCAAACGTTTGCATTCCTGAACTATATCGTCCCAATTTCAAAATTCTTACCACTCGTAAAACTTTCATTATTCGCATTACCAAAAAAGCTCCTGAATTATATCAATTTTTTAAACATAGGATGCGCATTAAAAATTTCTTAAAATCCATTTTAAATAAAAAAATTTAAGAAATAAATAGCAGTAAAATTTTAGATGCAAAAAAATTTTCATAAATTGCCCAAATCAATAGAAATCATTGAAATTAATAATTTGCATATGGAAATTTAATAAAAAACAATAAAATTTATAAAATACTTTCAGAATAATCATTAGCGAATATTATTATACTATATTGTATAATGTATTACAATAATTACAATAATATTATAATATTTAATGTGAACGTAATTCCCTTTGTAATGTGTCTTTTACCATCTTGTTTTTTATTTATTTTGTAAATAAAAGGGTCAAACAGGACCTATATCCAAGTGGTTGGATAATGACCTATAAATGACTTACTATAATGAAAAAAAGTGCAAGAAAAACGAAAGTAACAAAAAGCAGAAAAATATAAATATTTGATATTTGAAAACTTGATAATGAGCAGGACCAGGTAAAAAAGGTATAACTCTATATGAGTTATTTGAACGATTTTCGTTTATGCATCGTTTATTTTTGATTCAAGAGAGGATATAATAAGTTCATAGGTAATTTATTCCAGTAAGGAATAGTACGAACAAAAGAACTGACTTCTGAGTTGGGCCTTATAGATAGCCTTTACATTGGATTTAGTTATAATAGTATTGAGGCAGATTGTAGAATCTATCATTATGATTTATTTAATGCGGTCAATTAAAATTTTCAGTAAATTTTAAGTTCCCTTTGACTCTCTCTACCTGTAGTGTTAGCGAATTTAAATTAAATAACTTAGGCTTGTTTTCAAAAATAATTTGGTCATTATTTGTAATCATTTCAAGAAATATTTCTACAATCCTTCAATAAGCTTAAGCTTAGGATTTTCTAAATCGAAGAGAATAATATGCTTGTAGAGAATGGACCAAATACACGATGTTTTATAAGAATTTTTCTATCATCTTTTCTATCCAGTCCGATATGATTTATACGTTCTATTACCACGATGATTAATGGAGAGCAAAGGAAAATCAATATATTTCGGGTTGAGATGTAAGACTTAAACACTTATCAAGAGAAAGGCTAAGTTGTTTATCATGGAACCAGTTATCCACCCTTTTAGTCATTCTGTAGAAATTATCAAATCCTTCTTGTAAGCAATAAATTTTACAATTATCAGCATGAATATAGATATTAGAGCTAACATGAAACTGGTAATATCATCAATGCATATTCAAAAAAGCAGAGAACTAATCCAGCTACCTTGACACATATCAGATTTAGCAGTACTCAATATGGAGTTATTAATGCGAACGATTTGTAACGACCATTTAAATAATTAATAATCCTCTTATATACAGTGCCAGTGAAGTCCATTGCAGAAACAGTAACTTCTTATGTAAGACAAAGATGCCAAAACCTTTAGCAAAATAATCTAGATAAGCAATTATTATCCATGGTCTATGGGCTCCGTCCATTCATAAAGATTTATTCGTAAAACAGATCTTCCGGATACAAAATCCGTGCTGAGGCAGAGTCATTAGATTAAAGTAGACTATAAGTCTTTCGCATATAAATTTCTCATATTTTGGAACTTGTAATAAACTAATTGGCCTATAAGAAGGCACATAATCTTACACAAGATAATTATATAATTTCCAAATTTTCGAATTAATATAGTTTCTAAAATATTCTTAAAAAATAAGAATAAAGGAATAGCTAAAATTGAACATTTTTTAGAATTTGGGGAATTACTATCTAAATGGAAACATTATAATAGCTTAGAATTTTTGAGGATATTAAAAAACATCAAATAAGTCTAATATTGCCTCATTATTGTCAAGAAAGCAGTTAATATTTGCATTATAAATAAGAAGTAGATTTTCTTCGATATTTTCATCGACAAATTTGCTGAAATATTGAATATTGAATATGTTAGAAATAACCAATTCGTTAGTGATCATTTTATAATTATCACTAAATTTTAGAGTTATTTGTTTATTCGGATTAGAGAAATTGGTAAAAATTGAATTTTTAACATAATAATTCCAAAAAGAACTTCTATTAGGAGAATTTAATATTACTTTTCCTTGCGAAGAAAATATTCATGAATTTACAAACTTTTCGAATAATCTTTATAAATAAAATAAAATAAATAAAATCACAAAGAGAGATAGTTTTATGGAATTTATTTTGTAGCTCTTTGTTCCATTTGTCCGCTCAATTTTTATCATTTTTTATTATTAGTCTCAGGGTTTCCAGTCCTGCTTCATGAAATATTTAAATAGAATGGTGCGAAAATGGTGTATTATTGCAAAGATGAATACCAAATAAGCTATTAAATATGCTACGGTGAAATAAAACATACAAGGAATATTGAAGGACAAAGCTAAATAGGTATAAACTGACTTATAAACTCACTTAGATTAACACTTACATTAAATACTTGACTGTAAAAAAAAATGAATAAAAAAGAACCTTTTATATCACTTAGACTTGTAATATCAACACCGCAAAGATTGAGTGAAATTTCTAAATAAAATGGAACGATCGCTATCAAATCTACAATGTTCATTAATTCGCGAACGAATTGAAGACGATTCGGTGCGACACAAAATCTCAAACCGTATTCAAAAGTGAACCAAAGTATACATCCACTCTCTAGATGAGTAAATATTGGCATAGGTTCCCATTCTTCAGTGACTTAAAAAATGGGCTTTAATTCAGATCAAAATTATTATCAAATCGCAAATATGAATTTTCGATTTAAATGAGAAACTTTAAGGCTAATAAGCGCCAAGCATTTATTAAAAAATTGTTACTTCGAGTAAAATTAGACGAGTTATTACTTCGTTTTGAAATATTTTTGACCACTGGTACCTGAAAAGAAAAGCTTTTTATTTGTACAAGTTTCTCTTAAAATATTTTCGTCAAAATATTTATAATTACAATAAAGTGTTGGAAGCAATCGTTCCATTTTATATAGAAATTTGTAACAACAATAAAGTATTCACAGTTTTTGGGTTTTATAATGAAATTAGCTTCATGATTCCAATATTTTCATCTTCTCATAGGTCTTCCTCTTTTTCATTTGTCATTCATAGTGTTATGCCTTTTCCCAGCGAATTGTTTCCATCAAAATATCTTAGCTTGAGTCTGGTGCTATATGTTTCAAGTGATATCTCTGTTATTTTCTCTAAGACCCATTTATTTGTAATGGCGGTAAAATACTGGACTAAAGCATATTTATAATATGGACAACGGCATTTTAGTGTCTTTAATCTATATTTGGCTCATATTTCTCTTTTTTACTTATGGACGAAACAAATCATCAAAGGTGGATCGGAAATATAAAAAATTTTCGATAGCTTTTAAAAAAGAATAATGAAAAAAAGTTATGTGACTTTTAAATATTTCACTTTTTTCTCTTAATAATCGTTAATTGTCTCTCCATTCAATGTCACATAATTGCAGCAATTTTATTTTCTTTTCTTCTAGTAGCACTCACCAAATTATTATTTCTGGCTTGGCTAGTTCCAGTGACTATTAGAATGGTGAAGATGAATCTTCAGCACCATCCGAATTGATGAGATGCTCACTCTCGTTAAAATAATTGAACCGATTGAGCCGCTTCAATCGGTAATTAGTTTTAAAAATAGCAAAATATTAGATATTTTGATATTCTTAAAAAATAGTAAGCCATTTGCAAGAAAAAATGATAAGAATATCGTAGCTTTTCAGTTTGTAAGAACAATGCTACAAGGTACAACGGGCAACAGGCCAACTTAAATTTTACATTTTACATTACAAAATATTCTGCCATTCGCATAAGATTATATTAGTTTTAAATAAATGATATCATAATTCACCTGAAATTCATGTATGGAACCAAAAACAAGCCCGATTACAGATATTAATACGAAAGATATGCTCATAAATGAAAATACGTTCGATAATGTAGTGCCATCTCCTTCACATATTTTATGAATTCGTTTACGTAAATTTTTTTCCGACTCACATTCTACGATTAATTTTTGACATTCGTCTTGAAAATCTAATTGACCATTTTCTCTAAAAATAAATTCGCTATGATTTTTCTTACTCGATTTATTAAACCAATTCTTAAGCTATTAAATTTATCCATTTAAAAAATTCATTTATTTAAAAAAACTTTTGAATATTTCAATAATTTTATGGCAGTAATCATAGATAAGTTTTCCATGAAAATTGTAAAATCGATAAGAAATTACGAACGTATTATTGCATCGATATGCGCAACATGGAGCTAAATATTTCATTGGAATATTCCAGTAAAGTAATTCTGCACTAAATTCATCGATACAAATATCGAGTGGACGATGCAATTTACCCGAAATATAAAATTTTATTATTGCTTCGAAAAGTTTTGGGGATCGTTCAAAATAATACTCATCGCTATTCTGAAATTTCCAGATAAAGTAGAAATTAAGTTAATAAAATTAATTTGCCTTCTTCTAACAGCATTCACTTTTCATTCTGGTGTGCTCGGCTATTAGCTATTGGCTATTAGGATGAGAGAACAACTTGGAGATTGGACCCCAGCACCATTCGGAGAATTCATTTTTAATGACATAATTGCTTCCGCTTTTTGGAAAGACAAAAAACCTATAATGAATGGAATGGAATCGAAACAGCATGCGACATTTTCTTAATTTTGATTGGCAAAAAATCAATGTTTTTTAACCCCAACTTTTGAAATAATTTCTCTTTCGCTCATCTTTTGCTTTATGAGTGCTATTGATGTTTTATATTATTAATAGCAATAAGTAAAAAAAAGGCCAAAAATGAATATTGCTGCAAAAATAATTATTAAATAATTGATTCTTTCTAATTTTGTAGCCATTTTCTCTACTTTTAAAATTTTTACATCCACTGGAATAGTGGTTGATGGGCCATTCACCAATATACTACTTCTTATACTACAGGCAAGTCCGATTTTTGCATGCAGCTAGTCCGCAGTGACTCGCAGGCGAAACGCTGTTCAACTTAGTAGTCAGTGAAGCTATCGGCATATTGTTTCACTGCTGTAATGAAATTAACCAAACTTTTAAAGATATATGTTATATGTTATAAATAAATGTTATAAATAATCGACCAAATGATGAAGTGGAATGTATATGATAAATGCAAAAAGTTACAGAGAAATATGCATCACAGATTTTTAATCGGTCAGAATGTGTAGTTGACTTGGCGAATTCAACAAGCCGTCCATTATCGTTACGGCTGAGCAGCGTTGATAAACGTATTCGATACGATGAACCGCCTATATTTAAATTTAACACAAAATCACGATCCAGCTTCACTAAAATTCTGAATAAATATTTTTCATTTATTTCTATTTTTGCAAAGCATCGTTAAAATTAAAAGAGTTAAATATTTTTTCGCGAGATATGTGCAGCTGATTAAAAAACAACTTAAAAATAAATTCATTCCCCTATCCATTATTCATCCATAATCTTAAAGAACAAATGAAAATTACACACCAATCATTTAAAAAAACTTAGATTCATAGTTCATCTATTTCAGCAGTGATTCTATTTTTTTTCCAAAAAGAGGAACACCATACAAATCTCTCAAGGAGGCCGAATAGCCGACTTCAGGAGCAGAATTCATTCCCGAAAGATAAGCGTGTATTAGATAGATTAGTGCAAATTCACGTCGAACATTGCAAAAATTATTCGGCATAGATGAAGTTGATTTAAGGACGCTTATGAATAGAAGAAAAATAAGGAAAATAAAATTTTTATTGAGAAACTAACACTAAAATAGCACTTACGAGAACGAGTCACGAATCATGCTACTAACATTTGACTTATTTCATGGAAATTCTGCGAATGAGATTATGAACATTTAATATTATTACCTGCCCACTTACACAGAAGTACTTATCATTTATTCGGTTGCAAAAATTCTGTTCATGAAAAAAACAGTAAACAGGAAGCAACAAAAAATAAAAAAATTAAATTTTAGTTCAAATAGAATAATGAAATAAAAGATTTCTACCATAAACAACTATTCTAATGCTTATAATTTATCTTCGAGATAATTTATCTTTATCTTGAAGAAAAGAGATGATTAAGGAATATTCGAAAAAGTTTCGTTTGAAGCCATTTATTCCTTTGGGATCAAATTGTATTGACAGAAAATAATAGCAAATAGCATGAGTTCGACCTCTTTCCCATGACAAATGTAAACTTATCATTAAAAATGAAATGCGATTCGCTATTGGGTCACCTATATTTATATCTCGAAATGACTCTAAAGTAAAGGATCGCATTTTAGTTAAGTTCGATGGAGCCAATCAAATCCGTAATGGAGCATATTGTTAGAAGAAGAAGATACAATTTATTTAACTCAACGTGATTTTCAATCAAAGAATAGTGGTATTTTTTTCCTAAATTTTTAATTAATTCCAAAATTTTATTCATAAGATAAGGAATTCATAAACAGAACGGAATTTTTCTCGCAATCTTTCGCTAGTAAAATGATAATAACAATAAATTGACAATGACAATAAATTGCTATAAATTTTAAATTAACATGGTCCATACATTAAAAAATCAATTACGGTGTGATTGAAGCATCATCGGCTTAATCATTTTAACGAGATGAGCATCTCATCAATAATGAAATTCGGATGGTGCAGAATTGCAGCAATTCATCTTCACCATCCTAATAGTCACTGGAACTAGCCAAGCCAGAAATAATAATTTGGCGAGTGCTGCTAGAAGAAAAGAAAATAAAATTGCTGCAATTATGTGACATTGAATGGAGAGATGGAGCGACAATTAACGATTATTAAGAGAAAAAAGTGAAATATTTAAAAGTCATATATCTTTTTATATCTTTTATTATATATCTTTTTTTTATTATTCCATTTTTCACTACCAATAGGTTGTCATTCCCAACTTTAGATCTTGTGCTACAAGCCTGGGAGATAGAAGGTTCTGCGCAGCATCTTTTAAGCAATGTGTATCTCATCTGGACAAAAATCTCTGATTGTTTCTCAAATATGTTATGAAACCACTTTTCCAGCTTATAGGTAACCCTTACCACTACTTGAAATTTTTTGGTCTTCATTTTCCACATCTATGTTTTCTCTTTTAGCCTTATTTTTTCTTCCTGATATTGCTGTGCCACGAGACTGTGACACACAGTGGCTGTAATCCTAGAAATTTTTGGAAAAGTTAACTAGTTGACAGATGCAAAGACTAAGAACAGAATCCAGATACTGCAAAAATACAAACGCTACATCAGAAGCCTTAGGGACTTCTAAGCAAAAGCTCGTAGCACTAGCCACTGGATTAAGGAAACATACTAGAGAAGCAGATGTTAAAAAGATAAATATAAATACTCGCCGAAGAACCATTCAAGATAAACTCTCAATTACAGTGGAGTAATATGGTAATAGTACAGCCACGAACGAAAACAGTACTGGAAGAATATATGGGAGAAAAAAGATTTGTAATAACAATAGTGTAAGATCATGCCTACAAAAATCAGCCACTTCCACACTAAGGTGTAGGTAAGAAGTGCAAGAAGCTAGTTGGATCAGAAGCAACTGAAAAAGCTGCCAAAGTCCAAATATCAGGAGATCCTGACTATCGGGTAATCCTGACTTCGAAGAATTACAACGACAGCAGGAGGGCAGGAGAAATCGCTAATGGAGCAGTATGGCCTTGAAAATGAAGACGGCGGCTTGGATAGGTGATAATAGGAAACTTTTTTGCCTTCTCCGCAAAGCAACTATAACTCGAGAAGGCGTCAGTGAAATGATACGGATATTAATGGAGTGCCTATTAAATCTGTTAAGGATCGCCTCAGAAGATGGAAACATTTTTTTTTTTATAGCCAAACTTAGCCACGATGCACCAACTGTTCTCCCGAATATAACTGATTTGCTCGGCGAACCTTACGTTTATAACTGTGAGTTGCCAACAGAAGAGGAAATAATCTCTGCAATCCATAAGCTTAAGACCAATAAAACCCCATAGAATATGATCTTCAGACCGAACTCTTCAAATGTTATCCATCGTCCTTCATTACTGAGCACCTTCAAAAAATATACTCCCTATAGAAAATGCAATATTACTAGATGATTGGAGGAAAGCAACTCTCAATTCTTGAGAAAGATATATGAAGATAAAACACCTATTTTTATCAATTCACTGCCAGTTGAGGAAATGCTGGACTTTAAATACCTTGGATCCACTCTAATCCCAAATGGCCAGGCAAAGAATGAAATTGTAACCCGGATAACTAGAAATATGTTTTTCCGGTTTTTCCTTTATGGGATCGTCGCGAAATCACCATAAAGACAAAAATCCGTGTCCATATAGCTGCAATTCGCTCACTCTTGCTATCTCGATCTTGTCATGGCCAAAGATATTAAGAAGCTATTAGCGTTTGACCACTCATGTCTAAGGCACATTTTACGGATCTATGGAGCTGATAAAATCGCACATGTTCGTATAATCGTATAATCGCACATCTATCTTCGCTCAAATACCACTTGTATTAATAATGTTATCATAGAGCATCGCTTTCGCTGGTTAGGACACGTTCTTCGTCATCCACTACAGGAGTTGATGCATATTGCTTGCTAAACTCTGTCAAAAGTGAGGAAGGCCAGTCAAGACCTGGACTGATACAGTCAGAAAAGATTTTGAACTGATACAGTCAGGAAAGATTATAGGGGGACCAGCGATATATGGACATAGACCATGGAAGAAAGAATGGCTTCTATTACCACTAGCGATAGCATCGGACCGATTAAATTGGAGATGCCTTACTCTTATAGCCAGCGGAGCCAGCGTAACCAGTAATGGTTAGAGCTTTTAGAAGAAGAATATAACATAACATAATCATTCATGATCGAACTTGATCAATTAAAACTTCTTCTTCTAATAGCTCTCACCAGTACTTTCAATTAGGGCCGGCTCCATTGGCTACAAAAGTAAAACTTCATTCAATTAGAAGAACACGTTTCTAGCTACCATTATCCAGGTTATAATTTTGTCTTTTGCCAGACCATTTGCGATTAAAGTGAATCCAAGATATTTAAATCCAGGCACTTCTTCAACTGGTAATGAATTGATAAAAGTAGGTATTTTATCGGTTTCTTGCAAATAAGACGAAAAAACTTTCGTTTTATTTATTCTGAGACGATTCTAGCTGCGTTTGGCAATCAACACATTGTTTAATATTATTCACATTTCGTAATAAGTATCAGTAAAAAGGACTACATCTCATCAGCGTATTCAAGATTTTTGATATGAGGTTTTGAACTGATTTCCACATCTTTTTCCGACAAGCGATATCCATTATCCAGTTTATCGCATAGTTGAATACTATAGGAAGACGTAGCCTTGACGGATATCAGTTCTCGTTTCGAAGAAGTCTGCCAGTTCCCCATTTATACATACCTGCGCCAGGATATGCTGATTATGCTGATTAAATGCCTTTATGAGTCGAGTGATCTCTGAAACACCATCGCATTTCACCTCCCTCCGAAGCGCATCATTCTATCAATTGAATCGAAAGCAAAGCTGCCAAATGCTTTTATGAGTCGATGAAAAACAGAATGATGGTTTATTGTAGATATTTGAAGCGATGTTTCGACATCCTTCTTAATGTGAAGAATCCTGCTGTATCGTATTGCCATAAGCCTATTCAGTAGAAGCAAAATTTTCTGGGAGATATCCAGTCTAATATCCTCGATAATATGTCTTATCATTCTTTGGAATTGTGAGCAGAATTGCTTTGCTTCAACCATAGGATATTATTTCTTTCTTCCGTACCAGAGAATATATATTTTGAAGGTGAACAATAATATATTATGAAGGACGACATGCAACATTTGAAAAGTTTAGCCCGGAGAGCATTTTCTTCGAGAGTTCTATTGGGCTTATGGATAACAGAGATGATTTCTTTTTTTATTAGCGGTTTACAAAGTATTGCTCGATAAGGGAATCAGTTATGTCTGGTGCAACAAATGACGCAACATGATTAAAACTGTCATCCTTTTTTCTTTTTTCTTCCAGTGCAAAAATTTCTTCCATCTTATGAGATGATATTCTTAATAGTTTTAACCATGGTTAAGCAGACACACCATTGCTATCCCGTACCATTTCATTGACTCTTCCCCGAATTATATTTACTCTTTGAAAGCGGAATAGTTATTGCCTAATCGAGCCGCCGTTTCCAAGGCCATATCCTTTCAATAATTTTTTCTATCGCACCGTTCTGCTATCATTCCAATTCTTCGAAGCATTCGGTAGTTAGTATCACCTGACATTCGTGCTTTGGCAGCTTTTGAGATAGTTGAACAGTCGCTTCCGATATTCAACTAGCGCACTTCCTACTAGCATATCCTAGTGTGGCAGTGGCTGATTTTCGGAGACATTTTAACATTCATCTGCCCTTCCAGAAAAGGCGATATTTATATCAGTAGATGCTTCAATAATTCGGTTTCTGTCTTCGAGTCTTTGAATTCGAAATAGTTGAAAGATTTTAAAGATTTAGGAGGTACTGTTTCTTGCGAGTTACCAATTTTATACGGATCTTGCCTCGAACCATAACATGGTCAGGTCCATGAATTATCCTTTTTAGTATCGCGATAAGAACGGCTATCTGGTACGGAATTCTTCTAATGCTGACTGACTAAAATATAATCAACCTGGTTAGAGAGTTGGTTATCGTAGGATTCCAACATGGTTAGATAAATCTATATATTTATATTTAAATCTATATATCTTATCTTATATCTTAAATCTATATTTAAATCTATATAAATCTATATATTTATATATAAATCTATATATATTTGATAAATTTGATATAAGTCTAAATCTATATTATTGAACAATCACCAAAGATTCTTTTGCCAGAAATTTTGGATAGTTCAAGAGGGTTCGTACAACCATTCGGATATCAATTTTAGTAATAGTTTAGCCCATGTCAAACTTATAATGCCCGACTCTACCACCTATCTTTACCAAAGTATTATACTGGAGATTCATTTTTTGCGACAAAGTCATCCGAAAAATTTGTATAATTTAAGCGAAATGTCGTAAAAACTTGAAAGGTCGAGAAAATTAAATGATTTTCTTTATTATTATGGGCCATCATATTGATAAAGAAAATTTGCATTTCGAAAAGGACTGCATAGTTTAAAAGTTCCTTGCGACCTAAATCTTCAGAAATTTTTCCAACAAAGGCTAAAATTTTGAAGAGGAGCTATTTACTTTACTTCGGCAAGAAAACAGTTGAGCAATTGAGAACCTTTTAACTAAAAGGCAAATTAGCACATGATAAATTATAAGCCAGCACATTACTATATAAAAGATAAAAAGATTTAATCAGCGAAAAAATCATTTATTTATATGAGTTTTTTTGCATTACTATAAAAATTGCCGAGAAAATTTAAATATTATATTCAGATAAATATTCAAGGAATCTCATCATTCTAATATCACAAATTATACGTCCCTATTGCACATTTTTTTGTAGATTTCATAATTTTACCACATACAACTAGGATAATTTATGGAAAAATTGGTTTTTGAAAATAAGTGAGGTTTTGGATGATATTTTATCCGAATTATAATGGAAGAGTTATCGAAATATTCACTCTTGACCAGTTTTTATCCATGATTTGGGGGTGAGATAACATTTAACTCTTTCAATTTTATAAATTTCTGCGTGAAATTAAACAAATCTTTTAATGGTGTTAGTAATAAACAACAATAACCTGTAATTTTGCCACTAATATTCTCTACCTTGTTCTATTCTATCGAATATCATACGCGATTATGCTTTATATTATTATTATATTATTATATTTTATATTATATTATTCGAAGGAAGATGGTCCATAGGACTTGACAAAAGGATCTGTGACAGAAAAAACTTAAAGAAACGTTCAATGTGCCAGGAAGTCTCTTGGCGATAGAAATACAGGTGATTCCCCAGCATCACCCGAAGTTTTGGATATATTTACTCCTATAGGGAATAGAACCTCAGCATCTATGCTTCATTAATAGAATAAATTATTATAAGTAATAAGTTTTTTTTAAATTTAATTTCTGAGTAATAGGACGAACAAATAAACAGAATGAATGAATAAATAGGCAAATAAAAAAACTAAATGGCTAAGACAAGAATAAAACCTATGAAAAAATCTAATTAATAAAAATGTGAATTGCAAAGCTCGTTTAGCTATTTGATATTTAACACTAATATTACACTGAGATATCAATAAATAAATAAGTATATTCATTATGCTACCGATCGTGAAAAAATCTTACAAATATTTTCAAATTTTCAAAACTTAACTTATTTTCCCGATGCATTCACCATTCTCGATCTGTATGGTTCTGTTGACAACTGGGATGATAAAACTCAGTGATAAAAATACAGTTGATGTACTATAATAGCCAAGTGGTTTTCATTTTGAATAAAATAAAAATATAGGCAATAAAATCTCGTTAAATAACAAGGCGATCCGACCCAATCGACTTTTCTTGAAAAAGAAAAATAACGGAAAAACTCATACAAAAAAAGGGAGGAATTCTAAAATATTTATTTATTTTATAGCTTAAAATTATATTTGAGATAAATGCCAATTTACGATGAATTTTTCATGATAAACTTGAAATAAACTTGCAGAAGGAAAGGACATATAAAAGTTTTAGTAGAATATCGATAACCAAAAGCTCGGTGAATTCACGACAATTATAATCAGCTGGATTTTTTATTATTCTACAGTATTCTACAGTAGAATTCTACTCTAAAACCTTTTCGCAAATTTGTTTTATGGAAAAGATCGTTTACCAAACTTATATCAAACTTGGTGGATGGAATTACGGACCAAGAAAATCACTATCTCTTAATGCAAAGGTCGTACAAACTTTACATGCTACTTCGTTGATTCCTACATGTAATTCTAATAAAAATAATTCTTCAATTTATTCTCTCATTTAAAATATAGTATGTTCTGCCGTTAAATAATAGTGATTTCATGATCCGATTTTCAACTGTTTTCGATGGTTATTATGCGATTAAAAGAAATTAAGCCGAATGAGTTAGAAGAATAGATAAACCTGGATTATGTAATCGATTTGTTTAATTAAAAAGAATCGAAAAGCTAAAGTTAGGTGAAAACAAGTCTATAAAAAAAAGTGGCACAAAAGTATTTTAATCACGAAAATGGGTAAGTAATTTTCACCGCAATTTTTTGAGAACGAATGATTTTTTGGCAGAAAATCTCGAAATTTTGATTGCTTATTTAATCGCTTAAGAAGCAAAAATCTCTTTTACATATAATTGAATTTTATAATTTAATAGAAAAATTCATTATTTTGAGAATTTTCAAGATAGGAAATGTTTATAAATTCAGAAATCTTAAATAAACTTTATTCGCGAAAAAGCAAAACTGTAATTTAAAAAATTTATGAAAGAAAAATTATTCATTCATTTTTTGATCAAGTTCGTAAAAAAAATTTCATTTTGCCTAAATTTTCGTATCATAGACTAAGAAATAAATTTGCCTTCAACTATAACCACATGCAACCATTTATTTTTTTTTTTTTCACCAGTTAGCCATTTGGAGTGGTGGTCCATCATCATCATCCATTACCTATCATCGTCATTATCAATATCAAAAATTTCTGATTTGCTAATTTGGTAACGTCTTGTTAGGAGCGAGGCTTATTTATCTGTGAGATCAAAGTAAAAGCGGATTCGGACTTCGCTTATATTAAGAAGATATGGGTTAAGAACATGAATTTCGACCTTTGATGATAGCAGATGATTCCACGCAACTTTTTTTTCTTTTAAGAACCCCGCTCTGGCTTGTCGCACTGGATAAATATACCAGGGAGTCTCTTGGCGATAATAGTACAGGTTAGTCGCCAGCATCGCCCAGATTTTATGATAGATTTAGCATGAGTGGAATCTCAACATCGGCGCTCCAAATTGAATAACGGACCCACTGAGCATACAATTGTCTTATTAAACAGTATAAGGAAAAGACTTAACACTTTAACTTAGAAATAGAGTTGCACCTCGAATTTGAGTTTGAGCTTCAAACTCAAATTCACCTATCTGCGATTTTTAAGTAGACTGGCTAATTTAAACGTAGGGCGAAATTTGCGGAATTCGTAGATTCGTAGATGCAATGTGCAAATCAATGGGAATATTCATAATGGAAAATAGTATTTTTTGATAACATTACATTCGACATTATTATTAATTTTTATTAATTATTAATTTTCGACATTATTAAACAAAACTTTTTTAGTTTTTTTAAAAAGTTCTATTGAACCTAAGCATCATCGCTTGGGTGTGTCAAGACACACATGCATGAAAAATTTATTGAGAGGCTTTTTTTGGTTATCAGTTAAGTAAGAGGGTAAAGTTAGAGGAATTGTTACTTTTGATCTCAAGGCTCATGTGGAATATCATAAATTTAAAATAATGATAAAAACAAAATAAACAAAAGAAAAAATGCAATATGCAGCGGTTAGCGCCCGCCATTTCTAATAAGGGTAATCCTGATAGCTATTAGTACGACTAGATAGAGATAATGGAAATTCAGGTGTGCTGCGAACGTCTTGGTCATTTCAGTTGCAGCTTTATTCTTGCCAGGGTTAGGAAATCGAGCCGCTGTACAAAAGAGCAGCAAAAATAGCAGCATTTAGAGCTTGGCGATTCCTACCTTCAGTATTAAATTTCACAAAATTCCTTCAGGAATCCGTTCCACTATGCTCAGATATGTACAGATCTATACAGATTTAACAATTTGCTACCACGCGGAACTTTTACTTTTATCTATCAACAATATTATAAATTCTTCGGCCAACGTTCTCTTTGTAATTATTTCGGTGCGAATGTTCGGATCACCCTCAAACTTGGGTAATTAAACCGTTTATTAATTTATTAGTAACGACGCAATAGATAAAGAAAGGAAGCTGTCCTATTACAAAGAAAAATAATATAGTAAAACCGAACATAAAAGAATATATAAATACCCAGTTCACCCGTCTCCCCTCCCCCACCGCCTCCCCTCCACCTCTTTTCCCAACAAAAACCTAAAATGGCCAAAAATCAACACAGTTCGAAGTAATCATATCATTCGAGCATCCCTTCTATCCCTAATAAGCTTGCTGAAAAATAAATAGGTAATAAAACAATATATAAAAAATAAAGTATATAAGCCTCGAATAAGAAAAGATTTAAAAGACAAATTTTGAAGAATTGCTGAAGACAAAATAATCTTAATCGAGAACAATTCTCTATACTTTTGCTCGATTTATAAATTGTTTGTTGTATGATAATTTTTGAATTTTTAATAATCGAAGCATAATTTTGTCCAAGCAATCAAATTTTTTTGCCGCTTAATAAAAGCAGTACAATCAAGTTAAAGCTGATTTTTTCGAAATAATTTTATTAGAATTTTATTAGAATGAAAGCATTATTGAAGATTCAACGGGAATTGATTAAAATTAAATCGAAAGATTTCTCATTTATTTATCGACGCACAAAAATGTACAAAACTTTTATTTTTGTTCGAAATTATGCGAAATTTGTTAATTAGTTTTGATAAGGTCAGTTAATTAGCATTGATTAATGCCTAATTAGCAATGTGATGAAATATCTTAATTTTATTTAATATTTTTATTTAATGTTTAATAAGAATATTTTTTTGAGAATCATATTCTTTTTAGAAATATGATGCATAAATATTTAATGATAGTGAACTTTGCCAAAAATGAAAGTAGCGTCGTCCCCTTCCTCTTCCTTTAATAGCACTTCACCGCTGCTGGATTATCTTCTTTCTCGAAGTGCTAGGATGAGAGCATACAATGAGTAAATCGCTTGGGACAGTGTGAAATTGTAGAAGAATTCCTATTTACCATTGGAATTTTACTTTAACAATGGATCATTCTCGCCAATGGACAAGAATTGAATCTATGTTGCTTGACCTTGGTTAAAGCAAAATGTTACTCAGTCAACCTAATCTCATATTCAGCATTTAGTTACCTTTATTGAAAAACATTTGACTCAGTGTCCAGCTTTGAATCTGATAATTTGTGATAATTTGTTTTTTTAAGTGTGTAATCCTTTTTTGACGTTCCCTAGAACTTTTTATGAGCATTCAGGTCCTTAACTCTCTTAAGTGCACCGAATTCTTTTTTAAAAAGGTTTATTTTAATCTCGCTCCTGGTAACCTAACATTAAAAGCGACCTCACATCTTGTCAAATATCCTCTTTCCTTTGCCATTAGTAACATCATTTTAAATTCCTTTCTATCGCTTTCACCCAACTATTCCCAGTTGCCATACGTCCTTGTTATACCCTATAGTCGAATTCTTTTATCGCTAATATGTTCTCTATTTAGCCATTAATATTTTTAAAAAATTCACTATATTATCACAATTCCTTCAGAATCTGAAGCATTTCACTACTTCAAATATACTATATCACTTCGTCTCTCCCTAACCCTTTAATAATATATCGTTTAATAGTATATTTAATAATGTTTTCAACTCCGCTGTATCTCCATCAATGACCCGACACCCATCTAACCCTTATTTTCCTTATGAACACCTTTCCGATCTCCCTTGTACTTTTTAATATTTTTTAAATTTACAGCTTAAATATAAAAATTTACAAGGCAGTTTCTGAGCTTTTTCTGCAGAGTCTGGATCTTGAGCCTTGTCTGATTTGGTAGATTTCTACTTCAGCAAATCTGGTATTTAAATACTTTCTGCTGCTATAATCGATGCCTTTTAGGCAGCTTTTCTAATCATTAGCAGGATTTCTCGATGCCCGCAACTTATCTGTCGATGACCACCCCATGTCTTACTTTCCTCTGCTTGATTTTCTACGGTATCTATAGATACTTCAGACATTGCCCGAGCCCATTTTCTCTACATGGACTCATCCTTTGATGCACCTTCTTATAAGTGGATGCAGTACAGTGGGTTTTGAGAATTGATCTCAGAATCAATGTAGATAAAACGAAATTTTTTTCGTCTTGTTTACAAGAAACTGATGAAATACCTATTTTCATCAATTCATTGCAGATTGAGGAAGTGCCTGATTTTAAATATTTTGTGTTTATTTTATTTTATTTTAATCTGGTCAGGCAAAAGGCAAAATTATAACCTGGATAATGGTAGCTACGATAGAAATGTGTTCTTCTGGTTGACGAAACCATTATGGAGCCTTCGCGAAATCACCATAAAGACCGCGTCCGCGTCCATATAGATACAATTCGCTCGGTCGATATATATTTGCAAGACACATAACCAATGAGAGTGGAGAATATTAAGAAATTATTTGACCACTCATATCCAAATTTTGTAGATCCACCGAACGGATAAAATCACCAGAGAAACATGATTGCATCGACTCTTGCTAAAATATCACAGAATGCTGTCTTGGCCATTTAGAGTAAGTTCTTCATCCACCAGCAATTAACACATATTTCATTACATTAAACCCTGTGATGGAAAGGAAAACGAGATGGCCAATCATGGCCTAGACTGATACTGATACAATAAAGATTTTGGACGTATAAGGGGATCAGCAATATATAGACTTAAACTTTCTTCTTCTTCTTAAGAGTCCTCACCATTACTGGTTAAACTCGCTCCATTGGCTTATCGCATTGAGAAATATGCCAGGGAGTCCCTTGGCGATAGAAGTACAGGTGAGTTGCCAGCATCACCCGGATTTTTGTACAGGTTTGCTCCTGTGGGGAATCGAATAGTAGCTTCGGCTGCTCCAAATTGAGCAACAACCCACTGAACCATAGACTTAAACCATAGAAAAAGGAATGGCTTTACTCCTAGCAATAGCAATAGGGACTTAGCAGCTTGAAGACGTCTTACTCTTGTAGTTAGCGGAGCCAATCTAACCAGTAATGGTGAGAGCTGCTAGAAGATACTGCTAGAAGAAGAGGAAGAAGATCCCTTGGGAGTTCATGAACGAAATGGAATGATGGGAAATTTATTTCTATTTATTTATTGTATTTCTATCTAAAATCGGCTTTTCCCTTGAAAAAATATTTTTTGAATGAAATATGGCGTAAATACATTTGAGGAAAAGTGCGATACGAATGTGCAACAAATTCACAGTTTCATCTATCTTTTTTCTATCTTTTGTATTCAAAATTTGTTTATTTTCTTCACTTGTGTTTTTCTATTCTTCAGATTTCACAAATTCTTCAGATAGCATTGCAATGTGAATTTAAAATATTTTTATATACAACATTAGGTAACGTAAGAGGTCAAAATTTTCCTTTCTAACAGCGTTCAACGTGCCCTTTGTTAGACTCGTTAGTTTGTCGGACCAGACAAATTTTGCCAGGGAGTCAATTGATATAGATGTACATGTGAGCAGTATCCGAATTTTCAGGGCTTAATCCTGCCAGATGTAGAACCTTGCATCGGCTCTCCAAACTGGGCGAAAACCCACTGAGCAGTCTTATCTCCTCTTATTCTTGCAGGAATCACTTTGCCACTGGGATATCGAACTGCCGTACCGCAGAGGATACGATAAGCGATTGGACAGCAGTTTAAACTATCATAATGGAAAACTCGAATTCGATTCGTTCGATTCATGTTCGAAGCAGAGCAAACCTTTCATCAAAAAGGCAGGATGGACAGGATCCACCTATCGCAAAGCAACTCTTAGTGTTAATAACCAAAAATGATAATTGCAAACCATTTGCTAGTAAATAGTGCATAACGAGAATTTTCAAAAAAACATTTGGAATGAATGCGTTTCAAAATTTAATAAAAAGTTTATTGAGATTTACAAGTTTTATTAATTAAATAATAATTAATTATTATCATCATTTAAAATAAATTGAATCATTTTGCTGCTAAGATTTTCTAATTCGCTTCCATTTTTTGCGCATCGAACGATTCGACATTCACGGCTAAAATATTTGCCATTCCGATAAGTACCAGTGAAATGCTGAGTTTCGATTGCTTCGACCACATTATTAGCAGCCTCTTCCTGAAGTACCACGTGAAAAAATAAATCAAAGGTAAAACTAAATTTTCGAGATCTTGCGAAATAACTATGGGTGATGCTAGAAATTTCTTTTACCCATAAGCAACACTCTGGCAAAGTATCCTTACTCTAGTAATGAGTTAACTAATTAAATCAGAAATCGTAAAAGTTTTTGGAAAAAGGGAAGTAAGCGAAGAAATAGAATGAATAAATTGCTTCGACAAATGGGCTCTAGCAAATCTTTTTGAATGAAATTCATTATATTCATCGATCGAAGCAAAGAGCATACCAGTGTATCAGTAAATCTATTAAAGCGTATCATATGCAGAAGATTTTTGGTTTTGCTACTTATTGGTTTACTTAATGATGTTTGAACTATTCCTGGATGAACACTTATAGCATGAATTCCATCTTTACCATTTAAATGATGAGCCAATATCGAGAGTGCTAGTTTTGATCTGAAAACATTTCAGTGAAAAATTCATAAAAAAGTTTTTGTTAAAAAACGATCTTTATAAATCTTAAATAAAAACTTTTGGCGAAAAATGGTTAATGGATAATGGATAAATGGATAAATCATTGGATAAATGGATTAATGGATAAATCATTTTCTATTTCTTTTTTAAAGAACCTGGCATATGATTTCCATCCCGACTTCATGTTGCCTTCAGGTGAAAACATTTGCCACCAATGTTCATATTTTGATGTCCAACCAGTCAAGGCACAACAAAAACTATGAAAAAATAAATTATATATCTTCCATTATCGATAAATTTACTTTCTATAGAAATTATAAATCCTTTCAACATTTTGTATGATTAATAAGATTAATAAACAAATGTGCAGGTGCAGGGATTAACATGGAATTTGTTCGAGTAAATAAGTAGCGCCCACCATTTTTGGTCAGATTCTCTCGGCCAACTGTTTATATGGTTAGAAACTTTTACCATGAAGCCAGTTATCCTTTTTTAATGTATCATTTTGAAGGACAACTTAATAAAGATATTAAATGTTTAAATAGTCAAATCCTCACTTCTTCTTCCTCTTGGAAGCCTCAATATCTTTTTTATCAAAACGTTTGCCAACTGTGTTGCAAACATCACTATTTTTACTTTTTCACTTATATCCATACAATACGCTTAGTAAATTTGCTATTAAAATTTGCCTACAATCAGTCTATGTGTAGGCTTTCTCACTTTGAAAGAAATTTTGATGCTAAAGAATGCTAAGATTATGCAATGGAGATGATGAAATAATGATGCAATAATAGATATATGGCCAAGGTGGAGGCAGTATAGCCGAGTAATTGTTGCGCAGATTGTCTCAAGGTTTGGATCCTCTCTTCTGCAAGAGTGAACTTTTCATTAAAAAATCTCGTATTGGCAATCCTCCTTTATTGTTAAATGACTGTCTGGAAAAATTTTTATTGTACTTTGGGAAGGGAGGGATGAATATACCAAAAATAGTGCGCCATTTATTAAATTGTAGGGGCAGTGCAGTCAATTAATTCGATGATAAATAATGTCAATCTCTTTCAACCTCTTTTAAAAATTTGAAATTGTGGTTACCAATTATATAGTTTTTTATACGATAATTTTCACTTTACCAGTCAAATTCTTATTAAGAAAGTATTAAATTTTTATGTAAACTATTATATAAGTGAGACCTTTTTAGCACGGATGTTAATGCAACTATTTTGGCATTTTTCGAAAGGAAACTTCGTTTGAAAAGCTCAGTTATTAACAAAAAGTGCGACAAATAATTGACCTGAAATAGTGATGTCTATTTACTCACATCTTCTTGCACAAATTCTTTTACTGCCTCCCAAAATTTCAAATAAAATTAACTTTTAATTATATTCACGTCGTCAACAGAATTTAAGGAACCAATAAGAAAGGAGCAAACTTACTTACTTGAAATGTTGTATCAAAGCCATCAGGAGTTTTGTTTTCTTCTGGTAGAAGTGTTCCAGCGTTTAAAACAATTATATCATATTTGCTGAAATATCAAGATATTTTTTCAATTCAGTATGCCCTTGTTATTTAATTTAAGCATAATACTGGTTACATTTTTTATCTTTTATTTTAATGTGTTTTAGTTGTCAGACAATATTCACAATTAAAAACGAATTTTACAAGTCTGACACTACAAATTATACTGATATTTCATCTCTGATTTAAGAAAAATGGATTTTGAAGAACTAATTAATAGTTATAAAAATTATTAATTTGAAATTATTAATTATTAATAATTATTAATAAAAATTATTACTGTAAAAATTATTGTAGGTTTTTTTCAGTTTTTTTGTTTACTATTTTATAATCATTTATCGAATGTAAAATGTTACTTATAAAAATTTGAAGTTGTAGTGCAACAAAGACTATAAATGAAATATAATATGAAAAGAAAATAATATGAAATTTGGTGGAGTTTATACTTATGCGCAAGCACACTAGACTTCTTTGAATGATAAAAGAATTGGATAGAGTTAAAGATTCAAATGCAGTTCATTATTTCACGTAAAACTAAGAACTAACTATTAAAATTCTATGTGGATTTCCAATATATATATATATATATTTAAATATTTAAATAAATATTTAAATAAAATATATAAAATTAATTTAAATTTAAATAAAATATAAAATTAAATATTTAAATAAAATATATAAATATATATTATATATATATTTATATATATATATATATATAAATAAATATATATATATATAAATATATAAATATATATATATATATAAATATATTCATTGCTTTCCAGTCACATATGGAAAATGAAGCTGGAGAATAAGATCAGGGAACAAAAAAAGTTAGCCAGCTAATAAAATTACAGGTGTGAAAATCAAGAGCAGGATATCCAGATACTGGAAAATATAAAGTCTACTCCAAAAGCCTTAGAGATAAGCTCGTAGCACTGGCCACTGAATTAAGGAAACACACTAGAGAAGCAGATTTTAAAAAATAAATACTCTCTTCGCCAAAAAACCGTTCAAGATAGACTCTCAATTACAATGCAGTAATATGGTAACAATCACGAATGAAAAGTGAACAATACTGGAAGAATATATGGGAGAAATATTTCTTCTTCTAACAGTTCTCTCCATTATTGGTTAGACTGGCTCCAACAGCTACAAGGGTAAGACGGTTCCAAGCTGCGTGGTCTGATGCTATCGTTGACAGTAATAGAAGCCATTCCTTTTTCCATCGTCTAACTTCATATATTGCTGGTCCACCTATACGTTCAAAACCTTTTCTGACCGTATTAGCCCAGGTCTTGATTGGCCCACCTCGCTTTTGACGCCAGCCATCATATGGTTTAGCAAATAACGAAATATGCATTAACTCCTGTAGTGGACGACGGAGAACGTACCCTAACCAGCGAAGACGACGCTTAACATTATTTATGCTAACATGATAACATTATTTATGCAAGTGGTATTTGAACGAAGGTGGATGCGATCATGTGCGATTTTATTCGCTCGATGGACCAGTAAAATGTATCTTAGATATGAGTGGTCAAAGGCTAATATTCTTAATATCCTCCACTCTCATTGGCCATGTCTCAGAACCATATAGTAAGATCGAACGGATCACGGCTATATAGATGCGGACTTTTGTTTTTATGGTGATTTCACGGCGACTCCATAAAGATTTCGTCAACCAGAAGAACATATTGTTAGCTGCCATGATCCGAGTTGTAATATCATCTTTTGCTTGTCGGTATTGAAGTGGACCCAAGGTATTTAAAATCGAGACTTCCTCAACCGGCAATGAATTTACAAAAAGAGGCAGCTTCTTGCATATAAGACTGCGAATAAGCCCAGTTCTGTTTATTAATGGAGCATTACACTGTGCTTGTGACGACAACCAACTTTACGCGGTTTGCGGTTCAAACTAGCTATCTTGACCTTCACCGCTATTTTCTGCCGGTTCCACCTACTACTGGCGACAACCCTTTCGGGCAGTTGCTGACATTATTTAGCACTGCATTTCATCATAACTATCAGTAAAAAGGATAAAAGGACTACATCATTAGCGTATTCAAAATCTGTAATACAATGCTCTGGACATAATTTCTTGGGTGCGGACAAGCGGTGTCCATTATCCAGTCTATCGCATAGTTGAATACTGTAGGGAAAAAGACACAGCTCTGATTGATACCAGTTTTTATTTCGAAGCAATCTGTCAGTTCCCCATAGATCTGCGCCAGGTGATGATAAAATGCCTTTATGTGCCGAATGATCTCTGGGACACCCTCACATTCCATCACTTTCCAAAGTATTGCTCTATCAATCGGATCGAAAGTAGCTGCAAAATCGATGAAACAAGTGATGTTGAATTGCTGCTATTTAAAGAGATATTCCAGCATTCTTCTTAGCGTAAATATCTGGTCAGCACAACCGCAATCCTGGTTTGATTCCAGTTTGGTTAGGACGCATTCCGCTATCTCGTGTTGTTATTTAGGAGAAGAGAATTGAAAATTTTTCTGAGATATCTAGTGCAATAATTCCTCAGTAATTGTCGCAATACATCCAATATCTAGGAATTGAAAGCAGAATTGCTTCTTCTCAGCCTTCTTGTATTATTTCCTTTTACAATACCGAAGACTACATTTGTTGAAGATGAGAATGTGGACAGTGATCACTTGGCTTGCAACGTCCATACTTTTCAAATTAGAAATTGATCAGGAAGATGTCGAAGAATGAATTGAATGTTAGCGATGAAAAATACTATTAGTATCTGGAAATCCTACTAGTTGCTTATATGCTTAACCTCAGTCTCTCAGGCCTGTGGTGAAGAACCTGAAATTCGATGAAATATGGGATGAGAATAGAACTTTTTTAAAATAATTTGTATTTATGTCAGATCTTCTTTATACGCTTAAATAAAAATTAAATATCGCATTACATTGAATAGAGAAGCCAAATTATCTTCCATTTGTAAAAATTTAAAGCAATTTTATTCATTTTTTTTTTACATTTTTATTAATTTGTATAATAAATTGTTTTAATGAAGCGAATAAAAAATATTTATTTATTTAAATGAATACAACCCTTGAAATCTCATTCGAACAATAGATTAGCGAGATCTTTGAGGCTATAATGGTGTTCTAAATCAAAGAAATTTGAGAAACACTGATCTAGATTATCATTGCAATTTTATTTAATTATAGCCCTTCTACTCTTTATTACTTAATAAAACTAGGCAATTTTTTCTTGAGGTACAAGTAGTCAAGGAGTAAAAATGGTTAGTGGAGAAATGACCAGCCTTCAAAGTTAATTACTGGTAATTATTTTCGTTAAAAAATTTTTGACTGAAATTTCAAATTTTTTGTTAATTTTGGTCTATTGGCGATTTCTTTTTATTGATTCTATAAAAATTACCTTGGGTTGCAGTGTTTTGTATAAGATTATAGGACTGATTTTATGATCGATTATTTAAATTGCGAAGGCAAATAAGCAAGAAGCAGAAGATGCTTAAAGCAAAGAATCCTTCAAGCATTCTCTAAGCATTCTCTTCAATATATCACTTCAATTTATATATCACTTTGACAACCCGATCCGGATACCTTATCTTTCCACATATCAGACAAAATTAATGGATCAATTTTCAAAATTTTAGCCAAATTTATTTATTATAAATTATAATTAGTCGACGAAAAAGCTGAAAAAGAAAATTCTCTTTAAGTCCTTTTCTTTCTTCTCGCACTATTCATTGCCGGTTAGGCCTGCTCCGCTAGCGACAGCTGTAAGGCGCTTATTTTATTGCATATACTCACACATATGGCACAACTTTGCGGCTAAAGCTTAAAGCTTAAATTCGATTTGGAAAAGGATTCCGTTTGCTAATTTTAGTCTTTTAATTAAATCAAGAGGAATGCAAATTAAAAACTTACTGCCCTCTTTCGACAATTTCATCGACGCATTTCAAAACTGATTTCAATATTTTTAGATCGAGAAGCACGTAATTAACTTTAGCATTTTTCTTAAAAATTCATTATTATGCATTTTTGATTGAAAATAATTTTATCCGATTATTGCACCACAAACTATATAAAATTTTAATTTTTGTTCCCTAAAAATATTTTAATTTCCACGTGGTAACCAATTTTTTCTGTTGCAGACACCTCAACCATAACTGATCAATCTTTATTTTATTGGACATCTTTGGGATGTTTTCATTTAATTTCATTATTCAATATTAGATGCTAATAATCTTGTTAAAAAAATCCGTCATATTTGCTTTGTACTGCGTCTATTGATAACTCTTTTCTAGAGAAATGACTAAGAAGAGAGAGAGATAAGTCAAATCATCAGATGCCCAGATTTCTTTTTAATGGTACATTTATTCCTTACAAAGAATTCATACTTCTCATTCTTTGCAACCACAACCAAAGCTGCAACGTTTTTGCTGAAAAATTTTTAATATCAAAAAGCTAGACTCCCACTCACTCACAATTATTAACGAAAACAAATATGAAATATGACAGCTGGAAAGAAAACACAAATTTTGATTTTAAAGATTCGAGATATTCATTATGAAATACTCTAACTTGGAATAATGCGGTTATCAGATATATATTGTCCATAGGCGATGTTAACCAGTAGTGTAGATGCTTGCGCTAATCTTAGCATACATTCTCCCATTAAACGCAATTTGAATTCAAAAATTTAGAATTTAGAACGATTTCCACGAGAAATTGTTGTAAAAGCAGATAAACAATTTTTCGTTTTAATAGCCTCTACGTTTTCATTCAATTATATTTGCATAAATAAATTTATAAATAAATTGCCGTTTATTATGTCCATTCAATGAATAAGTAATTTGCCTAATTTTTCTAAAGCGCCGTAATTTGACCAAAATGACGAATCATCGCTGACAAAATTAAAATATTATTTTCATGTAATTTGATTAAAATGCTTTAGAATTTTAAGGGAACGATTCGCGAACAAAAAATTTAGATTTCGAAAATTGAATTTAATTAAGCATTAAAATGTTACGTTTATAGAACGCGAATTTAGAATCTAATTTGTGGAATCTCTCTCGATTTATGGATGAAAATTATTATAGTGCAAGTGGCAAAGCGATGTTTATCTGTTCAACGTCAACCAAAAATACTAAGCCATTAACGTTGCAAAAATAAAATTCCCTATGATGCATAATTCGCCGACTTTTTTCATAAGAAATTTGCGAATTTGCAAAGGTGATTGAAAGTGAAAGTAATTAGTCAACATTACTGTCAAATTTTAGTGTAACGATTAAAAAATTATCAGTGGAATGATTGCGAATGCAAAACTTATCTTTAAGAAAATTTTACAGTATAAACCATTTCCATTCTTTTGAATTATGTTTTCATAATATTTTAAAAGCTGATTTTGCTTTTTTTCTAAAACACATCGCTTTTCATTGAAATATAAATATGCGGCTTTTTACCCTGCTTAATTCATTCCAATATGACTAGGTAGCTTTTTTGCATTGTTCGCTTCATCCTAATAATCGCTTTTTGCCTTGCTCTTTCACTTTAACACGAGCATATGGATTTTATCCTACATGGTTCAATTTTAACGTAAATAAAAAATGAATAAATGCTATACTATTTGGTTTATCAGAAGGAATGCAAAAAGAATACGAGTTCATGCGACCGTCTGGATTTCTTTTTTACCACGATCAAAACACGGGAAAAGCTATACTACAGCTTTTAGTTGATCTATGTGTCAGTGTCAGTTGTGCTGAATCTGGCTAAAACTTACTGTTGAATCAGCCATTTCCATCGATATCACGAAAATATTTATTTTAGCTTAAATAATTTAGATGAGAAATGTTGTTCTAATCGCTTTGATTATGCTTACTATTTCATTAAATTAAAAGCATAACTAGGAAAAAGAAAAAAACCATGTTTTTTAACCGCCAACATGTCTTGTTCACAAGCTATATTCAAGACAATTACAAGTCACTAACTTAATGTTTCACGGTTTATGTGTGGGTGTTCAGAAAAAAACGGGTTTGTAGCAATAAGCTACGAAATCTCAGTTCATCAAACAGTTTGACAGTCTCACAAATATTATATTTTTTTGTATTATGGTTTCTTTGCATCTATTCTTTTACTATAATCCGCTAATACGTAGCTTGCCCATTACATTTTGCCTCCTTAGAGTTATATGTGATCATTCATTCACCATTATTTTGTTCCTACGCGAAGTCGCTGTGTCCTCTCATGGCCGCAGTTGAAAATGGCATGTGGTAAATGGTAAGCAAATGATAAATAGAGAATAGAGTGAGGATATAACAAGAATGTTAAAGGAGAATAATTGGAATTTGACTGGTGCGAATGCTGGATGAGGTATGAGGAAAATACGAATTTTGAAATGTTAAAAGTGGACAATCTACTGGCTTGTAGGATGGGTCATTTTATAGCTATTTCAGGTGATGACAATTTTCATTCCAATCATTCATTTCGTTGGCTATAAAATTATTGCATAGCAAAATTTCAAAAATTTATGATTTATGATTTATGAAAAATTTCTTCGAAAATATTTTCATCATTTCAGTGGAAATGAAAAGATAGCCTTTTATGACGTCTGTTGTTCTAAAATTTGTCAAGATACGAACAAAAAAATTTATGATTTATTTTGCCTAATTTTCCACGTTCATCAAACAGCTATAAATCCTCGTAATTCACAAATAAAAAATAAAAAAACAAAGTCGAAAACTCGAAAACTAACAATTTTTTCAGTGATAGATAACTGCGCTTGAAGTGCGCGTTCTTCGTTTCGGCATGCAATAGTTACCTGGTAACCTTTAGAACAAAGTAATAACGCGGTATGGTAACCTAAAATAGAAATGCACTCGACTGTTAATAAAAAAAAATTAAAGCTTTAAACCTAATAATATTCTTTATCTGATTATAATATAAGTAAAAACATGGTTAGCACCATTTCTGATTAGACTAACTCCACTAGCAGTTAATATGATCAGAAAGAGAGAAGCACAGCTTGTTATTAGCACCACTCGGATTTTAATGCTAAATTTATTCCTATGGTCAGGAATTGGATGCTCGACATAGCAACCATACCACTCGTTAATACCTGCTTCTGTTATGCTATGGAACTTATTGAATCTCATGAAGCTGATTGCATTAACTTGATTCTTTTTAGAGGATAACTTTAGTCGTATGTGGATAGCAGAAAATTTATCATTGTCCTTATATTTACTCATTGTTTCGCCATAAATAAATAAAAGAATCGCAATCTTACTGACTTCCATATGCACCACTCTCTTATCAAAATATTTTCTATAATTTTCTCTAAAATTATCACAGCAAAAAGACAACAAACAAGTCAGATTCAAGAATGATGATTTTGATTTCAAGGTATTAGCTGACAGTTTACAAAAATAATTCTGGCAGTTTTATTAGAATAAATCAGATAAAAAAAACTTTGAAGTAGCTCCAACCCATCTTTGTAAAGCCTTTTATAAGCGGACAAAATAAAAACCGGAAAAAATATAAATCCTTACAAAGTAAGAATATATCTCTTATTTCTACGAAAAATAAAAATTTTACAAAAAATTTATTTTTTTATTCAATAAAATTGATTATTCTACTACGAAAATTTACACTAATTTGCAATTAATTTAGAAATAAAAATTTCACTATTTGATTAACAAAACAGTTATCAATGGGACATGACTTACCGATTCCTTGATTACCTCCTGTAATAAGAACGTTAATCTGATTTTGACTGTTCATTATTCTATGGGAATCCGTAATGAATATTTAGAAATTTTCGTAGAATGCTACTTTTATATTCAATGTTCGCACAATTTCGCAGCACCGCCTTCCAATTATTAAATTTCATGGAAATTTTTTATCAAATAAATTTTCTATTGTTAAAAAGGAGAACAATGATGAAAATGATTACTCTATGATTTGAACGTAAGTTGTTAAATTTTGTCCTTAATTTTCATACTAAAAGAAAACATTAAGCCAAGCAGGCCTATTATTTTTTCATCTTGTTTATTTATCACTTAAAATCTTACGAAATTTTTAAATCAACAGTTAAATTATTATTGAAAAATCGAAATTCACAGAATATAGATCGTTTTTTAAAATAGAGAGAAAACTCACTGGAAATCTGGAAGACAAGCCCTACAAACTTGTTTTATGAATGTGCTATAAAAGCCTAAACATGGAAGGTCGCACTTAGAGCGTAAAGTACTAAATAAATCCAATACAATAAAATGCGATTAATTCGTAAGAAATTTCGAAAATTTTATCAAATTTATCTTTTTATTAAGCAATAAAATGCTAATTTCTCGAAAAATTTAAGAAACTTCAGTATAAATCAGATTATAAAATAATAGTTGAAAGGGATAGTCAATGGGGTGCTATTTCAATTAAGTCACCTTAGTTTCGATTCCTATTTTCCTGATTCCTCTTGGCAACGATTAAATTGTCCATCAGCCATAAAAATGGAATTCAGTAGATGTTGGGACCATTTGTATTTCCATCTCTAAGTGACTTCACTTCCTAACACGGTCATTTCAGTCTAATAGACAGTTCAGTAAACGAAAAAAAAATGGTGAGCATTGTTAAGAGAAGAGGAAACACTACAAAAGGTGGCTATCAGATGCTCGAATTCTTCTTCTTCTTCTGATAGTTCACACCATTACTGATTAGGCTCGCTCCACTGACTACAAGGGTAAGATTATGTCTCCAAGCTGTTCAGTCCAACGCCCATCGCCAGTAGTAATAAAAGCCATTCCTTTTTTCATCGCCTAAATCCATATATCGCTGGTCCTCCTATGCATTCAAAATCTTTCCTGATTATATCAGTCCAGGTCTAGAGTGGCCTTCCTCGCTTTTGACGCCAATTATCACAGGGTTCGACAAGTAGCGAAACATGTATACCGTGGTGAACAACGGAGAACGTGTCCTAACTAGCGAAGACGACGCTTTGTAATATAATATAACTTGATATCATACATAGAGAAAAAAAAGTTGGTAGTTATTTTACTCCTAAGCTTATATCTTATCCACCTGTAACGAATAGAGATCACTCTTACTGATTGTTTTATATTGAATCGTTAGCTCTTTTTTCGTCACAGTATCGTAATTATTATTCAACGTGTATCTCAAACTTAGGTAACTAAACCTTTATTTAGATAATAATATTACCAAATAACAATAAAATTAGATGACAGTATATTACTTTACGATATATTACAAAATGACATAAATTCCAACCAAAGAAATTGCGTTAAATAGATTAATAAAATTAGCTTACCCACCTATCAATAAAGTCGAATTGAATCGTGCACAAAAAGGAGAAGAATCGAACACAAAACCGAGGCCGTAGCCACTGTTTCTATTCCCCTATACGTTATTTTATTCTTAAAATCTTTCCTAACTGTATCAGTCCAGGTCTTGATTGGCTCTCCTCGCTTTTGACACCAACCATCAAAGGGTTCTGCAAGTAGTGAAATATGCATCAACTCCTGTGAGAAACCATCTCCGAAGGCGACGCTATAGACAACATTAATACAGGTGGTGTTTGAGCGGAGATGGATCAAACCAATAATAATCATACAGTAGATGCTCAAATTAAAATAAAAAGTATCATCAGTCACTTTAAACAATATTTTCACTGATAGTAACGAAAAAAACTTTAAATTTTTTAATTGAATTTGAAGTTTACAACTATATATTATATACATATATATGAATTATTAGCATTGATTATTTGGATTTTATGTGCTTTTTATGCAATTTTCCAAAAATAAAAACCTAAAAAGCTAATCGCAAAAGAAATAGAAGATTTATTAATCATAAAAAATTGGATATCACAGTGCAAATTCTACAAACTGGACAAAATTTTCCTTTTTTTCTAAGGTCCATCGCTTGTTAGCCTTGCTTTGCTGGCTTATCACACTAGAAAAACTTTGTCAGCGAGGCATTTGGCTATAGAAGTACTGGTGGATCCATCAACATTCGGATTTTCCCAATCCCAAAGGTGGTATAGACCAATTTTTGCCTCCAAACACAATAATCTGTACCACTATCCACTATCGCCTACCCAATCTCTTATTCACTCCATTTTTTTTACATCTTGCAATTCATTTTTTTTCAAAAAAACCGAGTGCCAAACATAAATCGTATAGCCTCGTCAAAGCCGAATAAAGTACCAAAGCTTCTTTTCATTGAAATCCGAATTCTTTAAAAAAAGCTATTAAGAAAAAGTGAAAAAATGACAACTTTTTATAAAAGCCGAGGTTCAACTTTTTAAACAATAATTAAATAATACTACTATAGCCAGAAGTATAGTTTATCCTTCAAAAAGCCAGAAGTATAGTTTATCCTTCTACTTTGTTATTTCGTCGAAAACAATTTCTTTCTATTTCATATTATTTCACTATTTTTGATGGAATTTTTGATGGAATATAGAAATTTTTCGTAGTAAATTTTGTAATTTTAGAGCTTTTCTTCTTTCTTAAGCACTTCACAAATTTCAATTGTTTATTTTTGAGTACCTTCATTGTTCAAAATCAGATGTCAGTCTATCCATCATTTGGCACTGAAATAAGAAGTTTGTCGCTTAGAGATAAAACAACTTACCTATTTACAATATAAGTTCAAAAAAGGTCAAAAATATCTTCCATTAACACATAGCATTAGTAAAAGACTAATTAATCAGCGAATCTTTTTAAATGCGTTCTTTCGAATTCTCTTCTTTTCAATCTCTTTTATCCGAGTTCATAATAATGTAAATGCATATTTCTAAAATAAATTTTAAAAAAATGAGAAAATTAGAAAAAAATTTCTGAATCAAGAAATGCCTTTAAAAAAATTCTGCAGATTCCTTAAAGAATAATTTGAAATAATGAATTTACGAATTTTTTCTTGTTAAAACAACCCTCGTGCAATGGAGATAGAATTATCTTTGAACTGCAATATATCTCTTACATTCTCTCATTTAATATTCCCTTAATTTCTCTTTGCATCTTTCTTGCTAAAATGTTTCCGCCAAACCCCAATTCTTCTTTCTTCCTCTTCTTCTAACAGCTCTCACCATTACTGGTGTGCAAATATGTGAGTGAGACTCTTTTGATTATATTACCATTAATAAAAAGATTAGAAAAATCGAAATCTTTAGAATTGATATGAAGAACGCTACATTTTTGAAAGGAAAGGGTAATTTGCTTGTCATATAGCCAGCTTCTTTTGAGATCCTCCTGCAGTGGAGATAGGCTATCCACTCTACCATGAGAATAATAAATTTTACAATTATCAGCATAAAGATAAATAGTGGAATTTAGTATCACATTGGTTATATCATTTATATAGAATAGAATAGAAAAAGCAATGGCAATGCAATTACCTTGGAGAACACCAGACTTAACAGGTGTTTTGTCAGAAAGAATGTTATTTTGACGCGTACAGCTTGGTGATGATCTTTTATGCAGTCTGATACCCAGTTATAAAGGGCCCCTGTAATACCATAACTATTAAAAGTGATCAATAATTTGCTATGGGAAATAGCATCAAAAGCTTTAGCCAAATCTAGATACACAACTGGTATTGTTTTTCCATTGTCAATTAATGCTGACCAATCGAAAAGATTTGCCAATATTTGTGAAGAAATAAAATTTTTTTTGTACAAAAGCCATAAGAGGATATAAAATTATTGATATTATGATAAATAAGCAATTTGTTGCAGCCTTTCAACCTTTCGAGTACCTTGCTATTCCATAGGTTCAACAAGCCGCATAAAATAGATAAGACAGATAAAAATATAGATCCTACGCTATTAAAAATCGCTCCTCGGCTGTTTTGCTATGAATCAATTATCACTTAGAGTTATTTCTCTGAGCCCATTAAATCTTTCGTTCATTTAGCCCGTCGCCTTATTTAGCCTCAGATCTCTTTTTCTAGCTTTTGTTTTTTCACAAATAACCCTTTTCATATCCATTTTCACAAGCGTTTTCGATACATCGCAACACCTAATTTTTATGTACAAACTTTTGTTGCATTATTATCGCTACGTTGCTTTATTAATAAAAATTCTTTTTTAAACTAATTAAGTTTATTATTATTAAAATAAATTTGTTAAATTTCAGAAATTTATTAAACTTTTCTTTGAAATTTTTTACTAAATCTATTTTTATAAATTTATAAATTTATATTAATTTAATAAATAATTGATGCGAAAAAATCCGCGAGATTCACCCGATATTGCATCATAAACGTTGCGTTTCTCTCATTTCTTTTTTATTTTATTCTACTCAAAGCTGGGTATTTCTTATTTAAGGAAGGTCAGACTCGAATAACTGTGGTGAGCAACGCTTCTATTCCTGAACGATTACTTTTCTATTCCTGAACGATTCTCTAGCGAAAGATGCCATTCTAACCAAAAATGAGCAACGAAGCTTCTTCGAAGCAGGATCGTCAATTCTCTTTTGGCGATTATCCCATCTACGACACGTGGCGCACATTTTCAATAATTATTTTATGGCGTATCATAGTGATTTCATAGAAGAAAGGGATAGTCTATTTCATTTCATCGTAGAAATGTTCATTAAATTTGTACCACTCTTTTAAATTTTACTAATTTTTTAAAGTTTTTATATAGTTTCATTTGCAATTTTTTAAAAATATAAATATTTCTGAATTTCATTTAATAATATTTTTATTTAATAATTTGTTTAATAATATTTGTATTTGTAATAATAATATTTGTAATAATAAAATTCTTTAGTGGAAAATAATCAAGAACTGTGAACAAATTAAACAAAACAAATTAATTGTAACAAATTAAAACTATATCTTACTTTTTTAAATTTTCGTTTCAAAAAATAATCGAAAATTAATGGAACCGTCTTTATTTTCACTTAATATCTCAATTTTTTGATCCTTTTTCCTTAAATTTTAATTTCTTATAAATTAAACTTTAATTTCAGAGATTCATTTTATATTAAATCACTTTTTAAAAAAGTCTTTTTTTTCATTGAAATTTTTTCTGAATTTAATGGAGGAAATTACTTTAAATAACGAAAAAACTAAGAAAAAATTATCGAATTCATCGCTATAATTTCATTTTCTTAAAATTTGTGCTAAAAATAATAAAAAATGGATGAAAATAATAATGAATGGTTATTATCATTTAATCATTTAGTGCAAAAATGATAAACTTGGAAATTTATCAACGAATTATTCTGGAAATTTGAATAAAGATACGATGAAAGACAATCGTTATCGTTGTCAAATTTCACTCCGTTTGTGTTTTGTTTTTTTTTAAATTTTTTTGAAATTTTATTTGACTTCGAGAATAATTTTTTACTTTTCTGGATTTTTTTAAGAGCGCCACTCACCATTACTGGATAGTCTCACTCTGCTGGCTTGTCAAGTTGACAAATACGGCAATTGAAAAACGGAGTCTCTTGGCGATAGAAACACAGGTGGGTCGTCAGCTTCACCCAAGTTTTTGGATATGGTTACCCCAGCATCGTCGCTCCGAGATGAGCAACAATCCACTGAGTTTAATTGGCTTAAATAATTTTAAACTTTAATTAAAACAATTGAAGAAGTGATAAAGTGATAAATGATAAAAACTGTAAGTATTTTTGATATTATTCGAATTTTAACGTTTGATATTTTTGAATGTATTTTTTGACAAACAGTGGAATATTTAATTTTCTATTTTTTTTAAAAATGACTTTACAACTTTATTATCATTATTATTCAAATAATTCGATTTCATTCGTAATTTTATAATTTTAAAAGTTAATTTCCTGCAAATTTAATTTTTTTTGTTTTTCCAACCATTTTTTCAATTGATTTATTTTCTTTTAAATGCTAAAATATTTTGAAAAATATACTTATATATATAAAATATATAATAATATATAATATATAAAATATATAATATACTTTTGAAAAATATTTTTTCATATTAAACGATGGAATTTTTATAATTTCTGTGATTTGTCTATAACAGGATTTCTGAATTCGATCCTCTGAGGGTCGATAGACTTCTCAATAGAAAGATCGACTGGGAATCGAAGGAAGATTCTGGAAGCCAATAGAGGGTTGGTGGGCAAGTCAAATAATTGCGGCTCTTTAAAATTTAAAATGAAAAACAATATGGAACCACACTAGTGGACTGCCGCCAAACATCATCTGGGACCATCCTCATCTTCGCCAAATACACTCTATGCATTGTTCGTCGATTATTGGTCCAGCGTAGAGGTTCATTTTTAGGGTTCCACTTTCTACATAGCGCATTTTAATCATTTAATCATTTATTAAACAACAGAAATAGACTAAATACACCAGAACGATAAGAATAATAGCGAATTATTTTAAGTCAAATTCCAAAAATATTATTGTAACACATCAGGCAAACCTATCTTAATTGTTAATAAATATTAATTCTTTAATGCCACCATAAATTGTCCTAAAAAGTGGTTTTTTACTGCCCATAAAGTAGGATTGGTTCCAGCCTGCTAAGCACCCAGTTGTGTTCTTTAAGCAAATTCCAAAGGGATCGATGGAAAAAAAACGTCGATTACGGAGAATCAGTGGGAAAAAGTATTTCTTTTACAAAGGGCACATAGGGTTGAGAAATACAGTTAACATGGTTGACTTTGGTTTTTAGCTGCTAATTTTTTATAAGCGGAAGAGTGTCCTAAAACGATTTTCCAAACCTCTGTTCGAATTTTTCCCTCTGTACCAAGTGAATTCTTTATCAGATGATACGTAAAAATGAAAAGAAGTAGGTTGAGCTGGAGAAGGGAAGTGGTGGGTAAGAGATAAGGTTAAAAGAGAAGAGGTGGCAGGGAAGCGGGGGATGAGAAATAAGAGGACGTGGGGGGGGGGGGTTGGGGAGGAAAGAGGGAAGGTTAGGCGAATTAAGCGTGAAAAAATTCGAATGACGAATCAGTGTTATGCGAAACGAAGAGAGAAGAGGGAAGAAGAGTAGGGAGTATAAGTATGAGTATTTTTAATATAACAATAATATTAAAAATGGTAGTATTAACTGTGTAATTAATAAAATTAAAATTAGTTGGGACGAAAATGTAAGAAAATGCAGATTATTTGTAAAGAAATTTTATATTCGCAAAATTTTTCGTTTTTTTATGATAAAAAAAGGGGTAATTTTATTAATTAAAACAAAAGGTATTAAATGCATATTTTTTTAAAATTTGTATTTTTCTTTGGCATTCATCCACTTCGATTTCGCTAGCTCCACTGACTAAACCAATTCGCCAGAGAGCCACTTGAAAATGCGAGTTGGCTTTATAATGAGTCTGCCACGGAGTTTTCACTTTTAGTGAGCGAAGAATTACTGAGTTAAACTCGATTACTTTTTTATATTTTTCATATTTATAATTTTTTTCTTTTAAATTTTGTTTATAATTTTGGATAAATGTGAGTATTATTATTAGAACAATAATTTTATATAATTCCTACTTTTGGTATGGTAGTAGATTTACGGAGCGGTTTTTGTAAAATTTTTACTAATTGTAAGTTATAGTTGGAATAAAATTGCTACAGAGCATTTGAACACTCTAATCAAGTTGAATTTTATAATCTCAGTCGGTTGATCTAATTTTATAAAAATGTTTGATGTTTAACATTTCAGGTCAGGGAATTCGACAAATAATCGAAGTTGAGAAACAATAAGTGAGGGTGGAGCAAGTTGCTCAGCGGCCGCTTCGAGTAGCGGAATTACAACAATGTCTTTAGAAGATTTACCTCTATCGCTCAACAATCAACGAATTTCAGTGGTACATTTTCTCTTCTTTTTTCATGTAGTTTTTTTGAATAGATTTCCTATATCATTTTTCTCTTTGACATTCTCCAATTTGGCAGACAATATGGAGAAAAAAAATCTCATTTATAAATTATTTTTTATGGAAATTTGTGCGAATTAAAATAGATTGATTATTTCAGGAGGATAACTCAGAGGAATTGAAATTATCGATAGGTAAAGATCCACTGACAACATCGCGGACACCTGTGCTAGAGGTTAATTCGCCAGCTCAAAATTCATTTTCTTCGTTCTCTAGCGTTTCGCTGAAAACTTCAAATATGATTTGCAAACCATGGCGAACTATGGTCAGTCAGAATAGACGACGTTACAAAATTGGAAATTTTGATTTAGATTTAACATGTTCGTTTTCCAATGTTATAAAAATTTGTTTTATCATTAAAATTTTTTTTTTTTGTTATTAAATAATTAATGGCTATTATTTTCGCCATTTTCTGGCAAAAATTTTTCATTAATTGTAGTTATTGAATTGCAAATGCAAACGATTGAACTATATAGTAGCTTAGGGCTAGCGTTGTAAAACTGTCATTAAAAGCGGCCTTATGAAAATTACTTCTGTTTTAATCCCCATCTTTGGAGAACTTCACAACACAATGTTTCGCTGTAGTTGAATACAATTTTAGATATAACGGATCGCATTATCGCGATGGGTTTTCCAGCGATTGATCAAGAGAAAATTTATCGAAATAGTATGGAAGCAACTGTGCAGTTTCTTGAATATTACCATGCAGGCCATTATATGGTTTTCAATCTGTAAGCTTCTTTTAAAGTATATAATTTTTTGCCATTTTTTTAAGAATTTTAATTTTTTAAAAAATTTTTTAAAAAGATTTTTCATGAAGCTTTTTAGAAACATAACATACATTTTCTGGTCTGTTGTATTGAGGGTGAATGCGAGTGCGAGACTGAATGCGAGTTATGCATTATTATGCATTATTCGATGCATTATTATGCATTATGCATTATTTCTTATCTTTATGCATCTTCAAATTCTTGCATTTTTCGTTCAAAATTTTTAAGATTTAAATTTTGTTTGAAGGCGTGGAAATCATATATATGATCCTGGTTATTTTCATAATCGTGTAATGACATTTGAAATGAATGATCATCATCCGCCTCGATTAGAACTTATGGCTCCGTTTTGTCACGCAGTTAGTGCTTTTATTTTTTTATTAGTAAGTCTGTTATAGGGATTGATAAAACCGTTTTCAAACTTGTATATCCTTGACATTCTTTCATAATTCGTTGCACTACGCGCGCGTCAAACTCTGCCTATTTCTTACCTCCTCAGTACATTCAATCATCTTCATATTATCTTTTGATTTTCTTATTTTATAGCTATGGCAGTGGCAAAAATATATAAACATATACATGCCCATTCAAAGTTATCAGGCATTTTGTTGTAAATTCACATAAGGACCGTATTGAGGGAATGAAAAAAATTATACGATAATGGTTTTGAAGACATTTGTTTTCAATTCAATTAGTTAGAGAACCACTTGTCTTGTAATTGTTCAACTGTTTGTTTCTCCATATAATGAGCAGTTTCATCTATGCGCGTGGATAATGGGAAATGTTTTGGGATGTTTTATATTTTTATTGTTTCTTGACCACTTTGGTTTATTGTTATACGCCATGGAGTAAGCGTTCCTTATTGTTGTGATTTCCCACCTTCAGTTATTAAATCTGAAATTTCACAATCATATTTCAACATTTTTGCCAAATATTTATGTTGGCTTTTTTTTAAATTCTCGAGATATTTCGTCTATGTGTCGGTAAGGTAATTTTTTAATAGGATTAATTTTTTCCCTTTTTTCCTCAAATTTTTTTCTTTTTCTTTGTGTTTCCAAGTATATCTTATCATTAGAAACCTTTCGTAATAGATAGCATAATGGTTCACTTGCAGCTTCTTGGTGTATGGTTCTCGTGTTGAAGATAACTGGTACAATTTTGCATATTTTGAAATTTCGTTATTTAATAGAATTGGGTTATGATCTGTGGTTTATTTATAAATATGTAAATATATAAATAAATAATTTTAGGTTCATGAATATTTGCAAGCAAATGACCAAAATGTTGTCGCGGTTCATTGCAAAGCGGGTAAAGGCCGTACGGGTGTTATGATTTGCGCTTACCTCGTTTACATTAATTTTTACTTATCTCCACGGCAAAATATGGATTATTATAGTATAGTTCGAACAGTAAATAATAAGGTTCCTTATTTAATTTTTATTTTTATTGGCAACTAAAATTTTTTATAAATGGGGTAATCAGGATGATTTTTGATATTGAAATATATTGCAGGGTGTTACAATTCCTTCTCAGCGGCGATATGTATATTATTTTTCTCATTTGAGAAAGCGCGGTCTTAATTATGTGCCATTGCTGTCTGAGTTGATAGGCGTTTATTTTGAACGGCCTCCGAAATTTAGCGGTTCATTATGTTTTTTTATTTTTTACATTTTTGGTTTTTCTTCGAAATTCTGTTGCTTTATAACATCCAGCACAATCTTTTGCTTTGATACCTATTTTTAATTTGCTCATATATCTTGATACTCAAAAATAAAACTAAGTAAGAAATTTAATTTTGAAATCTTACCTGTACAAATAAATTTTCAATATAATAAGATAAAAGTTTTGAATATATTTCCATGTAGGTTTGAAAACGAAAGCAAATATTATCTTTGAAATCGATTTGCTTCCACTCTTCTTTGGCTTCTTTGTCAGTGGGATTTTTATCTTTCATTAAACCAGTAAGAAGGTTTTCTGGTAATAACATCTTCGCGACATTCCAAATCTTGAGAATATCAATGGCAGTGTTCAAACTTAAACCATTCTCGATAGAATGGGGCAATATTTTATTTAATACTAAACCATCGGCCATCGTGCTTGCATCAGTGTCGCGAGAAGGGAAAGGATTACTATGGAGAAGTTATAAGAATGCAAAATGAGTTGAAACAAGCAATTTGCTTTACTTTTACGATTATTCTATAGTCAGAATAAGGAAATTGATCAGTGATAAGGAGATTGATTAGGCAGTTTCCATTAGTTTAGAGAGGTGAGTTGAAGTTTAGTGCCAGATAGTCAGCAAAGAGGATTCAAATATATTGTAAGATGATTATTTAATAAGGCAAAGATGCGCATAGAAAAGAAAGCAAAAAAACAGGAGCCATTTCATTTATTAGTGAATCAAAACAACAATAAAAATTTGTGAAGTGCGAAAGAAAGAAGCTTCTGATTTGTTAACGGCTAAATGAAGAATAAAAATCCCGTAGTCAGAGCCAAAGAAAAGAGGGAGAAGGTCGACTCCAAACTTGGCTTTTCTGCATTTGCATTTTTGCGACAATTAGCAAGAAGTTGGCTTGAATTTTACTCTTTCAATGTTGATTTTGTTGAGCAATTTTTATTTTCTAATTTTTTTTCTTTGGATCTGAGAAATTCTAATTTTTAGAATAATCCAAATTTGTTTAATATTAGAAGGTCGCCTTCTTTTGATACTATTTAAAATCTAGGTAATGTTAAAATCTAAGTAATCTAAGTAATGTCAGAATGAAGGAAGGAAGTTTTTTTTTTTTTTCTTGCAGGTTTATTGTTTAAAGGTGCCTTCTGCTTACGAGTTGCGAATGGTAGGATAGATGTTTTTAACCCGGATCCAATTTATATGAGCAAAAAAGAAATGATTGATGAAGATGAAATTTGGAAGACCCATAACTGTTCCTTCGGGTCAGATTATGATGAATGCGATAACACAGAATTTGGCAGTAATTGTATCTCGAGGTATCTTTATAGTTTTATTCTTATTCAATGGCTATAAGATGATTGAGCCATATGTTTCGCCAAGAATTTTTTAGACTGTACATTTTATATAATCTAGAATAATTTTAGGCGTTGTTACGGTTGGACAGTACCTGGCAGTAAACGAGTTTTTCTTGAAGGGGATGTTCGAGTTGATTTGTATGTCAAAAAATTTGTGAAATCTATAGGTTTAAGTGTTAGTTTTTTTAATCTTTGTTGCTAAATAATTTTTCCTAAATATTTCCAAAATATTTCCACCTGATTTTTTTCATTTTTCATTAAAAGATATTTTATAGGCTGGACGTGAAAAATTAGGGCATGTATGGTTTAATACGATGTTCTCTTGTCCTAATTTCTGTGGTGGTGCATATATCCACGGTGATGAAGCATATCCGTATCCTGAAAAGGGCAGTATGTTATTTGCAAAATTTTTTCATTATATGAATAATATTAAATATATAGTAGGAGCATTTTATTGATTTTTAATTCGCTATATTTATTCTTAAAAAAGAGTGTGGAATACTTTAAATGAAATATTTCGAAATTTCATCTTGTAGACTCTATTATTTGATTTTTCATAAATATTTGATTTTTTGATTCTTAAGCTACAATAGTAAATCATTGGCCGAGATGTTCTGAAAGGCGTTCATCTTCTCAGTTATCGCCATCAGTGTGCAAAAGATTAAATACTGTGATGGATGATTTTATTAATGATAACCAAACTGCAATGGGCACTTGCCTTAATAAATGCAAGTCTAATCTTGGTATTGTTTCGTATTTTAGTTTAGAACTATTTGGCAATAAATTTCGGTTTCATAAAATTGCTCTGCATTAGGAGTCAGATTGGTCTGAATAAATAGGAGCTTCAGTCCAGATTTCGTTTCTTATTTTCAAAAGAACTTCTTTTCATGTTGTTTTTTCAGCGCAAAGTAGCTCATCATTGATCTCAGGTGAGGATTTATTGCCTCAAAGCGATATCGAACTTCCTCCAGGCTTAGACAGTCACTGTCCATCGCACTGCTTGCCTCTTATCTATCCCGAGCAGCTTGGACGTAGGCCGTTAGTTTTTTCTTATTGAAGTACCTGCATATTCGGATTTTTTCCTTTCAGATTTATGATTTGTAGGCGTTTCAATTTCACTTTTGAATGCAGTAAGGCTGAAAATTTATAGGAAATTATAATATTTATAGTAATTATAGAGTTTGTAGTTATTCAAGGATTCCATCAATATTAAATATTAAATAAATTTTAATAAGAATTGAAGATTTAATTATTATTAAAAATTCAAAGATTTAAGTGTTTTCTAATATCGGTGAAAAATTTTTTGAAGACCTCGAGCAGAAATAATAATGATGTTACGTAATGCTCATATTAATGGTCTCATCAAAGATAGTTATAACCAACGTCGACTTGCTGCAAATACCGATGGAGTTCCTGTTCCTAAAGCAAAACCTGGTAAATATTTTTTTAGAAAATGTGCTGAATCTTAAAGGAATCAGTTTCGTTTTACTTTTACGATTTTTTATTGATTATTTGATATAATAAATTTTATTCTTTAATTCTAGGGCGTCCTCCATCAGGCGGACCATTTTGTCTCATGCAAGGTTCTGATGAACACGTTGTTACTTTCAATGCTCTTGAAATAGATCGGGCGTTTAAGAATGAAAAGATTCACTCGGGATTTAAGGTAAATTCCTTTTTTAGACTACTTAAATAATTGTTTTTTTGATTTGACTTTTGATTAATTTTTACATATTAAATGGAAAAGAAACAATGGGAAGATGAAAGAATTAGTGATAAAGCGAAATATCCCATCCATTTTTTAATGGACGTTCTAGACTTAAAGATGGTGCTTCATAGCCAGAGATTTAATATAATGATGTAAAGTAAGTAAGTAAGTGGTTTGTTCATCGTTTCTGGTTAGATTCTTCTCTACTGGCTGTTAATATTGTTAGAAATTTTAAGTTATTAAATTTTAAGTTACCGGAGAGTTATTTGGTTGCAGAAGTAATAGATAGGTCGTCATCACCACTCGGGCTTTTCATCGATCGATTTACTTTTGTCGAAAACAGGAACTGCGATTCTCATTAATTGATGTCACTAACTATTAAGCAACTTATAATATTGCAGATTCATATAGTACTACGATGTGTTGACAGAAATAATATAGAAGAGGTATCTATAGCTGAAAAATTTTTGAAACGAAAGCAGGAATTTGTTCAAGTAAACGCAAATAAAAATGATGAGGTTTGTAAAATCACTATTTCATTTAGTATTAATGAAATTTTTTTCAAATTTATCATGGAACAAATTAATTTTGAATTAATTTCTAAACGGTTATTTATGTGAACATGACATTTGCAATTTGATGGTGGTGATTTGCTTTCTATTTTCAACGGTATTGTTTTTTAACTCATTGTCATTTAACAAACAATTTTAAACGAAGCTTTAATTTTCCTTGGTTTATATAAAATCCTTGCACTATATTTCATTTAATATCTTCAATAGAATTTCTTTAGGTTACCAAAGAAAAAGAAAATGGCTTGAATTCTTCTATCAATTTTGGATCTCAGAAATGTACTTATGAGCACGAGGCGACAAGGTTACAGTCCTCAGATAACGAATCTTCACGAAATTTTTTTACTAACTCTTTTGATTCAGCACTAGTTTATCCGAAAAACTATCGGTTAATAATTTGTTTTATTCACCTATTTTAGTGTTTTAAGTTATGGTTTTTTGTGATTATGACTGTGCAATAATATCGACTAATTACTTCATCTACGAATTTTTTTGCATTAGTAACTGCAAAAAGGGATGCGAAAGGCATTAGGCGGAAATTGTAATGGTAGTATCGTTAATTTACCTTAATTTTAAAGATCTTATATTTAGTAAAGCGCGATATAGAATTTTACAGTTGACATAGATGAGGCATCCTTTTACTTTTACTTATTCTTTTATTCTTATTACGAGATTTCTTTGATTCAGAGAACCAAATCATTGTATTATCTTCTATCTTCTATCTTCTATTTTATTTTATCTTTTAAAAATTATGATGCATTTAAGATGCCCATCACGATCTTCAGTAAAATCAGTAAATGACGAAATCTCTTGCAAAATTTCCGGTTTAGAATTGCCAGCCCAAGTAATTTTTTAAATCCATTTCATGGATTTATAATGTCAGAAACAAAATGGTGTTTCGTATTTTATCAAAAAAAGCCTCGGTATCTAAAAGTGTAGCAGTGTATACTGTTCATCTTGAGAATATTTAGAGTGACATGGATTCAGATGATTGTTATGTTGCAGAGGACAGGAAATGGCTAAATGACTCATCTGAAGTAAATTTTTCTTTTTTACAGTTTTCTACAGTTAATTTATTATTCGCCTTAAATTGTCATATCGATTCAGCAAATTTCTTTTGAAAGCTATGAGGTAAAAGTAGGATTGATAGATCATGAATTAAGATGAAACTCCCGTTAGTAAATCGGATGAACTAGTACATAAGGAAAAATCTAAATTAAGCATGGCATGGATTAGAAATTTCAAATGACTTCAGGTAAGTTTTATTTGATTTAATTCGTTATAATAACTTGAGAAGACGACAAAGCATTGTTTCTTATTTCAGAGCGAGGATTAAAATTGGTGATTTATGTTGAAGCTCCAAATTAATACCCAAAGGATTAATAAAACTGGTAATTTTACTTGTTAAACTTTCATTTCCCTCTTTTCTCCAGAAATGATTTTTAGTATTATTGTCGATATTTTCTGCGTTTTCCATGCTTTACATTTTTTCGAAAGAAAAATTGGCAATTACTTTAAACTTTTGCACTATTCCATTAATTTTTTAATATTCTTATTTCCAATGTATATTTTTTGTATATTATGTATCATTATTATTATTATTGTTATTTATTGCACCAATGTTTTCGAGATTTCTTGAGATTTTTTATTTTTCATTTATCTTTATCTTTTATCTTTCATTGAATATATATTTTGGCTGTTTGTGTTTTTCCATTTAATTCTGAATTTATTTTTCTATTTTTAATTCATTTATTTCCTTAATTAATTGGGTAATTAACAGTGATATAAAATTTTTTGAATGAAAAAAGAAATAAAAAATGTGTCTTAAAATAATTTATAAGGTTTTCTTTGTTTTAACTGAGAAAAATCGATTCCATATTGTATAAGGAATATTTATTAATTGGCTTATACTCCTGTCGAGTCATGGCAGTATTTTTTGTAAAACTCGATTTGTTTTAGCCATGTGTATTTTATATGAAAAGTATTTTATATTGTATTATATATAGCTCAAACGGCCTTTTACTTATTTATTTTTATTCACTGTTATAATCATCGATTATACATAGAACAAGCACTTATTGATCTCAAAATGCTGCCAATGTTTATATTAGAATATTGTTCCGAAAAGTTTTTTTGGCAATTTATTTTTTCTGCCTTGTCATTTTTTTCATTTGTATCGGTAATGTTAAGTAGACAGTTTTTATTTAGAGCGTTCAGATGAAGAAGCAGTTTATTTTATTTATTTTCCCTCATCGGGATTACGGTCATAATCTGGCAATATCAAGAGTATTTTTGATGGCATAGTTTATTTTGACAGTTAATTTCTTTAAAAAGAACTTGGTAGCAACAGAAATATGCTGTTATTAAAGGCATGAATAAGCCTTTTGTTACAGGTCTTTCTTTTAATTTTTTTCTTTTAATGGAGTGAGCATTACCTGATTTTGAACAGGTTGATAGGCGAGATTTTATATGGCTAATGTTAATGCCATTTGCCAAATATTTGAGGAAGGGTTATTTATATTTTATAATTGATCTCTTTTATATTCTTCCTTAATTTTTCATAAATCTTATTTAATTTTGCAGATTCTTTGGTTAATTTTATTTATTTCATTTCTAATCTTTAAAAAATTTGAGAAACACCCTATTCTTCTTTAATATTTTTTCTTTCTAACAAAATTTGGTTTAATATTTCTTGGCGGGTGTTTCTTTTTCTCTGTTTCCAGGATTGTTAATTTCTTTTTTTTTTGTGTTTGGGGATTTTAAAAATATCAAATATTTTTTATAATTTCAATTATTAAATGTTTTTCAATCGATGTGGATTCAGTCGACCGGTCTTCTGGATTGCTTTTTTCTGTATGAAACATTTCTCACTATTTTCGGTTTTCTTTTTTTCACCCATCTTCCCATTTGTTAGTATAATATCGACAAGTTTTACGTTATTTCTAATATTTTTTATTGAAATTCCATTTTCATGAATGCTTTCATACAAAACACCTCGTTTGTTTATTTTCTTTTCTAATAACGTTCATCTGTTTGGTTGGCTCCACGTTGCTTGTTTAAAATACTTTCGCCAGCGATCTACTTGAAACTAAAGAAATTCCTAGCAGTAACCTGGGTTTTCTGGGTTTTTCTTTTTCATTCTCTTTTAATTTGCTCCCATCTTAGGAGGGTAGGAATTGAACTAATGTTACTTATCAGAAGAAATGCATGACTCAGTCAGTCGTCATATTTGTATTTATTTTTATTGTTGAAAGAAGTTTTGTTTTTCCTCATTATTTCACCAAAAACTCCTTTATGTTTCAGTTGTTTATTTTGTATTTTTTGTCTTTAAATGATGAGTAATAAGGAAAAAATAAAATAATTTGGCGAAGTTTTGTCGCTCAGAAAACCATCAGCGAAAAAAAACGTCCTTGTTCACATAGGTTGTGTCCAATGCCTTCGTACGGCAAATAACAATGTCTAATTGAAATCTAAATATACCATAAAACTGGAGGTCGGTGGTTTCAGCATCCCGCAGTGTGCTATTTGCCGGCCCAGCTTCGGCCGCGGTTTCCATGGTGGTAACGAATATTAATGAAAAACTCCCAGGTTGGTATGAAGTAGGTATGTTCCCAAACAGTGCGGGTTTATTATTGCCAGGTCGGCTTCAAACTCGGTGGGCGCGTGTTGATGAACTTATAAATGAGCTTGAAATTGGAGATCGAATTGAATTCCAACGAACTGTTAAAACTACCAAGAGAATTTATTCGGTGATTCTTTTTCTATTTATTCGGCAGACCGAATTTTATTTAATTTGTTCCTTTTCAATAATGTTTTGAAATGGAATTTTGTCTATAAATTTTTCGTACTATTTAAATTATTTCGTAGTTCTACGAATTGCTGCGACAATTCCAGCATTTGATAATTATTACTAGATAACCCATTTTTATATTGAATTGGGCTTGTATTGGATATATTTTTGCATTATTTTATCACGTTCATTTGAAGGAAAAAAAAGAGAAAATAGTCGATTCATACGCGTGGTTTGCCCTTGGCAATCTTGTTCACTTTTGGCGTTTTCATGCATTGCAACTTTTTGACAAGTAGAAAGCATGGAAAAATGGTTTTTAGTGCTTGTCGCATTGAATAAAAATGTCGAAAATGCGCTTCTTTTCCTGTTTTCTTAATGATCGTTAAATTTGCAGGATTTTTTTCGTGCTATGTTTATTTTTTTACGAACTTTGATGTATTTTATTAAATTGTTTCAAATTTAAGCACTGGGCGATTTTTCTTGGATTTCATGGATTTCACAATGAAGGATATGTATGCCATATGTCTGCAGCGGAAGCTGATTTTTCATCTGCAAATTTAGAAATCTTTGAGAAGGCGAAGAATTGTGCCAAAGTATGTATATTGGCATTTAAAAGGAAGATTTATAATCGAAATATTTATTCAGTTTGTTTTAAAGAAATTTATTCATAGCTGTAGAAAAGAAATTAATGCTGGATTTCGCTGAATTTGTTAATTTCAGGTTTGTCTTCAAGAAATCACTTTAGTTTCACGTAATGATTTATGTCGCATTAATAACTCATTGGATCAGTTATATGATCCTCTTCCAATCAGTGAGATATCTAATCGTGCATTGAACATGGTAAAATGTTGAACATACTATATATGAAAACAAATTTTGTTTCCGGCAATTATATACTATTTCGATAACAGGTCGTTATGAACAAATGGAAAAACCGGCAGTCTCTACCATCAGTTATTCTTCCTTTGCTGTCCAATTCTAACGGGCCTAATTACATTCCTAATGTAAATTTTTTATTTCATATTATTTTTTTAGGTTGGGTCGAGTAATTACAATATTTTAATCAATAACTGTGAACATTTTGTAAATTATTGCCGATACGATTTCAAATATAGTGGTCAGGTAATCCATTTCCCTTCGATTTATTACGATTACCATTTTATTTGATTTAGATTTGAGATTAATGGTAACTCCAGCTCGCTTGTAAACACTTCACCCTTGCAAGCGTTGAAGCCAGCCAAATCAATAATGGTGGGGGTGATATTAGAAAAAAGAAAAGATTGATAGCTGGCATTGATTGATATGTATGTGTAATTTGACCAATTATATTTTGTACAGTTGAACAATAATAATTCTTAATATTAAATGATAGTAAATATTAAGGTTATTAAAACAGCAACACTTGCCGTACTTATGACATTTGGTGCTTCTTGCGGACCTGTTGGTGCCATTTTATCATGTTGTTTTGGCGCAGCTTTTGAATTTTTTTGGAAATAATCACTATTCAGATTGATTATTTTTGTGTTTTTCTTAAATCGGTTTCAAATATATCATCTCTCACTTATTTTTATATTTTATACATTTATATTTCAGTTATAATCTTACAAATTTTTGTTACAATTATTTTAAATATTCCTTTCCTTCAGTACAGGTCAAATATGTTGATCGTTTTTATTTGGATAAAGCTGTGGTCGAAGTGCCTTCCATATTTGATATTTTATGCAGTTTCACTATGGTTGATCATTTACTTGTCATCTGCAGTTGAAAAAAATATAATATTATTATTTTTATTATTTATTTATTATTTAATTTATTATTTAATTATTATTTTTATATTATAAATAAAAATAATAAAGATAATTTAAAAATAATAATAATAACAAAAAATAACAAAATAATGGAGAAATAATAAAATATAAATAAAAATAATAATAAATAATAATGTAAAAATTCGTTAGAAAGAACATAAATTGTGAGATAAATTGTTGTGAATTGTTGAAAGTTTTCCGTTTAAATTGAGATTATGAATCTTGTTGGATGAATTTATTATGTGAGAATATTTATTAGCCGAAAATTATTTCGAAATGTAAAGTCATAAGCAAAACTTAAAACTTCAAAACAAATTTGAATAAAAAGATCGGTTTTAGAATGGATTTTATTTATTTGTGATGAAAGTGAATAACTGGTGAAAGCAGCAGATGTAAACATAAGTTTACTGTTTTGTATAGATGACACGAGTATGTTCGAGGTATCCATGTGGCGGATGAGTTGCAGTTCGCATTTCTATGATTTGCTCGAGGTACCGATCATCATGCCTGATGAATGTGCGTCGAAGCTGCAGTAAAAATTTTTTGAGCAATTGTACCAAAAGCAAATAGGACTTAGCGGCGTTTTGGAATGGCAAATATAAAAGAAAAATGGATCAGAAACTATCTGCATGGAAAAATGTAAATGAGGTAGAAATGACAATAGAAACAGCGATAGTAGAATTACTGAAAAATAAAAAACGGAAAAATTTTGAAAATATTAACTTTTAAAACTAATCACTAATGGAATGGAATGGCTTAGTAGGTTGTTTCTCTCGGATTACTGCTGCTGTAACCTTACTCCTTGCAAAAGTAAATCTGGCTTTCAGAAGAAGCCTTTATCACCATTTGGTTCTCTGGTAAAATTTATCTAATTCGATAAGCCACGGAGGAAGTTTAATCAGAAATGGCGGCTCTTGAAAAAAGACCACCGAAGCAGATTCGTATTATTTTCGTGATGAATTATACCAGAAGGGAATAGAAAAATTATGACTTTTCAAATAAATCCTAATAATAGGCACCGACTCCATTTAATTGGATTGTACTTTGCAATAGATTAATTTGAACTGAAGCTGTAGGACTAGTGCAATTCTGTGTTTCTGGATGGCTAATATTCGGTCAATTCGTTAAAATGTTTTCTGGAATGGGCTTCAAATCTCACAGCAGATCATGTACTAACAAAAAAAAATTTTTTTCTTTCTTCGCCTCACAATTTCAATTGCCAGAATTACGAAATTATTTCTTGCTACAAACTCATGAATATTTCTTAACAATTTTATAAAACTTTTTATAAACTTTATAAATTTCTCTTATAATTACTTTTGCTTGAGTGGAAAGCAGTAAATCTGCCATTAAAGTCAAAACCGAGTGCTTGATTTCTATCCGTGTCTACCATGAAAGGAAATCACAGCATCCGCGCATGGTAATTCGGAGGTACATCTCGAATTCGAGCTGAGGAAGAGAATTTCTATCCCATTTAAGGAAATATCGGCCGATTCTTAACGCTCACGGCGAAGTCTCGATCGTAGCTGCGGGGAATATTGGAACGTTTACGGATGTAGGAAACCAAACGATAACCACCCTATCCAAAAATCGTATACATCGCTTGCCTACCCATCTTATTAATTTTGGGTCCAGACCAGTAAGTTCATCTGGTTCGCATGAAAACTACTGGTTTTTCGAATACGATAGAAATGAAGTCGCAATGTTCAAGATCGTATGGAATCTATGGAACCCTGTTAATAAACAGTTGGCCGTTTTAAGTTTTCTAATATCTCTATCGTCAATGTTTATGTTCCTGCTGTACAGATGATCTGGATAAAAAAAATCCTATACTATATAGGATTTTCTACACAGGAAAAATCCTATACTATATACTGAGTTCTAAAACTATCGAGAAGGATTTAATTGAAGTCCTGCCTCCAGGAGCTAATTAAATCTGTTCTAGGATAGGTCTTGGCAGGTCTCGGACAAAAGATTGTTAGCAACTCCACAGACTAACAATAGCCGAAACGAAACAAAATTGGTACTGGGACGATATGACTTTGAATATGGAGAAAGAAGGTGATCATCAAATATATTCCGCCTATTTCGCAAGATGACTCAAGAAATGATCTGATATAAGGATGAAAGATCTCTTTAAAACAAAGATCTTACGATGGGGAGAGAATATTATTTTGAACCCGAACTTAACTACGAAGAACTACCATCTTGAGTATACCATCCAACATCGCGTATACTGGAATGCATTTGGAGACGACTGCAAATGAGCCACCGAACGAGCACGAAATAACAAGCTTAAGACCAGTAAAACCCGCATCAACCGATAAATTCATAACATAATCAGAGGTGGTCTGCAAGCTGGACTCTCCAAATGCTGCCAAGCGTCCTTCACAATATACCTGCGAGAGCAAAGGTTATGCGACAAGGACAACTGACTGGAACTCGAACAACTACAGTTCTGCTACAAATTTCCAAGAAATGTGAGCACTGGTAATACGATTGTGACAACTATCGAGGAGTCGGCTTGCTCGATATTTTTGTGAAAGTTTTTGAGTTTTTATCTGTTCAGTCGAATAAACTCATAGCAATGCAGAATGCGCCCTAATATATTGGAACGTCAGTCATTTCAAAAGTATTGATAACCTATCGTTATATGTTTTATTGACTTTACTTTACTTTACTTAAATTCGACCAAGAGAGTGGTGCTCTGGCAAATCATGCAGCACGATGATATTCCAGAGTAAATAAGATTTATCAAAAGATTTATCATTTGATTTATTAGCATAATGCAAGCGTGTATTTGGTAAACTTTAACCTTTCCTTTTACCTTTTGAACCTTTTGAACCTTTGATGTAACCTTTTGAAATACTATCATCTTTTTCTTCTACAATTTTCAGCTATGCGACAGATAAGGTTACATCGCTAGCTGATACTCAAGAAGCATATAAATCAATCCAGAATATAATACCAATATTGATGACATCGTCCTTCTCACTGACTGAGAAATTGTAATGAACGTTAAATAGTGTCGACAGATGCGAAAACTTTCCCTAAACAAGACACCTCTTTTCATCGAAGAATTTTCGGTCTTTAAATATCTCAGATCCATTCTCATACCTAATGGCCAGATGGAAATTGCAGCTCGGATGGCTGCAACTAGAGGTGATTTCCTTCAGGAGAGTGGCTAAACTATATGTCGGGCCAAACCTCTCCAGAATCACAGCGACACCAGCTTCAAAATTTTTCAATCGCACCTATCTGGCACTACGAGCGGCCCAACTGCGTACAGTCTGCCATCATTATTATCATTAAACATCAGTTACTTTCAAGTGTGGGATTGGGAAATGCCTAGTCTTCAGAGAAACGAACCGAACCAGCAATGGTGCGAGCTACTAGAGAAAGAAGTGCAGTTCAAATTAGCCACACAAATCTATAAAATTAAAAATTCTTCTAATACTTAATGAGTCTAATAATCTGAATTTGCTTCCTTCAAAAAAACACCTATTTATTATTCCCCGATTAATTACGCAATAGAGATTTTATCTCTGATGATAGGTTTCGCATATCCATTTTTTACCGTTATTATCAAACAGAAATAAAGCGACTCACATCTTCTACAGGCAAATCTCTTGAAAATGATATTCGGCCAATATCCTTCAATGTTAGAACGAGTTTATTCGGTGATAATAAACCTACTTCATACGTTGTGAAACCTGAAATTATATATAATCGTTTTCTTCAAGCCATAATATGTCAGTATTATCACTGGTTTATTTAATTAGTAGTAAAAATTAGTAGTAAAAATGGTCTGCGTTCACACCATTATTCGATAATAGTATTTTCATCAAAACTATATTTCCAAATTCATTGTATATTTTTCAAATGTTTTCAAAACTTTTTACAAGATTGAGTTCATAAGTGCGTAATAAGCTTTGCAAACTTTCATTTTCAAAAGTCGAAAAGAGCACTGATAGTGTTAAAATAAACCGGCAACGCCAACTTTCAAAGACCGCGATCCTTCAAAAGTACCCTTGGCACCATTAAATTACCGATTCCTTTTCATCTAAGCATATAACCATTTTCCTACGTGTTGTAAAAAAACCAATGTCAATTAAATGTTTTTTCGAGAAAAGACCATCACCATCTCATGGAATTCGGATCAGTAAATGCCTACGCTTCATAAGATGAATTTAAATTTTATTTTGGCTTGAACGTTTTAATTTTAATTTATATTTAAATTTATATTATTTATGAAGCCTTTACCAATTTAATTTATTAAAATGATTAAATTAGAAATTCAAAAAAAATAAGAAAAAAATTCTAGTAGTGTTTAAAAATACCATTGTTTCCAGTTGTCATGAGAGTTACATTGCCATTTGAATCAGCAGTGATAAATCCCCATTCATCATGAAAGTGGTCCTTTGTAGTGTGGGACCAAGCACGAGCACTGAATCAAATTTTTTACTGATAGAATGTGGCAAGGACTTTTTGCTAAAAACATACATCTTTCATATTTTCTGAGAGCATTACAGTTGAGTCTAAAAAACATTGGTAAAGTTCAGATTGGTTTTAAAATATTTATATATTGGATTAAGGTATAAATTAGGAATTAAAGAAATTTAGAATAAAGCTTGGATAAGCTTAAGCTTTAGGAGATTGAGAGCATCGCTTTTGCTCTCAGTAGATCTTTTCGCCTTTCATAATTCCCTCTCATGTAAGCATATAACCATTTTCTTATGTAAGTAAAAAACTCTAAAAAAGTAAAAAAAGTAATTTTGCTTAAACATGAAAACTTCTGCATCGGTTACTTCAAATTTACATAAATTTTGTAAATTCAGACTTCATTTTTAATTAATTAACCTGGAAAAATTTTCTAAAAATTATTCCTAATTTAGAAGACATTTACGATTACAAATTAAAAAAATTCAAGAAATTATCAAAAGATTGCGTAATCATTTAAGTAATTTTTTTCACAGCCATACATTTTCATTCGATATAAAACAGTTCTAATTTTTATGAATTCGCTGGGCAAGTAAAAATCTCATTTTCTCATCAGTTTCTAGGATACCTTTCTTGAAAAAGACTGAAAAAGATTAACAAATATTGGCGGTCACCACTTTTAATTAGGCTACCTTCGCTCACTGTTGGTACGATTAGAAATTTGAAATTTTTGCCAGGGAGCCAGTCGATAGAAATGCAGATGCGATGCAGATCGAAGCAGTCTACCATTCGGCGTTCCCAAATGGAGGAAACAATTTTCGTTTTTTTCTAACTATTGAATTTAAAATTATCCAAGTTCCAGGTTTCCAGATTTTTTCAGGAATAAACCTGTCGTTAAAAGTGAAAGTCGCTGGGGTTCTACCTGTTTCTCTATCCGCAAGTGATTTCTAAGGAAAAAATATCGTCGAAATTGCAGATTTAAATGGAAAAAAAGTTCTCTGAATATTTGGATTTGATGCGATAAACCTATTTATATAAAAATTCTTCTTTAAAATCATTTATTTATTTATGAAGAATAAATTTTTTTATACAATTATATATCGAAATGTTAGCAAAACTATCAATCAAAGAAAAGCGACGAGAATTTTGATAAGAAATTATCAAAGCATAATTACAACTGGTTTTGATCATATCATCTCCATTTTAATAGGATAACAGTATGTTTTTTGTAATAATACGACTTTTTGATAAAGATCACCAAATAATAAGAAAGTCAGGCAAATCATTCGAATCAAAAATGAAATTTTAAAATAGAAACGATTATGGTAAAAAACAAGAGATGAACCTACCTAAAATTCAAAAATTGTACGCTAACCGATTTGGCCATAGGTGCTTCAGCTATAAATAATTCTTCACCAAATGTCATAGTAGGTACTGTTGGCCAAAATACCTAAAATTGCTTTAAGCTCGAATTTATTCAGGAAAATTCACAAATACCCATTAAAATATTGCCAAAGTGATGCTCAAATTTTTTCCGAGACTACTGAAAAATTTCGAAAATGTAAAATGTATATAAATAAATAAATAATATATATAAATAAACAATATACAAATGTAAATATATATATTATATATATATTTATAATATTAAATACATATATTTAATACATATATTAAATATATATATATATATATATATATATACACATATATATTAATTATTATAATTATAAATGTATGCTAATTTATAATAACTTTTATTCTACAAGGATTACTCGAAATGAATAAATTAACTCACAATTTACCATTATTTATTACTAGAACATCATAATTACTTAATCTGATCCTAATTATAACTATAGTTTCATGGGAACATGATGGTTCGGATTTGGCTTCGCTTGAGAGGAATAAATTCGTCCATAAAAGAACCTGGGTAACGCTGAAAACCTATTCAGAAATGGTGGAAGCTTTTAGTAGAACAAGAATATAATTAAATATTTTCAACTTTTATGAATTTATAAATATAACTTTTATGAATTTTTAAATATAAATATAAATTGAAAAATCGTCACTTTTCCGGAAAATTCAGATCGCCAAGATCCAAGTAACCATGCAAGTTTTTCATTATTAGCATTCAGTCTACAGTTTGCATTTTGCAGTTGCATTAATAAAACCGGTAGAAAATAAAAATACGACATAGTCAACGGCAAAACGATGTTAAACAAATTCTAAAAATCTTAAAATCTTAACGACCAGTCGATCCGTTTTGTTATTGATTCTACTTGCCAAACGACAAAATTGGTTCCGCCTTATACATTCCAGTTTTCCGTTTTCATTTTTGTCTCCCATATAATTCGACAATCATTCCCATTTTCTTACAATGATTTATGAAAAATTTACCTACTTTTATATTGCAACAAAAGGGGCAGAAAGATTCCTTTTTTCCATAGAAAACCAATTCAACGCAAAATCAATTACCTTTATTCATATATTTCTAATGAATGAGATTCCGCTGACTATTGTGGAAATGAGATTGTGGAAATGAACTTAAATGATTGCAGCAACTTGAGAATGAAGATGCTGGACCTTCACATTCGTTTAATAAGTTGAAAGAAATCATAACAGTGGTGCTGCATTATTTTCGAAATAAACGAATGAAAAGTGAAATATATTTTCTACCTCATAAACAATTTGCGAACAACGAAACATCACTTCCGTTTCAATATAAAAGAGAAATATAGATGAAAATATTTTAACCTTAAAAGACCTTAAAACATAGAGCTGAATGTCCGAAAATCACAGGAGATCTTTAAGAGATGTAATTAAGAAATGTAAAAAATAAAATTATATCAAATTACCAGATTAATTTTAGAGAAGCATAAATAAAATTCAGACCATACACCTTCACGAAGAATTAAAGTAAGTTTTCTACTTCAGTTACTCAGTCAGTACTCCTTTTATTAAAAATGAAAAATGGAAAATGGAAAGTTTGAAAAGAAAATTTGAAATTTTATTCAATAAATTAAAAGAAATCATAATAGTGGTGCTGCATTATTTTCGAAATAAACGAATGAAAAGTGAAATATATTTTCTACACCTCATAAACATCAATTTTATATTTTAACAAATTTGCGGCATAAAAGTTGTGTCACCATTCTTCCAAGTGTTATCTTCTAGTGCAATAGTGGCGCGACACACAGGACAAGTATGTTCTTTATCTAACCATGTTCCAATACATTCTTCACAAAATATATGCCCACAAGATAACTAAAAATAAATGATCAAATCAATTACTACTTACAATTTGCAAACAACAAAATATCAATTCCGTTTCAATATAAAAGAGAAATATAGATGAAAATATTTTAACCTTAAAAGACCTTAAAACATAGAGCTGAATGTCCGAAAATCACAGGAGATCTTTAAGAGATGTAATTAAGAAATGTAAAGAGATAAAAAAATAAAATTATGTCCAAATTAGAGAATTTTCACTAACCTTCACCGGATTTAAAAAATCACCAAAGCAAATTGTACATTGCCAAGCTTGGTCTTTCTCATTTAATGTGGCTCGTTCACCAACGGAAGTTAAACGCAGAAGACATTTTAAACTTTCGAACCATGGAATACAAACTACTCTTGACAAAAAAATCTAAAAAGTTCTTCAAATTTAATTGAAGAGTTCCATCAAATTGATTCGATATCTGCCTATTGTCGGAGTCGTTGCAAAGGACTCATTTCTATCTTTCTAAGTAACTCTCCAGCGAAAAGGTTTCATCCTAATAGACAGTGGAACCAGCCAAGTCATATATAACAAGGAAAAAATAATTAAAAAATGACAAAACAAGTACCAAAATGCGTAACCTAAGAACGTATAAAACTAGTTACTAACTTTATAACAAATATATATGGTAGCGAAAATATGATCGCTATTCAATGAAGGCAATGAGAAGAGCCTATAATTAAAATAACGTGACCACTGTGGAATGGGCAAAAAGTAACGGTAAAGTTGACTTGTACATTCGACAAATTGGAAAAATCGTCGTTGCCTTCGGCTACACAAAAATTTTGCAGGTATCGATGCCACCTTAAAGTTAATAGAAATTTTGAAAATTCTTGCACGTTCTTTTACAAAATTCTACACTATAAAATTTCTTATACATTAGTTTAGGCTTACCAATGCTTTCAGCTGGATTGTAATTAGCTTTGCAACAAAATCAGTGATTAAAACAACATAAAGCACCGAAAAGAAAGCTGCAGGAGCAGCAATATTGGACAAAAGACGCAAAGGAACTAAGATTGTATCTAGACCTAAAATATTTGCATATGATAAAAAAATTGTGAAATAATTTTAAAATTATTTACACACATGTAAATTATATTATAATACACATCTGAAAAACTGGAAGAATTCAACAGAAAAGATATCTCAAAATCGATGTATTTGGCAAATCGAAACGTTTTTTCCAGATATTAGAACAAAAAGCTTTAGCTTGATTCCTTGGCAATAAAAATCCTAGGAGAAATCTTTTAGATTTCTATGTAATAAACAGCAATAAAAATATAATTTAGTTAAAATTCTATAAAAATTAGAGAAACTAACCATAAAAATAATTCACAAAAATAATGTAAAGAAATGACAGCAATGATGATTGGAAAGTCCGAATAACACGTTTTTCCCTGAAGATAAATGATAAAATTAGGGAAAATACAAACCCTTATATTCCTCTCAGGTGATATTTCTTATTGATTGTAGATAACTTTCCATTATTTGCAAATAAAAATAGATGGAAACACCAAAAAAATTTTTTTCTTAGATCGAAGCTTTTTCATTGATTTTGAAGCATGGAAATGGTGCATGAATATAAAAATCGTGATAAAAAAATTTTCGATCGTTTGTGTAAAATATATAAGTATATGTACATATACCCTTTCCATTGCATTTGCACAACATAATAATTAATTGTTAATTGATCTATGAAGACTGGAAAAATTAAAGAGCATGACAAGGAAATTAGTTCAATCTGTACTATTTGAAATACAATTTTACCTAAGCCAGAAACAACTTTGAACATATTAGTATTCAATTTAGCCCTAAATGAGACATCAAGAAAGCAATCAAATTCTTGACGCCATTACAGACATACATCCATTTCATAAAAAATTAGATGAACAAATATATATGAACAAATATTAAGACATAACGAAAGCTTCTTGCTGCCCTAATCCCAACGTTGAATCCAGTTAAGGATGAACTGTAAGATGATTGTAAGAATTCGAAGTGGAAAATGCGTACTTTTCTATAATTTCACAGGATTTAGAATTTCATAGGATAATCCCTCATGATTGCAAAATTTACCATAATTAGTTGAAGAATGAGTTCCTGGATAAGGTATACAAAATATTTTGATCAACTGATCAACTGATTTTTACCAACAATGAGAAGAGAAGAATGGATGAAATACACCATAAATATATACATATATATATTCTTTTTTTTTTTGAAATATCATTTATGTTAAAATATATTTTTTCATGTAAAATATATATATTTTCCATTTTGTGTACAATAATAGTTATCAACATTAATAATCTTTGAACTGGAAATGTTGAAAGTTTTCTGTATCCTTCGAGACCAGTGAAAAATTTCCAATTGGATTGTTTTTGTACAAAAGGATTTTTTGGCGATTTGACTTTTTTTATAATACTTTAATATTAAAATTAGTCATCATTAAAATCAAAAATATGGGTAATTTCTTCTTACCTGATAGAAAGTACCAATGCTAGATTAGATGCATGAAAACAAACGAAAGCAAGAAAAACATTGAGCAATAACAGAAAAGTATCAAAAATTAATTTGATAACAACAATCAACAGAAATGGTGCGAAGCTCACCACAGTTCTCACATCCTGAAAAGAAGTATAAATTTTCAGGAGCATAAATTTTCAGATTTTTTCAAATATAAAATTAAAACAAACACGTCGGATAGCGCTATTATGCAGCACTGTTCTGAGGCGATTTATTTCTCGTCGTAAATTCCTTTCCGAATTATTATCACTGTTATCATCATTTGTGCTATTAACATTCTCACTCGCTTCATTAACAACACCTCAACCTTTATTTTATTTTAATCGAAATTTTAAACTTGCTTTAATAAACTAAGAAAATTTTTAAAAAAAATTAGGAAATGATTTTCCAAATCTTATTCCAAATAATTGATTATTAACAAATCATCTACAAGCTCCATGAAAAATCAATTAAAAATTAATAATAATAGGCTCTCGTCTTTTTATTCTTTGTTGTGAATATACCGCAACAAAAATTCTGCAAATTTTTAAGTTTTAAAAGTGAATATAAAATGTCAAAGAGAGAAAAAAATCAACACCGATCCTATCTGAGACTGCGCTAGAAGTTTGATTAACAAACATAGGTCGATGCCTTGTGCTGGATGAATTTGAAGAGTTAGTAGAAGAACCAAGAACTTCCTCCATGACGATTACTGTATCGGAATGTGGGACTGCAATACTTGTGAAAGTGAAGATACGGAATTCAGAAAAAGAAAACGAGATTGAACTTTCTTCAAATTTGAAAAATACATGAAGCATATCGTTTTGTTCTAACAGTAAATAGCAGTTAATGCAATCCTCTAAATTAAAGCTATATATGAAAATTTGCTGAGTTAATATGTCAATTGTGTAAAAAGACATAGCTGCAGCCTCAAATTATAGAACCTGTAAACAGAGTACCTTTAATATTGGTTAGAACTGATTAAAACCAAATATCCCTTTACTTCACCAAACACCATTCTTGATTCATTAATATGAATCCGCATTTTTTTCTATAACTCTATTAATTTTCTTCGATATAACCTATTTTCCCTAACACTCCAATATCCCATTCCCCTTTAACATTCCATCAAACTACTCTGTGCTATCATAACGCATTTACACCTGCTTCAATTGAGGCTCCTTAACATACTACCAAACCGCCTCATTTCTTCTTAAATATTACTCTGCACTTTCGTTATAAACATTTAATCCACCTTATTTCTTATTTCCTTAATACGCTCTCAAACTCAGTCCTATTCCTATTTCTTTAGCATCTTTGTCGGAAGTGCTCTTCTTTTTTCCGTCACTATCTCTTATAATAAAACAATATTAAATATCTTTTTTACATTTCTTAATATTCCTTCATTTCCGTTACAGAACCCCTACCAACAAGTCAAACGTCGTCATGATCGCAACAGTGTAATCCTAGCAATGCTTCTTGAAATTCTACCCCATTAAATTCTCTCTCCTTGTCTTTTATAATTTTTGCTGATTTGCTTCTCCAAAACCTTTTTTCATTTTTATTTTTTCTGCCCTTCTTGAATTTTTTAAATAGATATGGCCTCCTATCTAAAAATGTCCATGATTATATTCTTATCCTACTGTTAAATTTCTTCCTATCACAAAATTTGAAATAAAATATATCAATCTATCATTTGTTCCCCGAACTCAACTTCCTACCGGAAAAATGCAATATTTCACATTGATTTCCCTTTTCAAAATTTACTGGCATTTTCGCTATTGTTTTCATTATATCTCAAAAGAGACCATATCTATTTAAAAAATTAAGCGAGTAATCGTATAATATTAGCATTATATGTTATATGAAATTTGTATATAAATGTGCTCGAACTTTAGTAGACTTATAAACTTTTACAATTTTTTTAGTGTATTAAATCTCAAATACATGTCACTTCCTTACATAAAATTTATCTTTACCACTGATTCCTTGAAAGCTTATTTTAAAAATCGCCATAATCGAAATTGAAAATTCTATCAGTCTGCATATATCAACTATACCCAACTTTTCCGACAATTATCGAAACTTTACGTGGATAATTTTAAAATATTTTAAATGAATTAATAATTAATATTATAAATGTAATTATAAATGTAAATATTAGCTGTTGGTATTGATTTGTTGTTGGTTAACGGGTGCCACACGAGTGAGAATATCGATTGCGTTTCGAAAATCTTCGACGATCTCATTCGACAAGTTGTCTGAGCCAGCATGCTAGAAATTTGCAAGTATAAACTATATATAAATTTTATATCTATAAATTAATTTTCTTTTAATGATTGAAAGCGCGAAAAATCATTCAACCTTTTCCTACTCAAACCATACCACTCGTTATTTAGACATTTTCCACTCAAAAAAAAAATTTATTTCAACTGGTGGGAAAGCCAGTGGTTACTGTACTATTAGATAGAATTTGAAAAAATGAAGCCCTATTATTTAATTTAAATGAACTAGATCCAAATTCTTTGCGTCAAAAAATAAGAAGACAAACCTGCACCATAGCAAAAAGCCTTCCTGGAAGATTACTGCTAAAACGTTCAGCAGAAGATCGTGTTGGACTATTTGATATACGATTTGTTTCTACTCGTTCGTTCTCATCCATGAAGATTTCTCTTTTTATTATTAAGGATCATAGATCTCTTCTTCAAAAGTCTAACAATAATTAAAATTTCAACGAATTTGGAAAAAGAACGAATTTGACAAAAAACACGCGAGACTCAGGAAAAAAATTTAGATTTGCAAAGAAAAAGGATTAAAAATTGACCCGTAACAAGGAATAAATTCGAAATAAATTCGGATAATATCCGTCAAATAAAATTAAAATCAAAAATAAACGATTCATTGTTGTAATAAGTTTATTAAAAAAAAAATTTCTCTGATTATTACAGAAAATATGTTAAATTAATAAAAGATTAAAATATGCATGTATATACCAAATAAAGAATAAGTATTTATTATAAAAGTAAAGTAATATCACAATAATTAAACAAAGTTACAAAAAAGATGGAAAACGAGTGGCTACTGAGGACTAATCGGTACCTCTAAAATGATGCACAGCGAAATGACATAATAACATTAGCGTACAACCAATTAAATCACGAAATAATATGTAATAGAAAAGAATGGAAAAATAAAATTAAAAAATATGTATGTAGATATGCAGTAACATTTTAGTAAAACAATAAATAAATAAATAAATCAATAAATAAAAATTAGGATGAACTGGATTAACCTATCCAAAACTCAAATAAACACGCATGCATTTTGAAAATAGTGAGATTCATTCCGCGAATTGTGAAACGAATTAAAAATGACATATTATCAAAATGATTAATTAAAAAAAAGTGACTGAAAATGAAAAACAGAAATTTTGGTCCGCAGCTCATGATAAATTTTTTTTCTTTTCTAATAGTTCATCATTTCTGGTAAGATCTATCCAGCTCCTTGGCTTGTAGAAAAATTTGCCAGGAATTTACATGGCGATAGAAATATAGATGAGTTATCACCATAACTAAAATCCCAGCATCAGTGTTCACAAATGAGATTAGTAACCCAATAATACATTTTTTGGGGCTACAAAACAACAAACCTTTAATTTAATTTAAAATTTCTAATATTAATGATGATTACAAAAATTTGTATCAGAATATCGAACAGAATCATTTCGAAAAGTTCGTGAATTGGCTACATATTTATGATTTTGAGGCATATGATTATGATTATAATAACGCCGCATCATTTCATAACCAGCCATTTTTTCCCGTGAATAATTTTCTTCTCTTTGTTTCATTAGCGTAACCAGAGATAATACGATCGTGACTAACTGAAACAGACTCGTAATAGTAAAATTTAAGAATATATAATAGTGTAACAATATATAATAGTAATACACAGTACTTTTTTCAAAACTCACCATTTTCGGTTAAGATGTATCTACTAGCCACTTCACCAAATAGTCGATGGGCATATCCTCAGCATTATTTCAATTTTAATAAAACCAAAAAATCGAACCCATGATCTTTGAGCTCTGTCAATACGACAAACCAAACGACCTTTACGCACAGTAGCATAGTTAGGAACACCCATCATTTTTGGGTAACCTAACTCCACAGCTGATTATTAATATGATTAAAAATTTTTCCAAGGAGTCACTTGGATGGAAACTAGGTGAGTACCACATTCTGTGGCATTTGGTTTTTCAAGGAGAGATCACAATAATCAAGCCACTATTCACCGCGCTATCCATCCACAAAAAACTTAAAAATTAAGCAATAAATAGAATAATAAAAAGTAATAATATTAACTTGAGCAATGATAACCACGAAGAAAATAACAGCAGCAACTGAAAATCCTATTCTTAGGGCAGTCATGATTCGATAATGACAACCATCACAGCGAATATCACATGATCGAGGAGGATCTTGACGAAAGACTTCAAAATCACCACATCCGGCGTTTCCTTAAATACAGTTAAGAAAAGACAATCCTCCTTACACCAAATACTTTATATTTTACAAAATTTATTTGAAATGAATATAAAATACAGAATAACCATTAAATAAATAGAGAATCCCAAGCATCAAAAAATACCACAACAACGAAAAGTTTGCTGCAAGCGATCGAGACTTTCTTGAATTATTCCAGGTCCTTGATAATAATGCTGGACCATATAATTAAGTGCATCAGAAATTTCGACATCAATCTAAAAGAATATGGTTCGGACTGAAATGAATATAAGAAATGAGGTAAAAGAAAAAAATAATATAAAAAAGATTATCATTCAAAAATGGTTAAAGAACTGAAAAATATTTTTGAATTTAATTCTAAAAAATATCAAATATACCCCATCCTTTTTGAAAAGAAGATAAATGCCAGCAAACAGTGTAGCGATCATAACTGCAGCAATAATAATCGAATAAATTACTAAAAGAAGAGTCGACTGAGTTACTAAACCACAACAACCTAACATACTAATAACAGTAATTGAACCACCAAGTATGATTAGCACATATGAAAATATATATAGTGTTGGTGCCTGAAATAAGATTTCTAAAACATTGAAATAACCATCAGAATTGCTTAAAAAACTACTATTTTTAGGTCTGAATAAGTTGAAAAAACACTAAAATTTTTAAATCGATAACTGTAAAAATAACCTGCCAGAAAGCTTCCTCCACAACGTTTCGATATCGCTCAGATAAGAAATCTCTGAAACGAGAATCAGTTCTTAGCCATACACCAACAGTTAGTGCAATACCTCCAACAAGCTGAAAAATTTTAACGAAAATTATGTACATAAAATTTGCAAATTTCCTTGGATCACATACATATATGTCTGCAATATAAAATAAAATGAAAATTTCTAAAGTTTTTATGATCATTTTACAACAACCGGAAATGTAATGTTACTGCATAATATTCCCTCTCCATCCACCCCAAATTTATTCTTCCTGAAAAAATATCATCCCTTTAAGTGAATAAGTGAATAAATAAATTGAAAACCAAAAAAAGAGCGATGAATTTCACTTTTACCAATTTACCAATTAATTAAAAACCCTAATATCAAAAATAAATAAATAAATCAACCAATAGTTGCATAATACTGCTCATTATATTAAATATAATATAATTAATCTAACAAAATTGTGTAAAAGAAGATAAAAGATTGAAAGATTCAAAATAAGACAAATATGAGGATAAATTAATCTCATTTCATTAATTATAACTGTTTGCAACCAATAAATTACGAAATAAAATCATGTTATGTGAAATAAAATAATAAAACGTACAATAAATGAAAAAAAGTACAATTATATTGAAATATTATCAAAACGATCAAAAGAGAAAAAATTTACGAGAAATATGATGATGCAGCCATACATTGTATATCGAATCCATGCAATTCCATCTTCGCTTCTTACACTTAAATTAATTAAATTAAATATTACCATGTTATAAAAATAAATAATTAGCAAAAAGTGTTTTCAAGCGATAATTTAAAAAAAACTTTTTCTTGCATTTCAAAATTCTTTTCCACTCCATGATTTGATCGAATTTTACAATATTAAACATTGTTTTAAAACAATTAATTTAAAACAGAACAATATTCGTTTCGAGCAAAACAGGTATTAATAACAAAAATGAATAAATCACTTGTAGTTGTATCTGTAATTCTTGAATTTCCGCGTGCAAATTCAGTTAGGAAATGTGAATTTTCTGAAGTGAAATTTACAGTAAATCTCCGCTTATAACCACTGGGATTTTGAACAGTTTAGAATTAAGATGCGCTAAATTCTCACTAGTGCATACCGTTAAAGCCTGAACTTAATAATGGGAAATATTATTTATATTAATAACCGCCAACAGCATTGCTCTTCCTTTCTCTATGATAGACCGAGAAACATGGTTTATATAATTTCTATCAGTAAATTCGTTTGCTTCAAATTTATATGAATATAAATATGAGGAGTGGCAATTTTTTCTCATCATAAAATATTGTAATATAATACCACTCCTCCAGTTGGAATATTAGGATGGTTAAAATGAACACAATCAAGATTAGGTATATCCATGTTTTCTTAATTATTTTTGTAACCGTAATTATTCGGCCAAGTCTTTGAGAGAAACAAGATATTTGACAATGCACCACTATATTTGCGAGATCTGCAGAGAGAACGCGAAGACTCTTATAGTCTGGATGGAACCTACAGCGGGTATTATATAAAGTATTATAGAGTATTTTATTCTACTACATAGCATCCAGTTTATAAACTTGTTATTTTTCAATAAATTTTTTCCCATTTTTCTTTTGAAAATGCAACTGTTCCCATGAATTACACTTCCTTTGACCTTCTTTGCATTTTTAATTTACTAAAATCTTCGCTCGTTAAAGAAGTTTCATTTTAAACTTTGCATTTATGGTAAAAAAAATATAAAAGTATAAACACTTCTGTAAAACAATAAATTTTAAGAAAAAAAAATTAGTAAAGAAATATTAATTAAAATATAAAATCGCCAATATAAAATAATATAATAAATATGCAACAAGGATACTTTAAAAAGAAATTGAGCCATAGGAAAAAATTCAGTTTCATTAGTTATTTGCCTTTATTTCGATTCATTTTCATACGGAATTTCAAAAAATCAAAATGAAAAAATAAAATAAAACAACCGAACGCACTCATCAAAAAAATTTAATTCGCCCTATATTATATCGCATCAAATTTAAATCATACCAAAGTTGTATGAAACTGCAAATCTTATAAATTTTATCTAAATTACTTGATGAAAACTTTCATGCAAAAAGGATACTTCGTATCAAATAATAATTTCATCAGCACAGTACCACTAATAAGAATGAATAAATAATTATGTGAAAATAGCAAACTTACGAATCATTGACAGATGTTGGCGGTGGTAACGCACGACAACTTTGCAATGAACTTGAATAATTTTTGCTATTATTAATAATAGTATTTTTACATCTCGAATCGATTAATACCATCTCTATAAGAAAAATTAAAGCTATTAACCAAAAAACTATTGGCTGTCGCCAACCAACCTATATATTACAAAATTGTTTTCTAAACTTTTCCAGTACTTCAGGAAGCAGAAATTCTTGGTCCGAGCACCAAAACTTCCGATGGTTTGCTTGCCAACGAGTCATTCGAAGATCGAAGTCATTAAATTGCTAACAGCCATCCGAATTCCACTGCCAGTGATAGGTTTATTTATATTCTCTCAAAACTTTTTTCAGCGGAAAAGATCAAAAATATTCAATCGAGAAAAAGGAAAATTACAGAGAAGGATAATTAATTAATGAAAGAAACTAAACCTCGCCTCACTCTCTTAGAATCGGAATTTCTTATTCTACGAACCAATCCACTTATTTTCGAAAAAAAAATTAAAAACAAAAATTCACAAAAAGCCGATGAATAGTGATTAATTACTTGTAACAGTTCAAATCTGGCATTGTTCCAAATCTATTATTTACTTTCAAGGCATCGATTTTCCTTATATTGCATTTTCGAGGGATTTTCGTCCTTTGACGTGACTTTTCTTTGGTTTCGGCTAATTTAGTGAAAATTTCCTCTCCACGCAAGGAAAACCTTCGCGGAAAAATGGAATTGCGTTCTCTTTTTCGCGTAAAAAGCCTAAAAGCTTTTATTTCGCTCTTCGTTCTATTTCTTCGGTAAAAGATAACCCTTTTCGCTCAATAAAAATTGCCTTTTAAAGTTTTCCTTTTCTTATTTTATTTCCTTTATTTCGTTAATTCTTATTCATTTTCAATGGTTTTTCTTATTTTTCATTTTTTATTTATTCATCAAAATAAATTATAGAATTTTTTGTTCAGTCTGATTCGTTATCGTAGTCCATTTTACTGATAAAGATTTCCGCTGAATGAGACATTCTCGTCGGGAAGTCGCCTGTGGTGCATTCTCGTCGGGAAGTCGCCTGTGGTGCATTCTCGTCGGGAAGTCGCCTGTGGTGCATTCTCGTCGGGAAGTCGCCTGTGGTGCATTCTCGTCGGGAAGTCGCCTGTGGTGCATTCTCGTTGGGAAGTCGCCTATGGTCCTCAACAGCGGGAATAAGTCAAATTGATACGATTATGATTCAGTGGAAACATAATCATAACCATGAAGCTCTCATAGAATATTGAATATCATTCATAAAAAAATAGTAGAAAAAATTTTTATCCGTTAAAATTTTGTTTTATTTTATTTTAGTTGGAAGAATTTTTGTTAATTAATTTTTAATTAATTCATGAGATTTTAGATTCTTCTATTTCTGAATTTTTAAAATCTTAATTCACATTTTTTTCAAATCTATTGGCTGTGAACTCGGGATAAGCGTTGCAAATACGAGCGAAGTTTACCTCTTTAAGGCGAAAGTTTTGCAAATTGCTTCGCTTGATCTGTGGAGTTTTGAATAAGTTAATTTTCATTTAGTAAATTTATTTTAGTTCGAGAATTCATGTTGTTTGTATTTGAATAAACTTTCGAACTTTTCAATTTTCTTGAAATCAAAATTCGATACCTTAATATTGAAAGGTGGATTTATTTTTAAAAAACAGCTTGGTTTTTTCTTTTTTTGCTTTCTTATAAATATTTTACAAAAATAAAGAAGTTTCGCAAATAAATCTGTAACGAACTTTAGTTCATTTTCCTACGGCCTTCGAAATATCTGTCTTTTGGTTATATCGACTATTGACTGTTTGGTTGACTATTTTGGCTTTTTACGTTCCCCCTCTCTTTTTATGACTCATCATAAAGATTGGTACATAGCGAGATGAATTTATGTAATTTTATGTAATTTTTGTTAAATTTTTAAATTATTTTTATTAAATTTAAATTTAATAAAAAGTTAATTTAATAAAATAAAATTTAAATTTTATTTAAATTTTTCATTACAATGATCGTTTTTTTTGGAAGTATTTTTTGCTAAATTACGAAATAATCGTGTCATTTCATTTTTTGTTTTAACAAAATATTATTAATATTTTTAACAAAATATTATATAATTTTTAAACATAATTTAATAAATAAAACATAATTTTAATGTAAAATATATGAAAATGTTTTGTTATCTCGAGAAGTTTTACTTTTTTCATGAAATTTTCACAAAAGGAAGAAAGAAGAAAGGAAGAAGAAAAAACAAGAAGGATCTTTTTTTTGTCAAAATTATGTTTTATTGTAATGAAAAATTTTTTTTTTAATTCATGAGATATTAGATTCCCCTAATTTCTGAACTTTTTAATTTCTCGTGAATTTTCTTTTTCACTTACTAAATTGAATATTGCATGAGTAAAATTTTTATAAAATTTTATGAAAATTTATAATTTGAATTCTTAAGCTAGAAATATCGACGCAGAGATTGTTGTTAATAATTAATTAAAACTATGCCAGCAGTGAAAGGTGACGGTATGCGTGGTTTAGCCGTATTTATTTCTGATATTCGAAACTGTAAAAGCAAAGAAGCCGAATTGAAGAGGATAAATAGAGAGTTAGCAAATATAAGAAGCAAATTTAAAGGTTTGTAGAGATTTTTATTTTGATTGATTTGAACATTTTAAATACTTTTTTGTTTTATTTCATTAATATTTAAATTTTATATTCAGTGGTCGTTTTGAAAATGTGTGTTTTAAAAATTTGTTTTAAGATTGTCGTAGTTTGCTTTGGTTATTTCATTGTTTTATTATTTAACATTCTTTTAACTCTTAAGCAGTATACCCTGTTATTTCATGGTTGAGAAATATTTCAGGAGACAAAATGATTGATGGCTATCAGAAAAAGAAATATGTTTGCAAGTTACTGTTTATATTTCTTCTTGGCAATGATATAGATTTTGGGCACATGGAAGCTACAAATTTACTCAGTTCCAATAAATATACTGAAAAGCAAATTGTTGGTTGTTATTTTTTTGAAAAAATTATTAACATTGCAAAAAAATGTAGTTAATGATTTTTCAGGGCTACTTATTCATTTCGGTATTAATTAATAATAATTCGGATCTAATCAAGTTAATCATTCAGTCGATAAAGAATGACTTACAGTCGCGTAATCCTGTTCATGTAAATTTAGCTCTTCAATGTATTTCGAACATTGGAAGTAAAGATATGGCAGAAGCTTTTGCTCAAGATTTACCAAAATTACTCGTGTCAGGGTGAGTACTTAATTTTAAATTCATAAAAACTTTTCTAAAAAACCAGAAGTTAAGTGGTTCGGCTCAAGGATTATTTGGAAAATTATTTATTAATTTCTGTCAACATTTTGATTTTTTAAGTGATACAATAGATTTTGTAAAACAAAGTGCTGCATTATGTTTGTTGAAGTTATTTCGTACTTGTCCAGATGTTATTCCGCCCAGTGAATATGCATCTCGAATTGTTCATTTGCTCAACGACCAACATCTGGTTTGTCTATTTTATGTATATTTATTCATTTTTTTGTTCATTGTTCATTCTGTATTTCGTAATTTCGACTGTTTTTAACCTGTTATAATGAAATAATATTAATACTATATTAATAAAAATATTAATCTTATATTAATAATTTAAAATAATATTAATATTATATTAAAAATTATTAATATTATATTAATAATTTAAAATAATATAAGTACTAATAAGTAAATATTACAAATACTTATTTTTTAAGATATAAAAATAGTAAACCATTCGGTTTTGAATCAGTCAGTTTATGCCAAAGAAAAAAATCTGTTTACGAATTTTAAGAATTACTTATCGAGGGAATCGTATAATAATTTATCATATCATATGAAGTCTTAAATTTTTTACCTTGTTTTATATGTATGGAAATCAAGAAGACGCAGTACCATGTAAGATATACCAAATTGATATTAGAAATTCTAAGATACTAATGAGCTAGTATTTTAAGTGTTTCATGAATGCTAAGTTTCTTTTTTGTAAAATTATGTAAAATGCTTGGATTCTTTTTTGGCAAAGATGGAGCAAAAGCAATATTTCTAGGCAACAATTCTAATAATTATTAATGAAGAAAATGTGGGGCATGACGCAAATAATAAATTAAATAAATAAATTAAATTAATAGAAATTAATAAAATTTTTTATTAATATTTTTATTAAATAATATTTTTATATTTATATTTAATATTGAGAATTTTTAGGGTGTCGTTACTTCAGCTGCTTCATTAATTGAAGCTCTTTCAAAGAAATGGCCTGAAGAATATAAAGGATGTATTTCATTGGCGATTTCTCGTCTGAGTCGCGTTCGTTTCATGCTTAATATTTTTAAAATCATAATTGGTTATAATTTCTAAATTTGTTTTTTTTTCTAGATTGTTACCTCAGGATATACAGATTTGCAAGATTATACATATTATTTCGTGCCAGCTCCATGGCTTTGTGTTAAATTATTGAGATTACTTCAAAATTATCCAACACCTGGTATTTTTATTTTAAGTTTGTTTTAAATTTTGATTTGATATATGTGCAGTTATAAATTAATGAATTTGAAGAAGATCCGAGTAATCGCACACGTTTGATGGAATGCTTGGAAGGAATCTTAAATAAAGCTATGGATGCTCCAAAATCAAAAAAAGTTCAGCATTCAAATGCCAAAAATGCAGTTTTATTCGAATCGATCGCATTGATTATTCATATGGATTCAGAACCAAATTTATTAGTAAGAGCATGTAATCAACTAGGAACTTTTTTATCACACCGCGAAACAAATCTCAGGTTTTTGTTTATTTTATATATATAATATATTCGTGATTTTATATATATATATATATTATATTATATTTAATTTTCATGACTTATCAAAGATAACAGTGAATATAAATATTTGAAGAAATTTTAAAAGAAATTTTACAGGTATCTTGCGCTTGAATCGATGTGCTTATTAGCTACTTCAGAATTCTCTCATGAGGCTGTTAAAAGACATCAAGAAACAATAATCAGTAGTTTAAAAACGGAAAGGGATGTATCCGTTCGTCAGAGAGCAGTCGATTTGTTATACGCCATGTGCGATAGGTGAACAGTTCAAGCGTAAATACTGCGTAGTTTATGTTGTGTTAACAATAATTATGTTAACAATAACTATATCTAATCGAAATATGAATTTTTTTTTATGATGTTCATAAATAAATAAAAGATTATATATATTTTTAATTAATTTAAAATTTCAGATCGAATGCAGCAGAAATTGTTTCTGAGATGCTATCATATTTGGAAACAGCAGATTATTCGATTAGAGAGGAAATGGTTTGTTGAAAAACATTATATAGTACTTCTTCTTAATGATATAAATTATAAACGTTTGTTTCAAGACTGCTAGAATTTCATTAATTTTAGGTACTCAAGGTTGCTATTTTGGCAGAAAAATATGCTACTGACTATACATGGTATGTTGATGTAATTTTGAAGCTAATTCGTATCGCAGGTGATTATGTTTCTGAAGAAGTTTGGTATCGAGTTATCCAAATTGTCGTTAATAGAGAAGATGTTCAGGGTTATGCAGCAAAAACCGTTTTTGAAGCATTGCAGGTGAATTTATTTAATATATATAAAGTAAATATAATGCTATAGATATTTAAATTCGTCGCATATTTCATTTTTCAATTTATTTATTTATTATTTTGCAGCGTCCGGCATGTCATGAAAATATGATTAAAGTTGGTGGTTATATTTTAGGAGAATTCGGTAATCTTATTGCCGGTGATCCACGATCAAGGTCATTATTTTTGTTAAGATGATGCAATAATGTTTTTCACCATTCCTGTTTTATTCATTTTATTTTAGTCCTCAAGTACAATTTCAACTGTTTCATAGTAAATATCATTTATGCTCAATCGCTACTCGGTCACTGCTTCTCTCGACTTATGTGAAATTCTGCAATCTTTTTCCGGAAATTAAAACAGTGATTCAGGAGGTAGTTTTTATATTAGATCTTTTTTAAATTTTTTGAATATTTTTTAGATATTTTTAAATATTTGATATTTAGTATTTAAAACAATGACCATGAGGTAGTTTATGTATTAGGTCTTTTTTAAATGTTTCTTTTGACACTTTTATGCTGTTGTATTTTTTGTTGGCAGATATGACGAAATGCAAATAATGCTAAATAACGTGTCAGCAATTGCATCGAGGATCGGACTCAGGATCAATGTAAATAAAACGAAAGTCTTTTCGTATTATGCGCAAGAAGATGATAAAATGCCTCTTTTTGTAAATTCATCGCCGATCTAGAAAGTGCCCGATTTTAAATACCTTGGATCCATTCTAATATCGAATGGCTAGACGATATTATATCTGGATCACGACAGCTGTCTTCTTCCTGTTGACGAAACCCTTATGGAGTAGTCGTGAAATTACCATAAAAACGAAAGTGCGCATCTTTATAGTCGTGATTCGTTCGATCTTGCCATATTGGTCTGAGGTATGGCCAATGAGAGTGGAGGATATTTTACGGGTCCGTCGAGCTGATAAAATATCACATGATCGTATTCGCCTTCGTTTAAATACCACTTGCATTAATAATGTCATCATAGAGCGTCGTCTTCGCTGGTTAGCTCTTCGTCGTCCATAGAAGTTGACGCATATTTCGTTACTTGCTAAACCATGTGATGGATGGCGTTTAAAGTGAGATAGGCCAATCAAGATCTATACTGATGCTGTCAAAAAAGGTTTTGAACGTTTAGGTGGACCAGCAATATATGGACTTATTAGACGATGAAAAAAGGAATGGTTTTATTAATACCGACGAGGTGATAGAATGGCTTAGTGGGTAATTGTTCAATTGGGAGCGCCAATGCTGAGGTTCGATTCCCCGCAGGAGTAAACCCGTACAAAAATCCGGGTGATGCTGGCGATTCACCTGTATTTCTGTCGCCAAGGAACTGTTTAGCACATTTCATATCACACATGCGACAGACCAGTGGAGCGAGTTTAACCAGTAAGGGGTGAGGACTCTAAAAAAAAAAAATGTTGACGATGGTATCACACTGCACCGCTTAAAGCGTTTTACGCTTGTAGCCGTTGGAGCCAGCCTAACCAATAATAGTGAGAGCTGTTAGAAGAAGAAGACGTGTTGTGCTTTATTTGTATTTTGTAATTTGTATTTATATAACTTTATTTCAATCAAAAGTTTATGGTTTTTTAAGAATTCGATATATTTTAATCAAAATATATTTAATACTTTAATTTTTTTATCCTTTCGATAGTTAATGTACCTTTTTGGCTGTTTGGTTTACGCTAAATCTCTATCAAATTTTATTGGGTTCAATTCTCATTCAAGTTTTAAAAAATCTGCATGTTTATATTCACTAATGTTTTTATTTATTTTTATATATTTGGCACATTTTTCTTATCTATGTAAATTGTACAAATTTGAGGTATTCGCTAATGATCACAATCTACGTAATCCTGATGCAGAATTACAGCAGCGTGCTGTTGAATATTTAAAGCTTGCAAAAATAGCATCACCTGATGTTCTTGCTACGGTATTTATATTTCGTCATTTTAAATAAATAATTCTTTTCTCCATTAGGTAGTGTAGAGTTTTAAAATGAACATTTAATTACTGTTGAGCAATCCATACCATTTTGCTATATTTTATGCTTTCAACATTTTTCCTTCTAGATTTTGGAAGAAATGCCTCCTTTCCCTGAAAAGGAGAGTTCCCTTTTGGCGAAATTGAAAAAATCTAAACCTCGTGTTGAAGAACTCGAAAATCAAACGATAGAAAAAAAACAAAGGCCTGTTGCCGTTATGAGTCATGTATGCTTGTTTAATTCGCTTATTTATTTATTTCGCTTTTTGTTCTGTTAATTCTCTCTCTGCTGTAGATTTTCGGTTTCACTGAATATTCGAGTGAGGTCCCTTCAAAAATTGATTTAAAAGTAGAAGTACAAGTTGATCTCCATAGTACTCCGATTTCATTTTCAAATTTAAAATTTTCTATTGCTTTGCATTACTGAATTCCATATTTTAAATTTATATCAAATTTATAATGCTTACTTTATTTGCTTTTAGGATGAAAGGAAAAATTCGGATAAGTTGCTAGATATTGGAAATGAATCCAATAGTAAGGCATTAGTTGATATTTTTGGTGCCTATTCAACAGCAGATTCTTCACTGAATGGTGCAGCCGTTACTGGTGGTTTAGTAAATGATGAACCAGCAGTTGAAAATTATGCTGATGTGCTTAAGTAACCTTTAAAATCTTTAAAATTCTTCGTTCTTTGTATATTATAATTCTTTATAAGTCTTGTCTTTTATCAGTTCTATATTTAGAAGAGTCATTTTGAAATTGTTTAAAAATTTCCGAGATCGTACAAATTATTTTTTTTTTCTAGATTTGTGACAAAAAATAATGGAGTTTTGTTTGAAAACTTTGCGATTCAAATCGGTTACAAACTGCAGACGCGAGCTAATTTGGCTCGTCTTGGAATGTTTTATGGCAATAAGACCAGTTCATCGTTTAGTGAATTTTATACTTCAGTGATGTGTCCTGGTCCACTTTGCTCTCAGTTAATTGCACAGGTTAAAAATTAAAAGTTTTAATCGCTTTATCACCTTATATAAATCACGTTCAGTTCTGAGTTCGGATAAATCAAGGAGGAATGAAGATAATTTGGGTCGGAAGTTGAATATTTAAAGTATATTAATAAAATATTTACTTATTCATTAAGTAAAAAGAAAATATAAAGAAGACAAGAAAACTGGATTTAATATTTCAGACCAGCTCAAGAAAATCAAAACTTTTACTTTTATATTTTAATCTTTTTAAAATTTTAACCATATTTTCAGTGCAAACCAGTGGATAATATGATCGCAGGAGGTTCACAAGTGCAACAGCTGATTAATTTTGTTTGTGAGCGAGAATTTTTTAGAAGCCCTCTTATACATATTACATTCAATTATTTGTATGCTTTATTTTCGATTGTGATATAGTTTTTCCTAACTATTTATATACTATTTTGTGCTTCAGTTTCTTTAGTTATATTCCATTTGTGGATGCTTCAATTTTTAGAGATGGTATGGGTCAACAGCAATTATTTGATAAAACATTCGCTCTTCCAATCTTTATAAATAAATTTTTTGAACCTACAGATATGTCATCGGAACAATTCTTTACTCGATGGAAACAACTTGCCCAGTAGATCCTTTCATCCATTTTTAATAATGTTTAATAAAATATTTACTTATTCATTAAGTAAAAAAAATATAAAGAAGATAAGAAAACTGGATTTAATATTTCAGACCAGCTCAAGAAAATCAAAAAATATTTGCGGCAAAATTACCCATCGATTCGGAGCAAATAAAAGCTAAAGTACAGAATTTTTTACCGATAATTTTTTTGCATTTTTTTTCTTTCATTTCTTCTAAAATGCCCATCATTTCTGGTTTGGCTTGGTTCACAGACTACTAGAGATAAGTATTTAATACTGTATTTAACAACACGATTTACGCTCAATGAATAAGAGCAGAAAATTGAAAACGGATAGTGTTAACAATAAAACATCGGTCATGCTATTTTCATTTTTTTTATTAATTTATTATTTTTATTTTTATTATTTTTTATCTATTAAAATTGTTTCAGTTAACTGGTTTTGGACCGAAGTTATTGCTTGAAGTTGATCCTAATCCTGAAAATTTTGTCTCCGCTGGAATAATTCATACAAAAATGCAGCAAATTGGGACTTTAACACGACTGGAACCGAACAAACAGGCAAAGGTGAAATGCTCTTTTGTTTTATCCAAAATCAAAATCATCTGAAATGTTAAGATTATTTTTTTTGGCATCTTTATATTTGTATGTTTCTATTTCAACTTTTATGAATAAACTTTTATGTAATAATGAGTAAAACTATAACTGCAGATGTATCGTCTAACAGTTCGCAGTTCACGTGATACTGTAGCCAAGTATCTTTGTGAAATACTTCAAGAACAGTTTTAGCTGGTTGCGATGATCAGTTGTTAATTGTTATTTATGACTACATATGAAATCAGTCACCATAATTGATAAGGGTATTTTATACTGTTATCGTTAATCTCTTACTTAAAAAAACATATAACTTGAAGACTGGATTATCATCCATTTACATCACTTTTAGTAGTTATTGAATTATCAATGACTGAGACGAGTAAAATGCTATTAAATTATCCAAAAGTCTTTTCTTCTCAAGTATAAATACTTATAAATACTTTACCTTTTCTTATGAAATTTTTAGATTTTTTTGGTAACAACTGTTTTTATGATTGTTTACCTTTTTTCTCCTTTTGGAAAAAAGCATTTGAAACGATTTCTGAATTTATCTATGCATTTTTATTTTAAATTAAATTCAAGTTTATTGTGCGAAGCTTATGTTTGTTCTTAAATATTGATTTTTAGTTGTCATTAGTTTTCCGCCTTTATTTTATCAAATGTGGATATTTATAAATTTGTGGATATTTATAAATTTTGTTTTGTTGATTTCATTATTGTCGAAATTACTATTTTGCATTTGAAATATTTTTTGATATTGTAATGAAATGGTTTTTAATGGTTTTAATGGTTTTTTGAAAATATCGAGCAATTCTTAACTCGAGAAAGCTGAAAATAAAAGAAATATATTAATCGAATTAGTGGTTTGCTTTTACAAGGATGTTCGGTATTAATTTTGATATAGCTTATTGTATTTTGTTTTTGTGAGCATTAGAGCGTAATCTTTGTACTTCTTTTGATAATTATTTAAGAATAATTTTTAATTTCGAACTCAATATTGGGAAACTTAGAATTTTGCTTTTTTAGCAAACTTTCCAAAATATTCGAAATTGAACGAAAAGTTTTTATTTTTTGGTTCCATTTATTTTTAATATTGGCGTTTATTTTTTGCTCTTATGTCATCTGATTAACGAAATCATTCCAGACAATGATTTAATTTATTTGGCATTTTTTTTAAATTTTTGATATTATGAAATGGAATAGATTTATAAGTGTTGAAATTTTTTATTCAATAAAAATAGAAGTTTTTTAAGAATGAAAAATTCCTTCCGCTTTCATTGCTTTTTTGAGCAGTTTTTTTCATTTTTTTTGAAATTTTTCTTGCAAATTGTAAATTATTAATTATTAATTGTGATTCAAGTATTTTAGCATTTATATAATAAAAATTTGTTTTATTGGATGCTTTCGCATTCATTCATATTGTTGCTTTTTATTTAGCATATTTGATAGAAAAATTAGAGCATTGAATATAAAAAATATTTTTCAGGGTAAATCATTTTTTTAAAATTTATTAGTATTACGATTAATTTATTAGTATTTTATTTAAAAGATATAGTTCATTTAAATATTATTTAAAGGAACAAAGTTTATTTGAACTTTAATGTGGTTGCGATTGGATTGAACTCATTTATATTCATACCACTTCACTTATTTCACTTAATTTTTGAGAGTCGGCTAATAGTTATAGATTCATTTTTCGGTGTTTTTAAAAGATAAATTATGTCGAAATTACAGGTAGGTTTTACGACTGATTAATGTATTGAACTGATAAGCATAGGCGGTGAATATTTATAGGTTATCTTAATGATATAATAGATCAATTAATCAAATAATAGGAATGTATTTGAAACAGGTGATAAGAAGAAATATCTTTTTTTGCATATATTCCAACTTATTTTTTTGATAAATTTGTAATTTACAAGGTTTTTTCCATCCTTTTTCAATTTTGTCCCTTTGAATCTTCTGCTTTTACAAGTGGATTTTCTTTTTTAACAGTGCTCACCATTATTAGTTAAACTGGCTCCGCTGGCGTTGGCCTTGCCGGACTAAAAAATGCCAAGGAGTCCCTTAGCGATAGAAATACAGGTGAGTCGCCAGCATCACTGCGACCAGAAGATTTGTTTGCAGACTTGGCGGAATATTTCAGTTATACAAATTTCGACTAATCGATATGGTCGCATAATATTCTATAAGCGATTTATTCCATGCTTCGGCGTTTAATTTCTGGTTTACCTTTACTTTCAGCCATCACTGAATTTGATTGATAGAAATCGAATCGTTCAGATTTTTTGAAACATCGATGATTGAACAAAATAAAATATCGGATAATGGACACGATTCAGGTTTATTAATTTTAAGTATTTTTCAAAAACGATTTCGAATCTCTATATATATTTAAAAATTCTCCTCTCACTCCTTTGTGATATGGGGCGTCAGTTCCAGTCCTGTATCGGAGACCTGAGAGATTGAAATAAGGGAAACAAGCTTTCAGAAAGCCTCGCGCAAAAATCCTCACCAGAAAGATAGAGATAGCTGATTGAAGTTAAAAATTTGAAGCAGCATTTTTCCTTGAACACCCCATTTACCACTTTTAATATTTTAAGACTATTAAGGCTATTAAGATTATTTGTAATTTAAAGACTATTTTTTTAAAAGAGAAATATTGGAATTTTTTTCTAGAATTATGTCATTTTTTATCAAAGAATAAAATGTTTTTTATTTTTCATTTCAATTTGCTATGATTTTTAATTTTAATTTTTTTATAATTAGCTTCGTATAACCTTCCTTAGAATTTTTAGTTTTCATCTCCGCTAAATATTTATTATTTTTTTTTAAATTTGTAAAAAAATTTTGCATAATTATATGGAATAATTATAGAATCAAATGATGAATATATTGAATCTGACGGATATTGTTCGCAGTCAGACAAGAAATCATCTGCAGAAATCAAGGTTCCAAGATTTTCGATATTTTTATATTTGTAGAAAAACTATTTTAAAATTTTTTTATTATTTTAAACTATGAAAAAATAGGAAGAATTATTAATATATATCTAAATAAATTTAATATGTAATATATAAATTTAATATATAATTTATTAATATATAATATATTAATATATATCTAAATAAATAATAAATTTTTTGCTTCATTAAGCAAATTTTCTTTTAAGATAAAAGATCTCGAAAAAACACCCCTCTTATCGGGTCGTCAACAAAATTCATTTGTTGAAATTTTACCATCATCAAATTTTCGTCCTACGTGTACAGTGAGTTCAGATGACGATGATGCAGTAGGATTTGGTAAATTTTAACAAGTTGAGTTTATGGTTTGGCCATTTTCATAGTTGAATAAATTATAATAGATTTATTCTTAGTAACTGAAAAGTATGGATCATTCGGTGATGTTGAATTTACGTCCACACTCATAGAAGCGATCCGAGCAATTCACAAAGGTATATTTCCGGAACGAATTTATCAAGGATCATCTGGGTCTTATTTTGTAATGAATTGTTTTGGGGTGATTTTTTTCTTTTGTTTTTTTCTTTGTCTTATAATTTCTTAAATCATATTGTTAGGCTGTGGTTCATCAATTTTAAATTTTCAGGAAAAAATTGGAGTATTTAAGCCAAAAAACGAGGAACCATATGGTAGTCTAAATCCAAAGTGGATGAAGTGGATCCATAGGATATTTTTTCCATGCTGTTTCGGACGTTCCTGTCTTGTTCCAAATCAGGTTTTTTTTATTTTTCCTTTTCTTGTTTTTCATTTCATTTTTTTCTTGTTCGAGACTAGTTGGGATGTTTTTTTCGGCAATGGTATATCAAGGAGTATATGGTGTATATATATGGTTTTTTTTCATCAAATTTTTTTTATTTGGATTTTTTTATTCTTGAATTTTGATTCTATTTTAGTTTTTTATTTCGTAAATTATGATTTTTATGGTAAACTTTCAATGTTTCTGAATTTAAAAATTTTATTTTCTTAGAAAATCATTGGTTTATTAAATTTTGATTCTCCCTTTTTTCCTTGATCTATAATTTATCAATATTCAGTAAGTAATTGGGTACTACTATAGTCCACCAAGCTGTGGTTGGTCTGCTATCATATTTTATTATACGGCACTCAGTCTACTTAAGGTAAGGGTTGAACTTTGGTATCTTCATACAGTTCGCTTTTGTCCAAAAGCAATTTATACCAATAGATTTACTATGGTGTGAACATGATAGTAGAACGCATTTTTTAATACCGCTGAAATCTCTGTAACCATTTTTTCGAAACTATTTTTAGTTTGTTGAATAATAACAAAAACGTTTATTTTTATAAAAAAAAATAAGCATGACAAGAGTTTTTATGCATTTGTAGAGACGATTTTTTTTGCTGCTATCGAATTTCATTGAGTACAGAACGCTGATCGTAAATCGTAATACTAAACAAAGTAAAAATTAACAAAACTGGCACTTTTTTTCTTTTCACCACTTTCTTTTTACTACCAGTTTTTAGTGTTATTATGCGAACTGTACTTTATTATAAAATGCAAAATGCAATTTACTATAAAATGAAGCGATATTAGGGAATTAAGAAAGTACAATAATCGACTGATTCCTTCCATATTATTTGCAACAAAATTGGTATCCGAATTTCTGTTATAAATGATGAAAATCAATTTTGGAAAAGTCATTTGTAGAAACGAGGCGAGTTTACATTTACAAAAGAAAAATTTTGTCAATTTTCAATTAACCATGCATAACTGAAGATGAAAAATGTAAAAACGGGCTGTTTTAATTTTTGCAGCGGCACAAAAATTCGTTAACAGCGCAAAAAAATTCTTCGTCTTATTTTTAAGAAGACTATTACAACAATTAGCACTAAGAAAGCAGATTTAATGAATGTTTAGTGAAAATGTTTGAAAGTAACGAAAAAAAAATGATTCCCAGTACTTTTAAGAAATCACCATAAAGTATTTTTATATTAACGATAGCGAATTTTAATTTCTAAATTTTTCAATACCATCAAATAAACCGTCAAATTTACCTTAATTTAGAGTGTTTATGAGCGTAATTTAATAAATTTTGACATAAGTTTGTTTTTGATTTAAGATTTTGAATTTGTAAGTTTTTTTGTAAGTTTTCAATAAATTTTTGTAAGTTTTATGAGATTTGGTTATGAATTAAATAATAAATTGGGAATTTGGGAACAGAATATTAGAATTGGGAATCCAAAAAATTAAATACGGTGTTTATACATAGACAGATTTTGTTAGAAGTATTATTATAGAAGAATTAAGAGACAATCTAGCAAATCTAAAGCTTCTTGTTAAAAAGTTAAATTTCATTCTGGGTTAGAAAGATTATCCTATTTGTTTGTATAAAACAAAGCAAATATAAATGAACTTTAAATATAAATGAAATCGAGATTGCTTATTCATTGGTTAAGTAATGATCATCATCTTTAGCGAAAAATTAATTGGCAGCATTTCAGTGGTTAGTTTGAATCAGATGCGTGGTACTTCTGAAAGTTCACTTTTTTAAGTAAAAAATAAGTTTTACACAGTAAAATTTTCTTCCTTATTCACTTTTTTCAGAAGTACTTTCAGCCAGTCTGCTTGTTTTCGTAACTATGATAGTTTTAGTTCGTTTTTCTGAAAATAAAAAATATTTCTATTTTAATAAATAAATGAGAAATATGATGAATAAATGAATGAAATTTGTTAAAATTTGTTGAATTCTTTAAATTAACCTTCGATTTCATGTGACGGTTCTAATTTTTCATATTTTTCATATTCATTAATACCACCAGTTGATGGTTGATGTGATGATAAACTTATGTGCTGTTGACTGTCTGAAATAAATTTTTCCAAAAAAAAATTTATAAATTTATAAATTTCTAATTTCAGTAATTAAATTTTAACCAGATCTAGTAAAAAGGATGCATCAGCTAAGTAGTCAATGAAGCCAGCCAGCCAGCCAGAGAAGAAAAATAAAATTTTTGAAAGTCAAATCTGAAAGACTCTTAAAATTTATTCCTTTTTCTTACGAAAGGAAAATTGAATAATTGTAAGGAAAATTGAAATAAAAACCTGATTCCTTCAGACTTATAACAGAATTAGTCATTCCTCCTTGTCGGGGTGTTGATGAACCAAGTGGTGGAGTCAATGGATTTGATGCGAAAAATGTTCGACCGAAACGACTAAAACGACTTAGAATGCTAGATCGGAATTAGAACTGCACTTTTTTTTAAAGAAAAATAGATTTATTTTTTCTTGAAATTTTAGCAAAACGGATATATCAATAGATATCGTAAATCGCGAAAAGATTATAAGTAAAAAAAATGGTTTCTTACTTTGACGAATCGAAATCAATCGGTGGTGCGGGTGGAACAAAACCTGCACTATGTATTCCAACACCACCACGAATACCAAAATATGTTGGGCCTAATTTACTGAAATCACCAACTAAACTTCTATCTATATAATCACGTCTTCGGCGCCGTTCGTTATCCAACTGTTCACGCATTATGCTTAATTGATTTTCGAGTTGTTTTATACGATTTTGTAGTTGACGTTCACGAGTTTCAATTATCCGTTCAACCTTGAAATTTATTTTTTAATTTTGTAAATTTCAATATTTTTTTTAGCCTTTAGAAATGCCCTCCCTCCATTGGATTTTAATCATTCATTGCGCAATTTTCTTAAAAAAATAAAAAATTACTTGTTGTTTTTCATTTTTCATTCGCTGTAAATATTTTTCTTGTTCTTCACGTTGTTTATTATTTAATTCGATAATACGTGAACCATTTTCCATTTCGAGTTGCGCAATTTGTTGTTGCAATTGTGCACAATTTTTATAAAGTTCCTTTAAAGTGAATCGGATCATTCAAAATAATTATAATAATCATTTTGATTAAAATATTTGTAAAAAGAAATTCAAAATGAAATTGTAAACCTTATTTTCACGTTCCATAGCATTCAATGATTTCTCAATAGCTTCACGTTGTAACGCTGTTTCACGTATTGCTGCATTTGTTTCGCGTTTTTCTATTTCAAGCTATAAAAAAAATTTTTATGGAAAAAAATTTTTTTAATTGCATATTAGCAAAAATTATCGAATTTTTACGTGTAATTTCAGTTATTTTTTATAGTACTTTTGATATTTCAAAGTTCTTTTTTTGATTTTTTCTTTGATATTTACGAATTAAAAAAATATTTTCAAATCATATAAAATTTTGTCCAATTGTGTCAAAAAAGACTGACAAAAATATTCCTTTAAATTATGGATAAGAAGAAGTAAAATAAAATTTAAAATTAAAATTCAAAAAGATCGGAAATTAAAAAATATAAAATTTTGGACTTTTTCGGTTTTTTTAAGAAGTAAAATTCGATCTTTTTTTGCTGTTTCAAATTGTAAAATAATATTTCGTTTGTCGGATTCAATTTGCGTTAAACGTTGTCGTAAATCATCAAATTCTTTTTGCATAACTCTTCGTTCATTTTTACATGATTCGATTTGTTGTTTTAAATCATTTTCTGTTTTTTGATGAATTGTTATATCCTGAAATAGGTGAAATTCACCAGAAAAAGGTTTAAAGTCGTAACAGAAATGGTTCAAAATTTATTCGAAAATAGAAGGTTAAGTTTTTAAATTTTTTGATGAAAAAACATTCTTCAAAAAAATGAACCTTTTCTAAATGAATAATTCGATCATCAAGACGATTTTTTTCATTATTTGAATCTTGGAGTTGACGTTGCAAATCTGAAGCACGTCCATTCACGTCATGTACACGTTGTTTATAGTCACGTAATTCGTTATGGAGACTTTGTATTTCATTTTCAAGTTGTTGTTTTTGAGTTGTTGCATTTGTTAAATCATTCTGTGTGCTACTGATCTGTAAATTTTAATTTTTTTATTCGATATTGAAATTTTCAAGATAATCAATAAGGAAAATTAACCTGCTCACGTAAAACGTGATATTCACTTAGCGTACGTGTTTGTTGATCATTTGTTTTTCTCAATTCGGCTTCAATATTTTCAGCTTTTTCTAATTCGCGTTTTAATCGTTCAATATCTTCTTTCATATCGTTATTTTTTATTTCATTTAATTGTAATTCGCCAGTTAGTTCTTTGACTCGTTCCGTGAGGTTCTATAATTTGTTGTTAAATACGATATGGTTTTAAAAGAAAAGAAATTTAATTAAATAACCTTTTTCTCCATATCGAGATTTGTCATTTGTAAACTAATTCGTTGATTTTCCCCTTCTTTATCTCTAATTTTACTTTCGAGTTGGAAACGATTTGCTTCCCATTGTTCTTCATGGTCTCTTAACTGACGAATATCATTATGTGCATTATCCAAATCCTGACGTAAACTTTTCATTTGTTCCTGAAAAATATCTTTTAAATTTAATTTTTAAGTTTCCAAAAAGGTTTAAGTGAAGGAATTTAATAGTTGTTTAAATATTATTTAAATATTTCACTAATTGTAAAATATTTTCGTTATTATTTCTAAATAAATTATATAAATAAATTATATATATATATATATAGATTGCACGAGTTTACAGATATTTCTAGAACAAACTATATATATATATATATGATTATTTGGTCATTTAAATAATATTTAAATAAATTAATAATACGGTCAAATGTCGTAGTTGTGCATCTTTGCCTCGCGCTTCAAGTTCAATAGCAACGAGTTTTGATTTCATTTGTCGACGTTCTTCGTCGCGTTCTTTCAATGCTTCTTCTTGTGAACGTAGAAGTTGTTTTGCTGATGACAGTCGTATTTCCATTGTTTTCTTTTCTATTATTAATTATTAAAATTTATTAATAAAGTATTCAAAAAGGGAAAAAAGAAGAAATAAATTTGATTTATATGTAAACCTTCTTCTAAATCAGTTAAATTTTCTTCGATAGTCTTATATCGAGTTTCTCGTTTATTTATTGTTGTATGCACATCACTTGTCTTCTTTCGAAGACGATTTAACGATTCACGATATTCATTCTAAAGATAAAATAATTTTACGGCTTTCAAAACTGTAAGTTGTAAGTAAATTGTATTTATTTTAAGCAAATCGCTTTAAAGGTTTTATGCGCTCGTGCTGAGAATATAATGTTTATAGGAAAGTTTACTTACTGATTATCATTCATCATTTAATAATTTAGAGTTTTGCATCATTCCAATAACTAAAACCATGAACACTTTTGACTTTCAGAAGTCAATCCATTTCTACTATAATATAATAAATAATATAATATAATAAATAAATACCCGTTCGCGTTCAAGTTTTTCGATGCGACCAATAAGTGTTTGAAGTGTACTTTCAAGTTGATTTATATCAAGTGTTTCACCGATATTAATACTTGTTATCGTGCCACCTATTTTATTTTATTATTGTTACTGTTCTTTAATTTTTCGTATAATATTCCTTTAAATTAAATTAATGGAATCGCCTTTTTTTGTTTTAGATAATTCGATAATTGCATTTTATACTTTAAGTTTAGTTTTTACGTCTCCATTGTTTACTACGGTTTCTTAATTTTTTCCTTTTCTTCCACTCTAAATTAAACACTATAAATCTAAATTAGGATTACCTGCTTTACGTATTCCTCCGCTTGAATAGTCAATTGGTGAAGGGAATGGAATTGAATGGAATGTACCATCGTCGACATCAGTTGTCGTTTTATCAATAATAATTTCATCCTGAACTCACAATTATCATTCTTTATATTCTAAGATATCTCGATGATTGAAAAAAAATTTTTTTTTAAATATACAATGCGGACCTTTTCGCGTAATTTATGAAGAGTTATAGCACGATTTGTAAAGTTCTGAAAACGTCGAAGAGTGTCAGTTAAAATATCTCGATCTCGATTTATGTTCATATATTCTTCTTGTAATGCAGTTAGTCGTTGTTCGGTATTCTCAAGTCGTGACTAAAAATAAAAGTTCTCAGCAAGAAAATCTTAGAAAATCCTTTTTTTATGGCAAAAATTTTAAAAAAAGACCTTTAAATCAGCCATTTCATATTTACGAGTTTCAATTTCTTGAAGTGCATTTAGACGACCATCTTCAGCTGAACGATGCGCGTTTGCAAGGTCTTCAAGTGATGATTGATATTCATCAGTTTTACGTACCATTTGATCTTTACCAAATTGTAATTCTTGCTGAAGTTTTGCGATTTCCGAACGTAATGCATTTCGTTCCGTGTCGGACGCTATTAACTGAAAATATATTTTATTAATAAAAATCAAGGTGCTGAGGAAAAATTGTGGAACTAACCTTATCAGATTTGTCTTTAAGTTCCAATCTTAATTTACTGAGTTTGCTATCGAATGATTGAGCCAGTTGATTCAAATGATCGAATTGCTTCGTCTTATCACGATATGCGTTTTGCAATTTTTCTCGCTTTAAAAGTTTTCGTTTTGGTTTTATTTGGATAATTTTATAATTTTATTGAAAATAGTTTTTTCGATATTAGCACAAAGTCAAAACTTATAATCATAAAAATTTACCTCAACTTTAAGATGATCAATTGCATTTCGATATTCCTTTATCGTGATTTCGGCTTGTTGTAATTTCTTTCTGAGACGTTCAAGTTCATTTTCATTTGAAGTATTTGTCGCCTTAAAATTTACAAAAAATGCTCAAAATGAAAATTAGCCGAGTCAAAACTCACTGATAAGATTCGACAAAACCTTCATAACATCGTAATCACGTTGTAAAATTTCGAATTCATTTCGAATTTTGCTATTTTCAAGTTGTGCTGCTGAATATTGCTCTTCAACTGTACGTAAACGTGATAGAGCACTTTCCAAATCGGAATCACGATTGGTTAGTGTTGCCTTCAAATCAGATATTTCCTCTTCGAGGCGTCGAATTTGTGCATTCACTTAAATAACTTCTTTATTTGAATATGAAGTAGTGATAAATCTTTGATATTAATCTAATGTATGTGATTCCGGATAACTACTGGAAATCTGGAGATTCATCCATACTTCTATCACTACCTGTGCATTAACAATTCTCTAGTGTAGGCATAATCATAGATCATAGAAGGTAATAACCCAAGATAAACCCTAATATGAGCTGTTAGAAGAAGAGATAAATATCGCACGATCTCTTATCTTGGCCGATTGATCATTAACGGTTTTGTTGAGCGATTCACATCGTTCATTTATAGTGACTATTTGCGATTTTAGTGCTAAATTTAATGCTTCTATAGATTTTAATTCGCTTCGAGCTGAATATGAATCCGTTTTCCATTTCTGTATTTCCTGAAAAAACTATTATTATTTTTAGAAGTACCGTTTTTTCTTTTTTCCCTCTGTTAAATTATTATTTTTCAACAGGGGACTGGATAGCCGAATAGCTGGTGGTTCAGTCGTGTTGAGGGGCAGATGTTGACGCTCCTATTCCCAGCAGGAGTAAAATTTGGCTTGAAATCTTGGTGATCTAATTCATCTATGCTTCTGTCGTTCCTGATTCCCAGGTAAAAATCGTACTAATCGTAAGGCCAGCGGAGTAAACGGACCTAACCATGAATGGTTATCGTTGACCAGTCACTTTTACTCAATTATTTTTTAGCGAAAAAACGAACATTTTCAGCTTGATTTTTAGCATCTTCATAATCTTCTCGTATCTTTTCCATTTGTTTAATTAATTGTTCATATTTTTCTTTCCATTCATTCATTTCACGTTCGAAACGATTGCTTAGATTTTCCGATTCAGCCAATTTCTTTTCATTTATTGTCATTTGATTTCGAAGTTCATCTTCGATAAGTTTTATCGCATCAATATTCTTCAATATTTATTTTATTTAATTGCTCATAAAATAAATAGGGGTCATCAAACGTTACAAAAATCTTAAAATTTTATGGTAAGTAGGAGTGGATTTAAAGGAAAAAAGTTGAACTCTATTATATTGTTCTCGTTCATCATCGAGTTCGTTTTGGTGTTTATCGTATAACTGTGAGATTTCAGCTTTAAGGCGATCGATTTCCGCTTGATATTTGCGTCTTAATTCGTTCGCTTCACTTCCATATTTCTCAATTTCACGGTTTTTTATTGATAATTCATCTTCGATTTCTCGAATACGTCGTTCTAATTCATCCTTTAATTTACTTATATAATTTAATTTGATAATACCAAAGGTTTTTTAATTTTTTGAATATTTTAGGCATTTTCACATTAACTTTGTTCGTGCCAAAATTTATGATTTATTCAGATTTCGCTGATTTCGCTTAAAAATGAGTAGTAGGTTGAAAATTTAATTACGAATATAAATCGCATATAATTTTTTAAAATCTTCGGTAAAAAAATTAAATGGAAAACGTAAAATTTCAAAAAAATGATTATTGAATTTACCTTCTCATTTTCAAGTCTTTCAATATCCTTCTTCCATTTATCATTAATTTCTTTAATGCGTATTTCGGTGATTTGTGTATCGTGAGTTGTGCTAACTGATCCACCACCAGCACCGCCACCACCACTACCAGCTACTGGAAAAAATAGTCGGATGACCAGTTATAGAAAAATTTTTGAAAAATATTTTATAAAAATTTGCAAAAAAAAGACAAACAATCTTCATCGGAACTTTTGCTACGAATTGAAATACGTGTTTTTTCTTTAAAATTGTCCTCGAGTTGTTTGATTTTTCCTGAAAATAAAGAATACTGTTTATTTTTGTGTCCAAATAAAGTTTGAGTTTTTTTAGCAAAAAAATTAGATTATTAGTTTCTTCGAAATTTCCTTTTCAGATTTTTTAAGAATAAGCTTGCAACTAAACTGATTATAAATAAGAATCGCTAGAATCGCTGTTGTACTGTCCGCCGTTATCTATTTACACTACAGTATATATCGACTTAAATCGGTCAAATCGACTGAAATCGATAGATCGCATACAGTAGTACCAACAATTTTATTTTAATTCCAGAAATTTACTTAGTAATTCATCGATTTCAATTTTTGCTTCTTGAAGTTCTTTTTCGAGTAAATTTGCTTTATTCGTTTTTTCTTTTATTGTTTCTCTTGATTTTAGTTCATTTTCTTCATGAATTGTTATTTCTTTTTTTAATTTTTCGATTTCTTGTTCAAGACGTTTTATTTGTTCCTTGAAATCGCTCGTATCTCCTTCACATTTCAACATTTGACTGTAAAAAGTATATTAAGAAAGTTTTTGAATGGTAGCATAGATTTAATTCTTATCAGATTATCAGCTGCTGATTAATTCAGCATAAGGTTGGATAAACTAATTATTACTTTACAGCATCTTTTTTCTCTTTTTGTAATCGAATATTAAGTTCATTGAGTTTTTCAATTTCTTTCGTAGCGGTGCGCAAATCATTGTCTAATGTCGCCATTTTTGCTTGATTACTGTTTATTTTTGTGTCCAAATCATCGTTATGTCGTCGTAAAACATTTAATTGTTGCTCCAAATCAGTTATTTGCAATTTCAACGCATCGATCTCTTCCATATGTCCTTAAAATTTTTATGTTTCTTCATCAAAATTTCATGGAATCCATGTCGACTTCGACAATCTAAAGTCGCTGGATTTGTTTTCCTTATTTCTTTAGGGTTACATGATCGCTTTTTGCAAATTAATACATAAGAGGTGCGTGTAAGCGTTTAATGCTTAGATTATCTCCAGGAATTAATTTATCGTTAGAAAATCCAGATTTTCAAATCCAGGACTTGCATCTCAAATAGATATTTCTCTCGATAACTGGCGATTCCAATAAATTACTAACTTTTAGTTGTTCCTTCGACGTTTTCCTTAGCCGCTTTTTCGCTTTCCAATTTATGCTTTAAATCGAATAGTTGTCGAGATAAATCGTCCTTTTGTTTGCTAAAAATGGAAAGCAACTTTCGAGTAAGATTTGATTTCTTTCATTTTATGCTTCATTTAATCCTTTAATCCTTTAATTTAATTTGCAGAAAAATAAAAAAAATTTATTTTAAAAAAAATTTACTTTATTTCATCCCTTTGTTGTTTAAGTTCTCGAATAGTTTGTTCATGTGTTGAGATAGCTTTATGGTTTGTATCTGTTTCATTATTCAGGCGTTCCACTTCAATATTTAATGTATCATAGCGAATTCGTTGATCATCAAGTTCTTTTGTTAACGTACGTTTTATATCTTCTAAATGCTTTATTGTTCCATCTGAAAATTTTTATTTAAAGAAGAAAGGGAAAAGGAAATATTTTGGAAGAATAATTTGGCTTTACTGAATAGATTCATTCGAATTCAATCCTTAAACTGACCTTTGTCTTCAACTTTTCGTAAAGTCATATTGTAATTATTTTCGAGATCTCGATATTTGTCTTTGACATTATTTAGATCATTCTTCAGTTTTACATTATCACGTTGAAATATTTCGATCCGTCGATTTAGTTCATTTAATCTTAAATGAATTTCTGATAACTTCTGATAAGTTTTTAAACTAATTCTAATGGTTTCGATTAAGAATTAACCGATTTTTATAATCATTTTCAAGAGACTGATTTTGTTCTGCAGCCTCATCTCGAGCTTTTCGTTCCTCTTCGGCCGTCGTTTTACGAAATTGTCTAAAATTAAAATGGAATTAAATTTTTCCAAAATAATTTAATAAAATATTTTTTAAAATGAAATATAACTGATGAAGTTTTTCCAATTCGGTTTCCAAATATTTTCGCGCATTTTCGGCTGCAATCTTTTCAGAATCAACCGTTTTTAGACGATCTTCAAGACGTCGAATTTGTCTTTCGGCATCATCAAATGCTTTTTGCCTTAAATTTATTCTTTTTAGAATTTTTTATTGTGAGTATAAGGCTGTGTGCTGGTAGGTCACTAGTAGTCATCCAGATCTCTGTAGTAATTTGCTCTAAAAATTAATACTGATTAGCAAAATCCCTTTTTGAATCCGATAGTTGTTTATCTAATCGTCGTCGTGTTTCGTCGGTTGTCTCGAATTTATTTATGAACTCTTTTATCTATAAAATTATTAATAAATATTTTAAGTCATAAATTATTATTGTAGTATTTTCAGAAATATATTTTATTTATTGTGATCTACCTGAGTTTCTGCGTTTTTTAATTTCCTTTCTAGCTGCTGAATATTATTGTCCTTATTTCGAATAATTGAACGAACTGTTCGAAGTGCTTCAGTTGGTGGTAGCGGTGTTTCACCTAAGCATTTTATCATTAATTAAAGGGAATTTTTAAAAATCCAAAATTATTGAAATTTCTTTAATAATTTCTAATAATTATAATAAAATAATATGATAATGCTAAATAAATAAAAAATGAAGAAGGCAACTTGTACATTATTTTTGGGTTATTTCTGTTAATAAGAAAAATTTTGCGAAATGAAGAGGATAAATGCATGATTAACGTATTTCGTCAATAATTTTAAACCTGGTGAAAGTGATCGAGTACGTTTACGTGTTTCTGGTTCACGATCAGTGTCACGGGCGAGGTCATGAAGTTTTCGTAGCGCGTTCTGTAAATTGTGTAGCAAATCACGTAATAAGTTTTTTCAATTATTTTGCATAAGTTTTATAAGTTTTTTTGAATTCTTCAAATATAAAAAATTTTTTTTCTAAATTTCCTACTTGATTATCAGTTAAACGATCCTTAGTTCGTCGTAACTGAGCTTCAAGTGCAGCAATCTTTCGTTGTGCATCATCACCTTTTGATTCTAATTCAATATTTCTTTCGATGCTTTCCTCATATCTGAAAAATAATTTAATAAGAAACATATGTTATTCTTTCGTTGTTCTTCATAAAGCATGAGGAACATACTTTTTCATAAGTTCATTGTAAAGATCCTTATCAGCAGCAGAACTACTCAGTTTTAATTCCTTTATTAATTCCAAATCTTTTGTCGTACTCGGTGCTTGACTTTCTCGAAAACGACGAATCGCTTCGATTAATATTGTATCCTGATTTATTGTTGTACCACTAACATCAACATTAGCTGCAGCGATCTCACTAAGTAATGGCTCACCGATACCTCCTCCTCTAGAAGGCTAAAAACAAGATGGTAGTGGTAATTGATCGGTGGTAACTTTATAGTCAAGAGACCAAAAGTGAAGAGAAAAGTCACGCACTTCAACTCCAGTTAAATTAAGTTGACGAAGACCTCCAACATTACGAATCGCTGTTACAATTTCATTTTTCTGATTTTCTAAATCGTGTTCGGTTCGTTCCTTATATTCATTCAATTGTTTTCTTAATCGTTGTAATTCGGTCCATAAATCCATCATTTTTTTCTGTTCTTCACTCAGATATTGTGCGAGGTTCTGGAACATTTTATTTTTTTAATATGAGTGGAAGAAATGAAGAGATTGGGTAGAAGAGATTGAAAACAAACCCTTTCACGTATAACAAAAGTTTTCTCCTTTTCTCGAGCACTCATCTCATATTGTTGGCGCATTCGCTCGATTTCGTGTTGTAATTGTTCATTATGTATTCGTTCCTGTTCAAGTTGAAGGCGATATTCATCGATTCTATGATAAATTTTATTATTGGAACCTTTCTTTATATTTTAATCGCAAGAATCATATTCGGCTTGGTTGATTGGACTACGGCTATAGAATCTTTATTTATCTGGGGATCTGGGGATAAGAGTGACAAAATTTATTTGATTTGAATTTATATGCTGACAGATTCAATCCAGTCATAGGATGGGAACTGCTTCCTTTTTCAGGAGTTTGCAGACTTTGCAGTAATTCCTGGACTTACTTTCGTCTTTCGTCATCTAGTCGCATTAATAATTGATAATCACTAGGTTCATCATATTTTTTTCCTGTCCATAGACTGTCATCTTTATATTTATTATCCGGAAAGACAGTTGAATCAATTATAGTGAATGTTGTTGTTTGGTCTCCACTCATTGGTCGAACGGCTGCCATTCGTTGTTCAAGTTCAACAATATGGCGTCGATATTCCAGAACCTGTAGATCTAAGTAATACGATGAATAAAATTTCTTGACTTTTTTCGCAAATTGTATTTATAAAAAAAAACCTTTCGTTGTAAGGAAGCAATCATATCAGCATATTCACGCTGTTGTTCAACGTTTGCATCAATTCGCTGTCGATATTTACTTAGATCTTCTTGTGTTCGGTCAAGTGAACCAACGGCACCAGTAGCACCTTTCGTATATGAATCCATATCCAGTAATATATCGCTATCAAATGAATCCGATATGTGATATGATGTGGTTTCACCATTCGTGTCCCTATATTGGTCCCCGAAATTGCATTTTTATATTTTAGCAAAATTTTTATTTCTTCGGTATTTTTTTGTAATTTTTCACTTTTCACTTTTTTGGTTAGAATTATGAAAACTTGCTTTTCAAGGTTTTTTATAATAGAGGATGTGATGCGGGCAGTCAAACTACTCAAATATTAATCATTTTATCAATGATTTAATTGGCATTTTATTTTTTATTGCCTAACGTATCAGTAACAACAAAATAAACCATTAACTTATTTGTATAATGATTTATTTTATGTCAGTTATCCTTATCGTATCCTTCCTTAAAACTTTTAAATTATCGTACAATTTCCTCACAGAAGGTGGACATCATAGCTTTCTCGATTGCTGTGTTATTGCTCCCTTATCTTGCAAGTGAAGAATTCTAAGGACTTATCGAAATTTTATCCCCAAATGACTTCCTTCTTGAAAAATCTTATCCCAGTTAAGGCAGAAATGCTTTAAGTAAAAGAAAGCTTTTCCACTTAACAGCAATAAGCCCTATCGCGATATAATTTGCAATATAATTTGATAATATAATAAAATAATAATTTGTTAATTTATTTAGTAATCGGAAAATGATGTAATTGAAATTTTTGTTAAAATTATAATAAATTTAGCATCTAATAAAAATGTGTCACCAATAAAATTCGCCGTAATTAGATCGAGATCCCGGGCTATCATGGATTAAATCGATTGATTGTCCATGAGCTGTTGTTATTTCAGTGGCAGTGTCTTCCATTTTGGTTAAATTTGCTGCTGCAAATGAAAATTGATTAATTTACGTATCGAAAGACGAGGCACTTGAACGTTTATGAAAAAAAAAACGATGAGACGAAATATTTTTTTTATTGAGTGGGATTAGAAGGAATATGGGAATAATATCGCAGCTGCAATTCCAGATATTATAAATTTCCAGGAGTAAAAGTTAAGCGAGTCACAGAATCGCAGAGAGTCACTTGAGGACAGAAATATATATATGTATGGGTCACGAACAATTTCACTTTTCATCTCCCAGAGATTTCATTTTAAAAATTTATTAAAGCTCAAAATATCGAATCAAGTTTAATAGCAATTTTTCTTCTTGATATAACGCTTTCAGTTTGATCATCTGGTTTTAGCAAAGTTTTATTTACCTTGTTGCTTTTGTAACGCAAAAATTTGCTGTTGTTCATGAGCTGTTAATGTGCGAAATCGAACTTGTGGTGATATATGGACCCAGTGACCTGGATCTACGGTTTCGGTTCGTGAACTTTTTCGACTTCGAGGTTTTTTGCTAAATTTTTCCTCTACGTTTTTCACTAATTCACTATCAGTAGTTCTATTAGACGAATAAGATAACTGAGAAGATGTACTTGATTCTTCCTCGTCTTTTTGATTAAATGCTCTTTTTTGTTCCTCTTCAATAATAACGATTCGACGATTCTTAACGTTCGAACTGCCACAACATGAAAAAAGCATGTACTGAATGAAACGACATTTGGGCGTATAAGAGCGACAACCGCGAATAAATAATACACCACCACAATAATTTTTTCCCTTTCAAATTGATTGTGTTATTTTGAATGATAATGAAATAGAAGAAATTCACCGACTACTGAGTGAATATGGATGACTAGCTGGATGGCGATCGTTGTATATTATTGATGGATGGAGAAGGAAACAATAATGATTTTCTGGTATTCGAAAAAATATAGCTCTGACGAGAAAATCGAAAATTGAGAATGAACAACACGACTTTGACGACAATAACAAACGTTAAAGAGAGAATAAGAGAACTGAAGAAAGAGACGAACGGGACGGGACGCGGCCTTAGGCAATCGAGCAAACAAGAAGCAATGGAGCCTGGATCGATGATGATGATTTGATAGAACTAGTGATATGAAATACATATTTGCCTTCTCAACATTCAGCAATTTTCAGCTGCAAAAATTATTTCTTCGTTCTTTTTGCATTAAAGAGGACAAATAAAATAAATTTTACAAGTTTTAATGAAATAAATAAAAAACGTCCAAATAATGCATTAATGTAGACCAGTGGTTCTCAGAGTGTGACCTGAGGGTTCATTCGTGCTCTGATACTCTTCCAAGGGGATGCTTGGGTCCGAAATCATTTTTATAATATTTAAATATATTTATTATATATGTTAATATATAAATTAAATATATTTATATTTAAAAATTTTTTACAAAAATTTAAAAAATTTTTTAACTTTCTGTCTTATAAACATCTATCACAAAATCCTTTGGCCCTCAATAAAGCCTCAATAATTTTAAAAAGTTTGTTGAAATCCATTTTCATTCCTAACTTCCACGTCTCTAATAAAACCAGTCAACCAGAGCAAATAGCAACAACTTATTGATAAGCCTCTTCCACCTCTTTCAGCTGATTTCTTTTATAACACTGGAGATGAATGAAAAAGATATTTGCAGAAGAAAATGACAGAAATAATTATTGAAAATAAAACGAGAAAAATAAGGGAAAGCAAAATATAAATGGGTTAGTTGATGTCGTAATTTCCTAAATTTCAGTAAATCTTAGTCGATATGAATGTCGTTTTAGAAATATTCACATATTCATCGCATACGAAATAATCCTTATTTTCAAAAGTAATATAATCCTTCTAGCCGGCAGACATCGGATGTCGCAATTTCATCTACCACTTTAACGACTGTCGTCGTTAGGGAATCGTAGTGTCGCGATTTTGCCACTACCGCTACTGGTATCGCAGTAATTCCTGCCCTACTGCCAATAGGCTTGCCTCTTCTTCTTGTTTCATCTGTCGGCAATATTCATGTACTTCCACTTACAATCTCTTTCATATGTTCTCTCGTTGGTTGGTAAATTTCTGCTTTTTAGGGCTTTCGACGTAATTGATTACTTTTCTATTGACTCGGTTGTATATTTGTGTGTGTATGTTGTGTGTTGCCATAAATAGCTCAATTTTCAATAAAGTCAGCACGGGAAGTGTTTAATTTTATCGGAATTTTGAGGTGCTCAACAAAAATGCACTTCCTTTATTTTTTTTATTCATTCGCTGCACATCCAGCTGATTAAAATTTTTCTTGTGAAATTATAACTGCTTTATTAAATGTGCATTTTAATGATCATCTTCGTCAGTTTATCGCAATTTTCAATTTGTTAAAGATTATTGAAGCGACTTGAAGCAAAAGGAGAAAGGAAGAAGGTGGAAGGGGCGATTTTTTTATTCTCCTTATTTTTAAGGAATTACTCCAAATTCTTCCTTTTTTCTCTGCATTCTTTGCATTCCTAGTCATTCTTAATAGATTTCTTCAGTCCACTATCGGTCTATTAATAGTCAATCGTTGTTAAGCATTAAAAAAAGTTGGGCAGAATAGTCGAGTGGATCAGCTAATTAGGAAGGGCAGAAAGGAATGGCGATGATTATTTGATTCCATTCTTCACTCATCTATTCAGCCAAATAAATGATTTGCAAATAAACGAGAAATTTGAGGATTAATTTGAATATAATAATAAATCATTATGCTTTATTTTCTTAATATTTCGAAAATTTAAATTTAATTAAAAAATTAAAATCAAAATAGCTTTTAAACTTTTAAATAAGACTTTGAACTTGAGCTATAAACTGCAACAAATAAATGTGCAATTCTGGTTAATATATAATAAAAATTTTTTGTCTTTGAAATTGAAAAATTTTTTTTAAATTGAAACCAGTGAGATAATTCTATTAAAGAAAAATGCAATGAAGAACAACTGACACTTTTCGATGTTTAAATTTTTGCAAGAAACAAGAAAAAGGTTTGAACTGAAATTATGGACAAAAAAATTTAAAAAACTTTCTTTGTTAGAAATTTAAATTTTCATTAAATTTTTTCTTTTCCATTAAAAATTTTCTTAATTTCTTTTTTTCATAATTTTTATAACTCTTTCACATGCGAAATCGATAAAAATTTCAATTATGGATTTTAAATCGAAAGGGAGAAAAATTTTGAAAACTATGAAATAGAAGTGTTACGGCGGAATTCGAAAATTTTTTTAGGAATAACTATGAACTCGTTTTAGGCATGTTAGGCCTAATAATGAAGTCGCAATCGAAAGCGCTTTTATCGAAAATTAGCAAACCTGTAACAAGCGAAATTGATGAAGATGTGAATGAGGAAGTTTCATCTGAGATAATCGTATCGCGTTGTTCAATAATTTCTTTAATAGGTGATGGTGAAAACATGGATTGCGGATTAGTGGTGGATTAGTGAAAGTTCGAGGTAAGCAAACCCGAGACAGAGTGCAACTTGAGACGAATAAGAGCTCAAATCGAGAAAATATCGCGAAATGTTGTGAATTGTTTGTATTCGACTTTAATATGAAAGTATATGAATTAGTTGAACGGGTTGCTTCTTTACACTTTTAAGTTCCCCAAAAAAAATTTCCATCTAAAAATAACCCTTCGAAAAGTTTTCTTAAATGTTGGAATAAGTTCGTTAATGTAAAATTGGCACACTTTTTATTATAAAAATATTACTTCGTAAATAATTTCAGCTTTTAAATTCAAGTGAGCTTTTATTTCGCAGTCTATTCAGCATATGCACTTGGCTCAAAGCTGAACGAATAAAACCACCCTCACACCAATAATTTCACTCAAGTTATTATATGCATTCCATTTGTGGGAAAATCGATCAATTGCCCTAACCAGTTGCTCTGAGCTTTTATTGATAATAATGCATTAAAGTGGATAACTCTTCTTCAAACAGCTGACATTATTACTGTTTAGCTGATCCCGCTGGAAACGAATAAGCGAAGATCTTTTTCAAGCCATTCGATCCCATGCCACACCTGAGAGTGACAGAGGCTCATTTTTCATTTTTCCACGGTTTAGGCTCATATATCGTTGGATCGGAATCTATGCGTTCAAAATCTTTCCTGACTATATCAGTCCTCGTCTTGGTTGGTCTTCGATATGCGATGACCTGCGAAGAAAAGGGCATTGGCAGCGCTCTGTGATGCTGTTGTTAATGCGGATAGTATTTAAGTAAAGGCAGATACAATCCGCTGATTTTATCCGCTCAGCGAGCATATAAAATGCCTTATGACTGGTCAAAGATAGATAGGCGTTTTAATTTTTTCTTCCATTCGTATTGGCCATGTTTTTCCCAGCTTTCGCAACAAGATGGTACGCACTGCAGCTAAGAAGACGCGAAAAAAAATTTTAATTATGATTCTATAGATATTTTGCTAGACGGAAGAAGGCATTTCTGGCTGCCGCTGTACAATTTCAGAGTAGAAAATATTTAAAGACGGGCGCTTTAGGATAGTCTTTAAATTTATTTTTAAAACTCAGCACTGATAATGCAGAAACTAAACATTAAATATATAAAATAGAATAGTTTAAAGGTGAAATGATAAACAAATAAGAGAAGGTTTCTATGGTAATTGGTAAATAGGTTAGCGAAAAGAGAAGTTGACGGAGCATAAAAGATGTAAAAGAAGTAGCTAATGGTCACAGATATATGGAGATTGAATCAATTTTTATCTGTTTAAACTTATATTTATTTATCTATATTTAAATGCAAAATAATACTGTAATAATAAAAAATAAGGGAAAAGAAGGAAAAGGAAAATGGATGAAAAAAGGAAAAAAGTGAAGGATTTAGATAAATAGAGGTGAAAATTTTCCCTTTTTTTCATTCATCGTTTCAAAAACTGAGAAATCTCAAAACATTTTTTGAAAAACTAAAGATATGAAAATATGATTTATTTAAATGATTTTACTCTGGAAAATTTTTCATTTTTCTCGAAAATTTTCATTGGTTTTTGTAATTTTTATTTTTTGAAACGAATTATTCTTATAATTTTATGCTTCATTTCTGATTATTTGAATTTCTTAGCAAAAAATTCGACACGTGCTTATTCATTCATTTATTAAATAGTCCGCTCAGTTTAATTTCTCGCTGCCGTGAGTAATAGCCCCTCGCGCTGGAGGAGCTGTTTGTGGGTAGAACTACACATCCATGATCCATGGCACTTTCACTTTAACAGCTGATTAATAGTTGATAATAATAGTTGATAATAGTTGATAACTGATTAACAGCAAACGAACCCGAATTGAATCGTTACAGTGAGGTATTTTCAATGAATATTAGGGATAATCAAGAGATAAGATTTATTTATAAGATTTACGCTGAGAATCACCAACTAAAAGAACCAATTTATTTAAAAACGAATATCGAAATAAATAACGAAAATAATGAATATTGACGGAATTTAATGGAAAATAATAAACAATTTATAGATTTGTAGCTCACGTTTTACGTATTATTGTGCCACCTCAGCTGTTGACGAATTTCCGGTTTTCCATAAAATATTTATTGTTATTATTATCAATTACCTACCTTTTCTTCTTCTGCTCAATTTTAATTTTACTTATTTAAAATTCACTTATGATGTTCCATTATTTTTGATCATTTTTATTGGTTTATTTTTCTATAAAGCGAATTTCAATATAAAATTTGTTGAAAATTGAAATTTTAGAAATTCAGTTGTTTTAATCGTTATATATTCGTACAAAGCAAAAAATTTTCGTGCCATAGTTTAGTGTCCAGCAAACTGGATTTAATCTATTTCTTAATAAATCTTAAATTAGGAGATGTTGATCAGACAAACTGCGCGCTGATGAGTTGATGTTCCAACCACGTTTCGATAGAACTCGTACTACATGGCTAGAGACTAACTCTAATTTTTTAGCTGATGGCACACTACAGTGGTAGTACCAATGTTTTTTCGTCGTTTGGCTCTGTTGTTTTTTTATAAAATTTTGCTAGAAATATCGGCAATTTTTTTGGATTAAAATTTAGGAATATTTAATAGCAATAAAGCAATAATTTCCCTTAAACAATATATACAATATATAATTTAGGGATATTTGTCCGAAGCTGGTGCATCACTGGTTGATAATAAATTAAAGTTGAATATAGTACCACGAACAGGTGTGGTCGCTCTCGCTGCCCCTACTTTTAATTATGGTCATATTGATCGTGCAAAGGCTCGAACAAAAGAAAGAATCCGAACGAGATATCCAGACTTAGCGAAGCGTTTTCATCGTATCGGGTTGCCACTCAAGGTTTAACATAGTTTTTGAATTAATTGATTTATATAACATAAAAAAAGAAAATGAAGCACTTATTTACTTTGTGTTTATGTGTTTCTGGAAAAAGGCATGCTTACTTTGAATTTCGAAAAATTTCCATTGACTATTCATAGATGTTCCTTGTCTTGTTCTGTGAACGATTTCTCCAAACTCCCTTTATTACTCTCGTAATCCTCTTTTGCCATGAGCAATTAGATTAATGTTATCTTAACTGCTTCAAAACGTTCCATTCACCTCTGTTATTTTCCTCGTCTAATCTCAGATTGCCGTGATTTGTATAGAATAGTAAAGGATAACACTGACTAGAAGTCAAGGTGGGCCTGAGAGAATAAAGAGAATCGTATAAGGAAATAGTTTATTCAGTAGTATCGAAAGGTGTATTAAGGAAGATTTTATTGGCTTCCCAGGATATCGAAATAGATACCTCGGCTAAATCAAATGTATTTAGGGATTTAATTTATAGGATTTTTTAGAGTGCTTTTGATTATTTCAGACTGGAAGTTTTCAATTATTTGTAAAAGGTTATAAAGATGCAAGTTATTGGTTACGTCAGTGGGAATTACATCCTGAGCAACAACCACCTCCAGTTACTAGAAAACAACTTCAGTTGGAATTCGAAAAACTCGTTGTGCTCGATTATATTATTCGTAATACAGGTTTATCTTTTTTGCCTCGCCTTTCGCGTCTTCAAACGGCGCGCATTATTTCTAATTTGGCTATCTTCACCTAGAGAGATAAGATACTTCCAGACTTATCAGCATGCTTAGTATTATTTGAAACCACTCCTGTTTTCCATCGCCTAAGCTTTTAAAGTTTTTCGATGAGTATTAGTAGTTGTTTCTACTTTAGATAGTGGAAAAAAAAATGTTTGAAGATGTTATAATCGTTTTAAATTTTGGTAAATTTTGGTACTTTCATCATATTTTTTCGGATAGCTCCATTCGGTTTCAACTAGAATAAGTCCTTTATACCAGAGCACTACTTTGGGATGGACGTACGACTCTTAAACCACTTGAATTGTTTTAACGGTAGATTTGTTCTCAGGGGATGAAACCATTCTATTTGCTTTCCTTTAAAGTTAACTTTTGGTAACTGCTTTTTGATCTGAGGATCTTTCAGTTCCTGAAATTATTAAATTACCTTTTAAGATCGTGGCAATGATAACTGGTTGATTAAGTATGAACCTGCAGACACCCATATTCCTCAAAAACTTAACCCTTCAGTGCAACAGGTTTGTTATGTTTGAATATTTTGCTCTTCACAAAATTTGAATACTTTTCGATGGCATGAGAATGGTTATGGATAGGAAAATTTATTTGGTTGAAGGTAAAATATGGTAAATTGCTTGAATAAAATTTATCATTTAAAATTTGTTTAAATTATCGTATTTGAAATTATTTTATTCAATTTTTTTACAAGTGTTTAAGGTTGATATAGAGAACGAGCATTTAATTAAAATGGATGAGAATTTTCATGAAGTCAAACGTTGTGAAAGTGTCGAAAAGTCAGAGCAGGATTTTCCTCCTCAAGTAAATGATGGTGAATTCTATATGGCTACTGAAAATTTGTCATGTAAGCTGCTGATTTTTTTTTTTTTAACTTCAATGGATTTATTCATTTTTGCGAATTTTATTACTTAATTTTATGTTGAATGGCATAACTCCAGTGGCTATTAGGGCAAAATGACTCTTAAATGACTCTTTCGCCGTAGAGTCACTAGCGGAATAGGTGTAAATGGTTTGCAGCTTCCCGAATTTTAGTCTTAGTCTTATTGGCATATTTACTTCTCGAGGGACTTTACAATTATTATCATATCACTTCTTTTTCAGCACATAAAATTGATGTCACTGATGATGAAAATTGGAACCATGTGTCAATGCCTACGATTAAGATAGCAGCTATCGATAATGGTTTAGCTTTCCCCATCAAACATCCCGATGAATGGCGCACTTGTTAGTCTTCGTTTTCGTTTCACTTTTTTGTTGTTCATTTAGTAATATTTTGGTGGTGGTACTTCAGTTTTTTGTAGATCCATATCGATGGGCATGGTTGCCTATGGCAAAAGAACCATTTAGCGAAGAAATTGTTGATTTGGTTTTACCATTTCTTGACAATGTGAATTGTGTCAAGGAATTGTGCAACGATCTGAAAAAACTTTTCAAGGTTTGCCTTCTTTTCTTGCAATTTTTACGCCAATTCATTTTTCAAAATTGGAATTAATGCTGTCTCGAATAAATTTTTTGATAATTCGTTTCATAAAAGAATTGATAATTGTCAACAGATTATCCGATAAATCTTGAAAGTCACAAAAATATTGCGAAAATTTCTGGTAATTTCAACAAATTACTTTCGGATCAAACATTAATCATGCATTTAGGAAGATCTTGGCTTTGATAAAAAGATATTTGAACTACAGCTAAGTGTAATGAGAGGTCAAATATTTAATTTATGCGAGGCACTCAAGCAAAGGAAATCTCCTTTACAGCTTGTCCAGGTTATTTCGTAAAATTTTTATTTAGAATATTAAATATTAAATATTTTTTAAAATATTATTCGCTCCAATGTTCATTATAAATATATTTTTTCTCTTAAAGTTCTCTTTATTTTTAACATTTACTGATTTCGAAGAGGTTTTGGTTTTTTTTTCAAAAAAATTGTGTTCTATATTTAGAAGATTTATTTAGTAATTAGTTTATTTTTCATTTTATTGGGTAAAAATGGGTGTTCTTTATCGATTTTTCTGTTATTTTTCCTATGATTTTTCGGTTTCGGTTTTTTGGTTTCGGATAATAAGGCTTTTTTTAAAAGATGCCTGCGCAGTTAATGGTAGAAATTAAACAAAAAAGGAGAAAGCGTCAGTCAGCTTCACGCAAGCATCGTTCAAGAAACTCGCAAACTGCTCAAAGTCATTATGAATCTACTGAATCAGCGGGTAAAATTATACTTGCCTTATATAAATAAATTCTGATACATAATTTCTTTCTATTTTTCCATAAGTTAACTAGTAATTTGGTGCTACGTGTCGGGTTTTATTTTGTGTTTATTCTGTAGTATATAGTCTTTCGAAATTGTAATAATTATTTGTATATGTATGACACTTGCAACTGCCGCATTATTGGAAATCACCGTTGTATGGATATAAATATTGCAAATAAATAAATAACAAATATTATAAAAAAAGGCCATGTTTTAATAGGTGTTATCTAAATCTAAAACGTGTCTTAAACCAGTCAGTTTTATTTGATCTGTGACCTTGTGTGGAGGCTTACAGCTTGTTCTTGTATTCGTTATTTATGGCCAACTTGATATGGTTACATGAAATCTTAAATAATTTCGTGTTGGCCTGACGGTTTAGCATATAAATTGAAATTCATTTGTTTTTTAAAGTTTCAGGTGCAGAAGAAAGTGAAGCGGCGAGTGCATCATCATCAGGTGCTTCTGAAATGCCAAAAAGTTGGTTCGAGACCTATCAACAGAAAGTGCAAACTCGCTCAGCATTTTTCACTTGGTGGTGATTGAAATATTAACCTTTATATTATCGCCATATTTGCTGTAGCCAATGAGTGATTTTCATGCTTTTTCCTGCTATATTTTTTCTTCACTTAGAAGAATAAATTCAATTATTTTTATTTGCTTTTAATTTTATAAATTTGAAAGGGTAGAGTTTTCCTATCACTTACTTTATTGCAGTATTGACAATTATTTTATATCATTTAGTTGGATTTGTTCAGATTATTCAGGCTGAACTGTGGTGAATTTTCTTTTCCTTGAGTTAAGGTTATTCATTTATTTCTCATAGGGTTTCTGTTGTATTATTTTTTTAATTTTGCATATCTAAATTATTGCAGCTATTGCTTTTGTGCCTCCAAGGTATTTAAAAAAACTTTTTCTATTTATTCTAATTGCTGAATTCTTTAAATTGCAGAATCGTTCGATTTAATCTAAGAAAAATTTTAAAATAATAGAATAAATTGCAATCATTTAATATTGGAAAAAAATTTATTAATCCAAGAATACACAACAGATGAAAAATAACTCACTAATTATTTTGCGATCATTTTTAGAGTAAATTTTTAAAAGATTCTGAATTTCTGTAAATTTTAGAGTAAATTTCCGAAATCCCATTATTTGAAAAATAACAATTAGTTTGAATATTCCAATTAACAAATGATTTCGGTAAAGCACCAAGTAGAAAAAAATGCGGAATATGAAAAGAAGGAAAAAATTTGAACAGTTCCAGGTTTTATATTCAAATATTATGAAATTAAATCGAGAGATAAATAATCATCATTCGATTTGAGCTCGAGATCTTGCCATGGGTGTGTTTGAAATGTCGGACTTAAACGATCACTTATCACTGGATATGCTTGTAAGTCTGAGTGATTATATGATTGCGAATAATACGAATCGCCTCAAAATACAAATTTATAATTTGATAGATTTTGAAGACCTTTTATTGAAAAAATATGAATACAGTAGTTATATCTAAAAAAAAGTCCAAGCTTGAAGAACTTTATTGTAATTATGCTATAAGATTCTTGGAATTTTTGAAATGACTTGGCCAGTGTTGCGGTTTTACTCACGACAAAGTAAATTTATTTTTCGAAATTTGTTTTGTGGGCGGTGTTGGCGACCCACTGTACTCCTATGCTTGCTTCCTATGCTTGCTTCTATCTCTACGCATCTATCATTTAGAAAAATGTACCTAATCCGATAAGCCAGCAAATATTTATTTCGATTCCTTTTTTATTCAGGTTGTTCAATTTGGTTCAATTCTCTTGGGAAAAAAAGTTGGATTCTTAACGAACTACCTGAGAGTCTATGACATGGATGGGAATGTTGTGTTGTCTTACATGAAACATTTTACCTTGTGCTTTTACACATTACTTTAAAATCGAATTCATTCACCGTTCTTACAAACCTACCAATGTTGTTAATGGTACGAAAAAGATTCCCTGGCTAATGATATGAGATTGTATGGTCTTTTTTCGCATGACTGTGAAGAGAAGGACATATTGCAATTTGATTTCGAATTTTATTGATTATATTATTGCCAATATTATTATTATTTATTTTGTTGCTTTTTCAAGGAGAAAAACGAACTCATCGAAGACCAATTTAATGAATCGTTTTGTTTCCAAACATTAGGTGTCTTCATTTCCACTTGCTGTAAAAAAAATGTACGGCCTTTGTATATTTTTATATTTATATTTAAAAACCAAAAATTTGAGCCGTTAAAAATTATCAGTTCAATATAATCCGCCCCCACATACTTCAATCCCGAAAAATTCTCTGGCGAAAACATTTCATCCTACTTTTATGATGGCATATGCCAGTAATTAAAATAAGTATAAAATATCTTCAGTGAAATAAACAAAAAGAGGAAAAAAAGACAAAGCAAGCTGGAATAGCAGTGTGTAGCTTCGTCTATCACGCAAACAGCAAGGATTCAATTCCTACCTCTCGAGAGCGGTAAATCTTTAGCGAATGGCTATTGGATACCTATCGATCCAAGCAGTCCTCTGGCGCAAAGGCCTTATTCTTAGCCGAATACTTAAACTAGCCGAATCAAATATGACACGAAGAAAATCAAAACTTTGCATCTTTTAGACATCTTTAGCAAATCTCAGAATTAGTACAATTTTTAATAACTTCCTCGAACTCTTTTCGTTCTAGAAATGCTGAACTTTCTAAAGAAAAAATTTCTCATATTTTTTTCGCTTCATTTTTTAGAATCAAGAATTTTAGAGTCTTTTATAAGTTTTGCGTTTAACGAATGGTTTAAATATCACATAGACCTTCTGGGATGAAATTCAATTCGATTAATCCTATAATTTACCTGTTCGTCAAAATATTCATTCGCCTCGAAGGAATTTCGCAAATCGCCGCAGTTATTAGAACCAAATTCACCTATAATAACCAAGTACAAGATGACTTTTCAAAATGTTCTTGAAGTACTATTAGTACTAAAAATTTTAGTAGTTTTTAGAATACTTTCGAGCGTAGCGAAATCGTAATCGACAACATCAATTGTTGGATTATCCAGTTGACAAATCATTTTCGCATCCATCGATATCGAAGTTCCACTATCCAGATCGATGTACGATACTTCTAAATATCTTGTGTTGACGTTAATTCTACTTCCTCGCCCCAAATGTCAGTAAATAAAATGAAAGTACTAGCCAGTCAATTAATGGCGCTATAAGATATACTGGTCTGCGATTGCTAATTGCTAGATATAAAATATATATAAAAGGCGTCATTCGTTTCTTTAATTTAGAAACATTCGAGAATCGAGATTGCTTTTGTATGACGAATACATAGGAATTTTATGAATTTATTAAAGGATAACGAAAGGATAGAGGATGATATTTCACAATTTAAAAGTATACTTGAAAGAAATGAATAAATAATAAATAATAAAGCAAAAAAAATAAAGTTAACAATCTAGTTATGCTTATTAAGTTCATTTATTCAACTCGATTATGAACGAAATGATTATGAGCGATTTCAGCTAAGGCACGATTTAATCAAATTTGGGATCGACTTTATGCCACTTTGGGGAATTAGAATAATAAAACTCACCACCACAAGTTTGATATTTCTTTAAATAGGGCAATAATGCTGGATTTAGCTTGGGTATAGTTTCAATAGATTTGGATTTCGTTTGCGTATAAGCCGATTTCTTCGTTTTTGTAGAGAGCGGATCGGGACTAGAAAATTGTTTCAAAATTTTTTTGCGTTTATAAAATTAAATTTGGTTATAAATTTTAAATTTTATCTTTCCTATCTTTTTCTTTGTTTTATATCAATTTTTAGAAATTTGTTTTCTCCATAAAAAAGGATAAAAGAAGCGAAATCTTTGAAATGTAATGATGTCGCTATTTCATAATTTTTTCCTATCGATATATAAAGTGAAATTATTAGACTTTTATAATATTTAAATATTTGAAGTTTTGATTTACTTTTAAATTTCGAATTTTTCAGATTAATTACAGAAATTCCTAAATCCTTCCTTAAATCTACTCGACGATAAGTTAAGATGATGTAATAAGATTACACATTGGGATCCAAAATCCAATATGAGCCTTTGCCTTTATCTCCTTCTTTACGAGGAAGTTTAACGAATTGTTTGTTCAGTGATAAATTATGTCGAATTGAATTCTGAAAAATTACTTAATATATTTGAAACTTACACTAAAGAATGTTCAAAATGCTCATTTGGATCAAATATTGAGGAAGACTTAGTCATAAATAATGTAATTAGATAAATATTCAATTTCAGAAAAGAAATTTCCTTAAAATTGATGCAATAATCATAGAAATTTTTAATAACAAAGGAGTTTATAAGCTAGTCAAAATGCTTTTTTTCTTGAGACCTAAATCATTGCAATCACTTGGCCAGAAAATTTATTTACTTAGAAGATGAAACAAATGAATAAGCACGCTTAAATAAGTGACAGAAAAGAAATTAACGAAATACTAATATTAACAAGGAAACAAAATACTGTAGAAATTCATCGATAGGTAATTTAAAGCTATGTATGAGAGACATTATTAGACGAACTAAAATGTTAGCAAATCATAATTATCGATGAAGAATTTACCTGCCAAGTTAAATCGGCTTTCCTATACCAAGCGAAATTCGTCTTTATATAATCGTATATATCACTTAAAAGTACTTTGCAGTTACGATGATGTCGCATCGCTAGAGTTATTAGTTGAGCGTAGCTATATGGAGGTTTTATTGCATCTCTTGAAAAGTCGATATCGCCACCAATTAATATCTTTAATCAGTTATCACTTTAAACAAAATTTCACCAAATAAATACAGCATTATATTAATATTTTTATATTTGTATTTGTTTATTGAAAACCAACCAAGCTGGTCGGCAAGCGCGTGTGCTTGTATTGATAACATCATAATTAAAATAACAAATAATAAAAATTAAAGATAAAAAGAACATATGATGACAAAAATTAATAAGGAGGAGTAACGAAAAAGGACTGTTCGTAGTGAATGTATTACTTATACATAATCAAATGGTGAAAATCAAAATTTCAAATTTCAAACTTCTTGCACGTGAACTTTTTAAATAATATCATAATGATACTATCTAATCTTTTTTTTAAAAATAGCTAAGGATAACGCACAAATTATATCGTTGAGTATTAGTCCAGCAATTAATAGTGCGAATTAAGAAGTCATAAGCCTTTAGTTTAATTTTGCATATAGCTTTTAGTAATTTTAGCCCATTAGATCTTGTTGGGTTTAACATAAAATTGTAATATTTTGAACAATCTACATTAACATAACCATATTTATTAATTCAAATGTTTAATTCGATAAGAGAGGAAATCCAGGTTGTAGTGTTGAAGTTGTGTTTTATAAATAAAATTGCTATTAGGATAGAGGCGACATATAAAATATTTCTAGAGTCCTTCAATCATTTTACTTGATTTGTGGTATCTCGGGGAATAACACGTAGTATTGTAGTCAAGAAGAGGCTTTGTACATTTTCATAAGAAGACCTTCAGTTTCGTTCAAGAAAAACAATGCACATGCGTTAATATGTTAATTTAAAAAAGGCTGTCTTCACATAAATTTTAATTTTTCAACATTAAAACATTTTTGCACATTTAATTTTATTATTATCTATGAATATTGTTGCAATTTTAAAAAATCATTCTTCGAAAATTCTAAATTACTGCTTATTCTGGAAAAATGGAAAACAACAAGAAATTAAACATTGATTAAACTACCAGTTTAAACCTATTTATCTTTAATAACATACACTGAAACGAGATCGGATTGAGAGAATAGACGAAGAATAGCTGATTCGTAGCTTATATTATCGCCTCCAGCATTAAGCTCTGTCGACAAAAACTTTCATCTTTCATTAGATTTGTCTGGGGCACATGTGTAATTTCTATCGCCAAGTAATTGACTGCCAAAAATTTTTTGCATAACAACAGCCAATAAAGCGAGTTCAACCAAAAATAGCGAATACTAACCATTTACAGTAGTCAGTGTTCGGTTCATATTTTAATTCATTGTCAAAAAAACTTTTTGCAGCGAATAGAGTAAGTTATATTCGAAAATGAAATAAATTTTGATCTTAAATTATGTTTAAATAATTTTACTAAACGAAATCTCAATAATGACGAAATATTTAAAATATTTCCTCAAGAAATAGCTTTATTTTTTGCCGTTCATTTTTCATTTTTGAAAATTTTCAATTTTTTCATTCAGTTTTGACTTCGCTCGAAAAAAAACTTTTCCTTATGACAAAATTTGGAATTATTTAAAATCAAAAAAAAATTTTGCGAATTTAAATCTGTTGGAACATTTTAATTATCCACTCACTAAATGAATAATTAAATTATTCAAAGGGTAAAAATGAATTATTCTTAAAATCTACCTCAAATATTTAGAAAACTTGAAAAAAATTTTTTTATAATGCAGGTAGGAAGCATGTAGTACTTTTTTTCTTTTTTATAAGAGTCCTCACCATTACTGGTTAAAATTGCTCCACTGTCTTACCGTATTGGACAAATATGCTAAGGAGTCTCTTGGCGATAGATATACAGGTGAATCGCCAGCATCACCCGAAGGCATGCAATGTAAGGCATTAAATCCCTTCCTATTGCTTATCGGACATCGTTTAACCTGAAACAGTGCACAAACAAAAAAACCACGTTTAATCAGTTAAAGTATTAAAGAAATCGTCGCTTATGATTCAAAATTAAATTAACACTGTTTTAGCGTAAAAAAAAGATTGAATGAGATTTCAATAGGTCTTTCAGATATTCAGAAATTGGGTGTTTTTTAAAATTTTTGAGGTTGAGAAGTAAAATAATATCGCGACAGGATAATCGAATAGCATATCAGCTTGTTAGAAAACTGCTTGGACCAAGTTTAAATTATGATAAATTCGTTCCCTATTCCTTGACGCGATAAGCGAAAGTCATTGAAAATGTAATCTCAGTGGTGCTACGGTCTAGCGATTCTTTATCCAAGTGATTCTCTGCGGAAAGGTAGTCATTCCAATGACCATTGTAGTTAGCTAAATAAGAAATGGTTGTGAGTCAATCCTCCAAGCAACTGAAAATGGAAATTTCTTATTTTTTGCTCCATTACTTTGGTATTTCACAATTTTGCATACATTTAAAATTATTCTATATTGTTAAAATTTTGATTTTTATCAGTAAGACTGAATAAGGAATGATTTATTGCTTCAGTTGTTATCATTTAGCAAAAATCTAATCTGCTTATATTCAATAAATTTTGCTTAAACAAATTTACAAAAAAACGGGAGATCCAATGAAAAAATCAGTCTCAACATAACGAGTTCATCGCTTCGCTTTCATCGCTTTATCCATTTAATTTCGCTAAATAACGAGTCATGAGAAATGATCGATAAGATGCTGATAATTCACCTTATCAGCAAATCATATTGGAGGGATTTCGAATCGAAATAGGAAATATTTATGAGACCATTTGATTAATAACCAACTCATTTGCACTCATTCATATAATTATTGCTATAAATAGTTTGTCGGTAATATTTTATAATATATAACAGCCACCTTTTAATAACCAATATTATCCAAATGAAATAAATATATTACGGTCAAAACTAATTTTTTTTTTACCATAATTGAATTATTTCCATTATGAAAATGAAAAATTTTTATTTTTTCAAATTCATGTTATCTTTCATTATTTCTTTTTTATAAATCTATTTATTATTTTATTATTAAATTTTTCTCGCCTTATTATGCGGATAATGCTGATTTACCTGAATCCCTAGATCCCTAGCAAAATTTCTCTGGTCCAACGAGCCAATGGAGCGCATCTAACCAGAAATGGTGAGCGCTATTAGAAAAAAAATTATGAATATTAATAAAATATTAATGCATATGGTATAATATGACAAGAGAAGATCAATTTCACCTATTTTTAGCTCTTAAAGTGGTGAAATTTTCAAGCACACAGTTCTCCAGTTGCTCTGATTTAATAAAGAACATTTTCTTCATAATTCTTCATAAAAGTATGAAAAGAATGAAAAGAACTAAAATCTTAAATCTTATGATTCGTTAGATAAAAAAATTAAAGGTAAATAATCGAATGAATAAGATGAATTAAAATATGAAAGGTGAAATAATATTTAAAATAATCTCATTCGATATCATATAAAAGTGTGATTGACATATGGCAATTTTTAAACCACAAGCTATGCCATTATCGCATCGATTATTCCATCTGGATTTTCAAGGTTTCTCAGCAATCATTTCATGCAAATGTAAACGTGAAAAATAATATATTCTTAAATGAGTATTTGATTGAGTTTATTGATTCAGCTGAAACATGATCCTGCAAGAAAGTAGAAAGCTCCAATGGACGCTAAGGAACCATAAGATCCCTATCACTAATTGACTATTTGCCAAAAAGGCAAAAATGTTTAGCAATTAAAGGAAGCCAGAAATTCTATTTGATGTTGGATGGAGAATGACATATAGTTATTTTTCTTTTTATAGTTATTTTCAATGATGGAATAAGAAGAATATTTGACAATAAAATTACCATAATAGCTTTGTGATTCGCTAATACAAAAATTACGATAGGAATTCAAATATGGACAAAAAAAATCAGAAAAAGGACTGAAAAATTTCTGAAATAAACCCTTGAAAAATGGAGAAATCACATATGGAAACCAATATTCTAATTCATCAAAACTTCAAATTATGTTTATTGAATTGTCGGAATAAATCACCAAAATTTCAACGCTAATGAATAATTTATGTTAAATTTACCTGATTCTCATTATCATTAGCCACCGATGATTCTTCGGATTTAGTTGGTGCTTCCGTAAGCCAGTCGAGACTCGGAAGACGACAATCTTCATCATGCATCACTGAATAATATTCGAATATAAAAAAATACCAAATTATTATTGATATAAAAATTTTTTTTCCTTAATAATAGGTTAATAATTTACTAATTCATTGTTTTTCGGTGAATGAGAAAAATTAATCGAATTAACGAAGAATAACTCCAATTATAAGAGTTTGGCTTCAGCCTTCGTGAAATTGGCATTGCCTTTAAAAAATATGAGTAGCGTTGGGGATTTATCTCCAAATTATATCTATAATTCTATCTCCAAATGATTTTTCAGTCAAGCGTCTCACCGTTCCAACAGCCAGTCTAACGAAAAATGCTAATTTACTTACTCATATCATTTTCATGAACAGTTTTATCAATTAATTTTTTTCATTTCAGGTACAACTTCTTTGAAACTATTCTAAGTTTTTTGCGTCAGAAAAGTTGATTCTACGTAAAGAATATAGGCAGTTATCGGGATAGAAACAATTTGGAAATATAATTAGGTCGAACATTTGATCAAGCAAATATATATCAAACAATAAATTTAAATTATAAAAAAACAAGGTTGATAGGCAGAATTACGATTTGCTGCTGATGGCTTGTGTGATCTTTTATATTAGAATGAAAATATTACCGGAAAACATCCATATTTTTCAAAAAATTTTTTAACGAGTAGGAGATAAAGAGATATTCAAGTGGTTCTATTTTTAGGTCAATAGGCTCGATTTAGTAGTCGCGGGAGATGTTATGAACTCATTTGTATCCTTAAATAACTCTCCGCTGAAAAGAATCTCGAAGAATCTTTATAGCCAATACATCTGGTCAATGATTTGTTGTTCGATGAAGAAAATAAAAGGAGAAAATCTGAGTTACATTAAAAGGCAAATAATCAATATAAAAGATTGATAAACTATATAAATAAAATAAAATGTCGCTATATAAATCGGTACGTATTTGGCTACAAACCGGTTGAGGATATGATCCATGAAGAATTTACTTTATAAAATGTAAATCACAGCAAAAGTAATGATTTCGGCATGAATTTATTGCATGAAACGGACGGACAATGGAATATCCAATAAATGTGAGAAACCAAGATCGGATGGATACTTCCATGTTCTCCTCATGTGTGCTTGCTTGCTTGCTTGTCTTTGCCGTCTGTCGTCAATCTCGTCACAAATCCCAATTGATATCGTCATCGACGACGCCTTCGTTATTATTTTTCTCGTCTATTTCGCGGATAAAGCCGCGCCTTAAACCAAACATGAATTAAGCTGGAAAAATATACATGTAATGATACATTAACCATTGCCACAATGAAGATATTAATCTCGTAAAATGCTTTTGAAAAAAATTTGGAATGGTTTTGTAATTTGTTTAGAATGAAAGCTATGCGAATGTTCGTTTCGCTGCTTTATAAATATTGCTTCATCAGCAATTATCCTCGCCTCATAATTCTCCTTCTTTTTCACTTTTGTCCCCATGGCACATCGATATTTCCACTTAGCACTTTGAAGCGGAAATGGTACACCACTCGCTCCGCATGGTACCATTCGTAAATTTAGTGAATTACGAATATAAATAATTTAAATTTGTAAATTTAATATATTTAGTAAATTCATAAATTTAGAAATTTCTGCAAATTTGTCGCTGAAGTTTGCAATTCTTTTTTTTCGCGAAAGAAACGAAATTTTAAAAAATCGAAAAGAATTATAAGTCTCCATTTCCTTAACAATAATTTCAAGTTTAATTTAATGAATTAAAAAATTTTGACTCCTTTGAATAACTAAAATTACTGATTCTACTGAAAAAGACGAGGGATATTAAAGAATTTTAAAAGCCAAAAATAGTGAATTATTTCAACATTCACAGTACATTGATAGATTCACAAGAAGCACAAAATGTAATTTCCACATTTCATAAAAAAGCTATTCTAATACTTTCTTCTTCTGACAATATTCACCATTTAACTTCCTTCCTCTACTAAGTTCTAAAATAAAGCCTTCTGGCCAGAGTGTTTTGAGGCCATAGGTATCAATGGCTAGCACGATAATCAAAGCAATATATCATTCGACAGTACTTTACCTTATGCCCCTTACTGTTTATCCTCCAAAAAAAATTCTGAAATAAATTTTATTTTCTTATGAAAATAGTGAATTTTATGCCAATAATTTACCACATAATTTGTTCCATGAATGGAAAAGGAATCAATTATAATTAGGAATTATTAATAAAACAATAAAATTTAATGGTGACAATGATAGTGATAATGATGCGGATTTCGATAATGAAATTAATGAAATGAAATGGATATCTCGGATTGTTGACGGAAAGATTCAATAGCAGCTCGTTATTATCAACTTAGAAATCATTCACCAAAAGATGAATAGGATTCTGTTAAATTCATTTCATATTGTCATGTATCACTTAATAATTTCAGGTTAATCCGGTAATTCCTTGTGAAAATCTTACCATTTTCTTACTTTTATAACTAGAAAATAATTGTAGCAGATGCTTCCTAAATTATAACGAAAAAGTAACGAAAATTGTTGTCATTTTTCGCGAGTCTCCTTTTCTTAGCGACAAATTTTCCAATAGCATTTATTATGGAGTAATATCACTCATTCAAAAAAATTTTTCACCATGAATTAGTGTTATTTGCCAGATTTTCATATTTAATGAAGCATGTGGCGCATTGCTGACTTATTCTTTTCCGAGTTCTTTTCAGTACTGAAAACACCGATTTTATCATATTTGAATCATTTGAAATATAATTAGATTTCCCAAGCTATTTTTTTATATGGTATACATAGAAATAATTGATTTTCTTCAAAAGCATCTTCGCTTAAACTTGAGATATATCAATATTTCATAAATCATATTTACTTTATCGAGCTCCAGAAATATTGAATAATCTCAGTTTCCTCTGTGATGGCTGAAGAACAACAAATATAGCCACTCTTCTTGAGACCGGTTTCGCTGTAGTTTTACCAGCTAGTTTTACCAGCTTATCGGTGGACTAAATCCTTTGTCAAATGAGCTCGTTAAAGGAACAAACTGAGATTGCCTAACACTGCCAAGTATTGTGATAATGCAAATAAATTTCATGATATATTAATAATTGATTTTATTATTTCTTGCTAATTGTTTATATGCATAAATGTGGAGGTAAAGTACTAGTAAATGAAAAAGTGACTGGCTTTCATTTCTGGTTGGGCGAGCTTCGCTGGCTATAGTATAAGTTGTAGTAAAAATTATAGTAAGTTGGCTGTAGTTTTTGCTGGGGAGTTATATGGTATCATAGTGCAGGTGGATCGCCAGCACCACTCGGGATGACTGTGTTATAGCCACTCAGCGATTCTCGAAACTTCAAATAAGGTAAAGTTCATTGTTTAACAAAGTGATGAAAACATGGCAGGTTTGTTTTATATTTTCCATTTTCATAATATATGAAAAATAAATATTTAATCGGCATTTTTCATGCAAATAAATCGCATACATAGAAATGAAATTAAAATTAATGGTCATTGGCCAAGCGCTCAATACCAGTTTCAAGTAAAGAAATGAGAATTGTCAAATGTAGGAGACATGCATGCCTTTGGTGAAGCAATTATTAGAAACTATCGAAATTCCTCTTCAAACTGGTTTCGGATCTATCGTCACTTTAATTCAGCATTTCTTTGCATTTTACATACTTAACCGACTCATCATCTACTCCTCCAATTTCTTATTTTAGCTATCTAAGGCAAATAATATGGTTGAAAAGAAGTAAGATTTCTTTATAAAATTTATTAAATTAAATACCTTGCAATGATAGCAGAGGAAAGCTTAATAAAATTATCTTAATGCCTCGTGCTTCAACAATACTCGATATTTCTGGTTCTTTTTCTATATTTTTCTGCTAACAGCATATCATTTCTAGTTTGGCTCGCCCTACTGGCTGTTGAGATGAGACCTTTTGCAAAATTCACTTGAGCAAATACATATGCGGGCCCCCACCAGTATATTGGATTGCAATTTTAATCATAGGGTTTACTTTCGTCAAGCGACCGAAACCGAATCTATGTTCCGAACTTCCAGTCAAAACCATTTAACCAGTGCTCTCTATTCAATGTTTATTTACATTTTGTACAAACGCGAGTTTTTATCTTTAATTTCAGTGCAAATAAAAATTAATTATGCAACGAATATATTATTATTATTTATCATTTCTAACGACTATTTATATGCTCAATTCGCTTTACCTCGAGCAGATGAAACAGTAGTAAGAAGGAAGTAATTTTTTTTTAAAACTTTAGTTGTACCTTCAAAAGAACTTTTATTTCAATTGAAATTTTTACATCAAATATTAACTATTACATTTATAAACAAATTTCATAGATTTAAAGGAATCGTGGGAATATAATTTGAGTACCATAAATCAATTTTAGTAAAAGAGATATCAATGAGGGTATCGAGGAAGCTCGAGCGCTTCTCAAAGGATTTTTAAAGCTTTCGGCAGATGTTCCACTGACTCCTCAAAGGCGATCTAATTTTGGTTCGGTAAGCCTTTAAAACAAAATAATAATTTGGACGATTACAAAAAACAAATTAATTCATTTTTAACGGTGAAAAAAGCTAAAAAACTGGTATAAAAGCGATTTTATCACACTGGCTTCACGAAGAGAATCATTTTGCTTGACAATTCGTCAACAGTTTGCAAAATTTATTTCCATATCTCTTCTTCTTCTCTGAATGGAAACAGCAATTTTTTAACTTTCGTGTTGAAGAACAAAGAAATGCTATCAACGTATATGTAAAGAAATGAGAGATAACTCAGTTTAGTCCTTTTGACGCCATCAGCTTTTTTATATAATCCAATTATAGAAACGAATTAATTACAAAGTCATGGATCGTACTGAATATCATGCAAACAGAAAAATTCTCGACGAAGTATTCGAAACTGATCTTATTTTAACTGTACCACAGTTAAGGAAATTGATAGAAAATTATAATAGGCGAAAAGGCAAAAAATCTATTTTTTCTTTTTTCTTTTAATTTATATTTTGTCTAAAAACTGAAACAAAATTTTCATCCTAGGGATGTCATAACTATAGGCTAGAAAACTGATTAAGGTGTAGGGTGATAATGGAGGATCCATTTGCAATCCTATTCCCAAAGGATCTCATCATAGTAGCAAGGAGATTAACTGAATAAAGAGAGGTAACCACGCGGGTGCTTCTATTGGCAGATCGATTCTTGCCAAGTTAGCTACTCTAAATTTATAATGTAACACACTAATAGCTAAATGGACATGGAATTAATTAGTTCGTTTAGACTAATGAGTTCATGGCAGGTGAAATCCTTATCGATAGCCATTATTAAATATAATAATGATCTATTCGCTTGTTTCTATCGTTATTAAAGCCGTTCACGTTCTATGTTCTGCTTTTCTCATGCCCGACTTATAGCCAAAAATTTATCTGCAACATTTAAATGAATACATTTTATTAGTAATAGTCAATAGTCAAGATTGGTCTCTCAAAAATTAAGCTCGTTTTCCCGATAACAACGATTTTTGCCAACATTTGCATATAGCGAACACAAAATTCAACGCCACATATGACGGTCCCTGACGTGATAACACGTAACACCTAAAATATGTGGTAGGCAACTCATAGCTGCGATGAATGGAAACACTGATATGATATGAATGAGAAAATATGCAAGACTGAATCGAAAGTTAATTTATTCTCTAACCATTTTTAATCTCCTATTCTTTTTATATAATATTTAAAATTATCTGCTGTAGGAAAAAAAATCTTAAATAAAAAAATATTTCGTTTTGTCATAAACTTAAAATTTTCAGTGAATAGGAGAATAAAACGAACGAAACGGAAAGCGATAATTGGAGAATCATTTAGATGGCCAAACCAAGTCATTCCCTATATTTTAAAAGAAAACGACAGTAAGATTTCAAAAATAAATCAAACCATAATATTCTGAATGCAGTCCAAACTGCCTGTGCAATTTCTAGTTTGGTTGGTTCCACTGAGACCATTTTGCCAAAGTCACTTGGAGATAAATGAACTGAGAGATTGATCGACGATGGATTTTTTTTAGGCGAATGGAAGAAATTAATACTTTCGGGAATGAAAAAGTGGGAGACTGAGACTTGTATTCGTTTTAAACAAAGGAGTGCAGAAAAAGACTATGTTCACATCTTTAAAGGAGCGGGGTAAAATTTTTAAAAATTAAAAAAATTCATTAGAAATGTTAAAATTTGTTCAAAAATTTATAATTTTGCAGTTGTTATTCAAGCGTTGGACGAATAGGTGGAAAGCAATATACTTCAATTGGATTTGGATGTGGAAGTGTACGTTCAAATTTTATTCAACGAAAAATTTAACGAAAATTTAAAAACTTCATAATTTAATTAAAAATTATAAAAAAATAATTAAAAATTTAAACCGATTGTAAAACCAATTAAAACCAATTCAAAATTTAAAACCAGTATTATTAAAAGAACGAATAAATATACAATATAATATCAAAAATCCAACAGCTTTGAATGAATTAATTATAGGAAGGTATTGTTGCCCACGAACTAGGACATACGATAGGATTTTGGCATGAACAGAGCAGACCTGACCGAGATAAGTGCGTGAAATTTTTGATTCTTAGACTAGTCAATTTTAAATTTTAGATTAAATTTTTGATTAATCAAGACAATTTTTAGAAATCTTTAAATTACTTGAAGTAAAATTTATGAAGTTATGATAATATGAATGATAATGATAATATTTGATGTGAAGGAATTAATTCTGCAGATATATAAATATAAATGAGGATCACCTTATAAGTGGTACAAAGGGTAATTTTGAAAGACGCGACGACATTCTTGACCTCAGTACAACATATGACTATGGATCAGTCATGCATTATGGCCCACAGGTGCATTTAAAGTAATTGTACCCGTCATTTGGACTTTCTAATTTATCACATTTTTGCAATTTAGTAAAAATAAAATTTGGTGATATGGAAATTTCTTCTACTTAACGGTAATGCAATAATGATTTTGCCATTACAGGCTTTTACAGATGATTATAATTTTTTAACAATTGAAACGAAGGACCATCGATTTCAACATACTATAGGTCAAAGAAAAGATTTATCATTTATTGATATAAAAGAGGCGAACACACTTTATTGCAAAGGTAACTTTTTGCAGTTATTTGCAGAAACAATAGGAAATGGTTAACGCTCATTACCTCTGGTTAGTCACTCCGCTGGCTATTATTTAGCATAATGGAAAGTTTACTGGAGTCATTGGGCGATAGAAGCACGATAGAAGTGGATCGGTGGCCACCTAGATTTTTTAATGACAGGTCGCAAGGCCTGACGTCCAAAGTCATCCCCTGAAATAACCATCCGATCATCCTGCCACAATGTTTTTGAAAATTTATATCCAAACACCGGTAAATAATTTAAAATTCAACCACGATTCATGTCTTGCATGGAAACATTATACATCGTATAAATTAGGAACAATTTCTCTTTTAGCCCTTTTAAACTTCGATTTATCTAGATTTTAACTGGACATCTTCAACATTGCACTGGTAACGCATTTATGAAAATGATTTTAAACATAAGACAATGAATGATTCATAGAATTATTTAAAAGATCGTTGTCGAAAGAAACTGGACTGTCTACACGGAGGATATGAAAATCCCAGGAACTGTGCTGTATGCAAATGCCCATCTGGTTTGTCTGGAACCCGATGTGAATCAATACCACACTCAACGGGTAAAATAATTTCTTCTCATAGTCCAAACTGGCATTTCTGATCAAACTGGCTCAAATCATTACCAATATGAGAAGCTTAGATGACTCTTCCGTAAGACACCAATTAGAAAAGGAAACACCACAATGACAGATCTACTCCTTATGGATGAAATAATTTTTGACAAAGCGAACAATCAATCGATAAATGAGTGTTTCAAAAACTTTCGTAAATTGGCAATTAATGAATTCTTTCAAGACAAAAATTTCCCTTTTAAATTTCCCTTTCTGAATCGCATCACAATTCATCTAAATCTGTCCTTGGGAACTATTGGAACTATTGGCCAAAAATAACGATTTTTTTATCATTTTCTATTTAAAAAACAAACATTTAATCGCTTTCAAGGAAAATGTGGTGGAGAGCTTACAGCAAGTCAAATCTGGCAAACTTTGAAAAGTAAGACTGTTGGAAAATGCTTCTGGCGGATCACGGTTGGTCAAGCATTTTTGCTAAAAAATAATCAAAAAGCACAATATAATAAAAAAACTAATTTAATTGAGCACTTTCGCGAAAAAGTTGTCTCATTTTTATGTTTGGAAGAACAGAGAATATCATACTCATATTATTCGAAGAACAGCGTTATTTGTGTTAATTGACTGATTCGCAAACATATCTGATCAATTAGTTATTACCATATACTGGAAAAAAATATTTTAGTCCACAACAGGAAAAGTCCGATTAGAAGTTCTTGACGCATCGTACGTATGCGACTCATCCTGCTCAGACAACTATCTCGAAATCAAACATAAAAAAAATTTAGAACAAACTGGATTCAGGTTTCCAAGATTTTATTCTTTTTAAAAATAAATTATCTGATTAATCTTCTTCTTCTGATAGACCTTCTCATTAATTCTCTAAAACCTATAAAAATTTTCATAGCTGATGTTTTTTTTTATTTTTAGTCACCTTTATTTGCCTTACTGCAATGTACTATTAATTATAAATATAATCATTCAATCAAAATATAGGCAATGTTGTAATGGTGCACCAGGAATAATACTTTCTGAAACCAACCGAGTCTATATAATATCGATCTCTATCAAAAATCCCTCATATTTCACTCTGCGATATATTACAGGTTTACTGTTCAACGAATTTCGATCTATGAAGTTGGTCATAATATTTTAAGATTTGAAAAATTTTGCCAATATCAAAGGAAAGAAAGAAAGAAATATTTCAATATACTCATTGAAATAATGAAAACTTGATATTTTTATTTTAGATTCACTACTGACACCAGTACCAAAACCTCCACCTGATCGATGGAACGGTGGTGGAATAACTGCACTGATTGGTGCGGAAAATGGAATTGACAATTCATGGGAACATTTCATACTAAAACAATTACCTGATGTGCTAAAGAAAATTGGTCGACCATCGAATAATCCATGGTCAACGATCGGTGATTTGCTTCAGTCATTTCTTACGCAAGGACGATAAGATGAGAAAAATTTTAATTTTTCTCATGCATCATTTTTTGAAAAGTGCAATTTTATTAGGCTTTGCCTTAATCTTTTCATTAACTTAAATATCATCCTTATTATACTTCAATATAATTTAATAATAAAGAAATTTTAGTAATATAATATCGATCCATAATAAAAATTTTGAGATGAAAGGATTAATTTCCAAAAATTTCTGAACATCAGCTCATCATTCTTGCTTATCTTTATATTGAGATTGACGTTATGAATTCAATCAAAAACTTTCTGCGCCCATTAAATATCTTATTTCTTCATAAGATACCCAGAATGTTAATGACCACGGTGCCTAAAGCATTAAAATATTGTGAAAAAATATGATTAAAACTTTGCGCTACTGCGCATCAATTCATGACCCCTCACCCACTAAATATTTGCAGCTTTTTAGCTTTTAATCAAATATCAAAACAACGCTTTAAATGATAAATAAAAGAATCGAGAATGAGGGTACAAGTGATAAAAAGGATTTTCATTTATACAATTTCTCAACAAAAAATAAAAAATTTGCGCAGAGATCACTGCAGACATAAGTGCAAATTTATTTGACACACTCTTCTGCAATTTTAAAAAACTTATACTATCTAAATAATGAAAGCCAAATACCATTCGCATGTAAGTGGGTATAAAGCCTTTGTAAAGAGTGAAGAATCCTTCGCGTTGAATAATTTTTATCAAACAATCGATGGATCCTTTATAAGAATTGCGTTGACTCATGGAGCTAGAATCGACCAAATAAATTAATAAATTTCGAAATGTAAAGACACATATATATATATATATACAATATGCAAATTTCAAACCAAGTGATAGTATCTCGTGTCAACTGATCCATGATTCGAGTTTTTATAACATCTGCGGGATTAGAAACTACTGCTGCAGCCAAACCAGATAAACTACTACAGCAAGCATGAGTAAGCATATTATCACCCATTCCTTTCGATAAAAACCAACGTTTCGATCGATCGTAAGTCGCTAAATCTACAATCGAATAGAATCTAAATAAAATAAAAATGAAAACCTTTCATGATGCGATGTCATAAAATGGCAAAACAAACTATAATTTTCACTCATATTTTTATAAATCTTAAATGAATTTTATTCTCATTATTTTTGCACATATAATAGGTAATAACAGGTAATAATAGGTACTATCTATGGACAAATACTTAAGTAAAATTGCAATTAGGTGCACTTACCAGCCATATTTAATAAAGCTGCTCTTTGACAGTTTGGTATCCATCCAGTCCAAAGGCCTCGGAACCCATTTGTTTTATATAATGACAGGAATGCGTGCCATGTATTACGATATCTAGAAAGAAATTTATACAATTTATATCAATAAATTGAAAAATGAAAATGATAAATATAATTATAAGATTATACACAATATAAAAATGTACCAAAGGACAAATTCAGCCAAATGAGGAAGGAAAGAACGAAGCCCAAAGGTTTTATTAAGAATAGAAGAAATAAATTTTTTCAGAATCGCAGCACACGACTGAACATTTATTAAATCAAAATAAATAAAATCAATTAAATAAATCAATCAAATCAAATAAAAAATACTTCATTAATATTTATTATTAATATTAATGGAATATTTTTCATGAAGAAGTGTCTGTTTTGATTTCACAAAATTTCGCATCTTCTGATAATAGTCGATGACTTATGCAAACTCCTCTTGTATTGAATATTTTGGGTTATTGAGTTATCCGTTTTGATCTCGCTAACTGAATGGAATGGAATATCCTCTCTTCTCATAGTTTCACTCAAGCGTGCCGCTAATTAATTACGAAGTTTTTTCATTCGCAATTCTATTATCATGATTAAATTGATAAGAGCGTATGCTGTAGTCATGGTTCATTTTTTTAAAGTTAAAATTGCTTTCAGCTCTATTTTCGATATTAGATGAATTTTCATGAATTTTCGGATGAGTAGATATCATACAAAACATTTCTGGCGTAAATTTATGAATCATCCAAAAAAGCGATGATCTCATACCGCGGCTCTAATTGTGTAGTTACGAAATAAATTTCAATTAATTCTACGGCACAAATATTAAACCAGTAAATATCGTTATAAAAAAATGAACAAAAAAATAGAAAACAGAAAAAAAATAAAATAAACGGAAACCATCGAAAGCCAAATATTTAAAGTTATCAAACCACTTATTTCATGATCTTAACAATATCCTACACTGAACTTTTTCCTATCTATTCATATTCTTGAGAGATAATCTATATAGTGAATCTCGTCATCAATTAAAACCACTGCATATTCGTTTTTTAAAAATAGCCAGTACTGATTAAGATTTTTTTTGTCAAAATGATTTATGTTGGAAAACATCTGGTATTCTGCATTTTGAATATAAAATAAAAACGATATCATCGAAAGGAATCTTTGCAACAATGGCGAATTGCAGTAATAATAATCCTTCCCGCTACCTTATTATAACTAAGGAGATTCCTATGGATCCAGTATACTTACTGGGTGTCATTTTTATTCCCAAATGATAAGACTAATACCTGACAAGACTGCCTATTCTACCGTGGAAACTTAATCAGAAATGAATACTTAAATGATGAACAAAGAATGCTTTACGGGACTTATATATCCAGGACAATCGGCCAACTTCCCTATCCTCCTTTCACAATCTACCCCCTCCCAAATTATTTCTTTTTGCATTTGACTAATAATTGATGCATATAAACATTTACAATATTTATTAATTAAGTGAGGAAAATTAACACAATAAATACGACTACCTCATTTTTCAAAATCTTCGGTCATTGGTTTGGTTTTTTTTAACCGAAAATGAAGGAGGCTTTCGAATTATCCTGACAAATTTCTAAAAATATATTCCAATAATAATGATCTTAGACCATCAAAATTCACAAACCGCTGAGGCAATTTTTGTAGTTTTCGCAGGCCTTCCACTTGCATTTGAACTTTAACTAAATCTGCTGGCGATGCAACGAATTGAGCAAAAGCACCTGAGAAAAGACCACATATCATTGATTTCCTAAAAATATAAAATAACTGAAGCAATTATGTTGAGGCAGTATGATAAATGATATATTGTTAGATTAAGCATTGTGGTTTGGTGCAATATTGATGTTCCTAGTGATGATCACGAATAATTTTGAATGCTACATGAGGATTTAGATTCATCATGACTTGCAATGTTCAAAACCTTAAATAAAATATCATTAATCTATAAGCATATAAAATTGATTTGATTAAATATTTTAAATATCAGTATTAACTAAAGAAAATTCTCCGAAGATGTTTAGCGCTCAATCTATCGTTTTGCGAATTCCAGATTTGTGATTAAGATATATAAATAACGCATAATATTTGCATCATTTAACACTATCCTCGAATGAAGATACGATTACTGATATGAAAATATATCATATTATGGAATAATTATCCAAGACCTATGGAATTTTTTGATTTACTCTTATGAATGAAATAAATGATTAACGGTAAAATTGAAAACCCTTTGAAAAAAAGAATTTGAAACTTAACAAGCAGGAAAAATGACATCCTTTTCTTTATCAAAAAGCTTATCACGAATGATTTCGTAACATCCCATTCGTATTCCAGTATAGACTAAAATTTTTCGGACTTTAGATTTTTCCATGCAATACTGTATATGATTAATGCACCCACAATAACCACAATTATTTCCATTTTGTTAGTTTACTCTTGTCAAAGAATATGTGCTTAGTGAGTCTAAGAATACTTTAAAAAACTAACCATAATGTCTATAAATGGCCGGAGTGACGCCTCGCCAAAGGCTAGTTAAACTCTCTTGCCGAACTAAAATATTCGAAAAAAAAATCCCATAAATAAAAATTTTTTTTTTTTTCAAAACGGATTAATATTCCAGTACGATATTTTTCTACTAAGAATATGTTGAATACTTCAATTTTCCCCTTAGTTTAAAGCAGAATCAGAAAAACTGAAAATTTCATTCATTCAATTTTGAAAGAAATTTCGAGATGCACCATTACTTAGTATAACTTTTCTAAAAAATTGCTATAAATAATTTTTTTTAAATATAAAACGAATTCAGTTTGTACGCATGGTGTTCATAAATGTCATTTTAAAAAAAATTTTACTGATATTGTAAGCCACTCGAAACATTCCCCGAGCTGATTTAGATTTCGAAGTTATCTGATCAGTATCAGTTAATGCCATCACTTGTAATCTCGTTTTTACTATATCAAGAGGATATGTGGCTGCAAAATTCTTGCTTCGATCGACATTATGTTCGTAAGAAGTTTAATTCTGATAAAAATAAATAACAATTATGATTCAACAATGAAATCAAACTAAAAATTAGTTAATCACCAAATTTAATCCTAAAAACCAAAAGAAATAAACGCAGCGAAATACACTGGATGAGCGGTAAGCTGGCTCGGATGCTTGTAAATATTATTACTTCGTCCTGCAGCAGGAATAAACCTGTCATTAAAATCGAAATTCTCTATTCACCACTGATTCTCCAGTGAAAGGCCTAATCTCAAAGGCTTAGTAATCAGCTGGTTTATGGAATATCTAAGATAATACCAGTGAAAAAAATGATGAAAGAAAAAAGTACCTGTTTCAGCAACAAGAGCAGCAGAACATGATAACAGATATTTGAGCAAAATACTGTGAAGCGTTAATGAATTATCGCCGATTTCATCGCGAAAATGCATCTGAAATCTCATGCGCGCAAATCAAGGCCCGCGAAAATTAAGAGACACATGGGTCAACCCAGAAGAAAGCGTGAATAACCTCAGGAAAATGTTCCATTTTATTCCATAAGATAACATGAAAAAATTTGTTCGAATTTTGCTAATTTTTCTCCACATCCACATTCTCCACATCAAAAAAAATAAAACTAACTTGAAATCACCGCAAATTTTTCATTTTATCGCAGGAATGATTCAAATTTAATATTGAATTTTGAATAACTTTTAAAGAAATCATTTCAAGAATAATAATTTTAAAAAAATAAGCAAATTTAAAAATCCTACAAAACTGAGAAATTTTAATGCAAAAGAATAGAATAAAAGAAGAATTACAAGTTATAATACCAAAATTTTAAATAAATTTTTTAAAATTTTTTAATTTTCCATAAATTATTTCGAAAAAAATTTTAAAAAAAAAAAATTCTTTACTGAATTTGATTGAATAAATTTTTTTCTTTCATTTTTCGCCTTTATTTCTGAAAAAAACTTCTTTATCTTTTCATCATTTTTCTTTTTCATCAAACTAATATTTACAGTAATCAAGGAATCGCTTTATGATAAATATTGATGGCGGTATTTACAGCAGTATTCTTGACATTTTCTTATCCTTGGCAACATCCTGGCTTCCTTAATTAAATGATTCGGTCTACGATGATCGCTACCATGGACTTAGGAAATTTTTTAAAGAGTTACGAGATTTCTTCGATCGAAATTGTTAGTTATCGAGTTACCATCTTCCTGCACACTGTCTATCAGAATAAATCTCTTTCTTCCTCGTTTTTGAAATCTTTGTTAACTAATTTTCGAAAGAAGCATGAAGTGAATCAATGATTCCCTGAAATGGTCTTTTTAGTTTTAAAATAAGAATTTTGCTTTCTATGCTTCTTCTGCTCTCACCATTACTGGTTAGGCTGGCTTGGCTATAAGGGTAAGATGCTTTCAAATGGCGCGGTCTGATGCCATCGTCGACAGTAATGGAAGCCATTCCTTTTTCCATCGTCTAAATCCATATATTGCTGGTCCACTTATACGTTCAAAATCTTTTCTCACCCTACCAGTCCAGGTCTTGATTGGCCCACCTCGCTTTTGACGCCAACCATCACACGGTTTAGCAAATAACGAAATATGCGTCAACTCCTGTGGTGGACGACGGAAAGGCGACATTTGTGATCATATTATTTGAACAAGTGGTATTATTATGCAAGTGGTATTTGAACGAATGTGGGTGCGGTCGTGTGATATTTTGTCCGTTCGACGGATCCGCAATATGTACCTTAGATGAGAGTGGTCAAAGGCAGATAACTTCTTAATATCCTCCACTCTCATTGGCCATGTCTCAGAATCATATAGCAAGATCGAACGGATCACGGCTATATAGATGCGGACTTTCGTCTTTATAGTGATTTCACGACGTCTGTACAAAGGTTTCATCAAGCGGAAGAACACATTTCTATCTGCCGTAATCCGAATTGTAATATCATTTTTTGCCTGTCCATTTGGTATTAGAGTGGACCCAAGGTATTTAAAATCGGGTACTTTCTCAACCAGCAATGAATTTACAAAAAGTGGCTTTTATCAGCTTCTTGCGCATAAGACGAAAAGACTTTCGTTTACATTGATCCTGAGTCCGATTCTCGATGCAGTTGCTGACACGTTATTTAGCATTATTTGCATTTCATCATGTCAGTAAAAAGGGCTATATTATCAGTGCGTATTCAAGATCTGTGATACGATGCTCTGGACTGATTTGGACACCTCTTGAGTGCCGACAAGCGGTATCCATTATCCAATCTATCGCATAGTTGAATACTGTAGGGGAAAGTACGCATCCTTGATGGATACCAGTTCTTATTTCGAAGGATTCTGTTAGCTCCCCATATACACAGATCTGCGCCGATGTGCGTTCATAAAATGCTTTTATGAGTCGATTGATCATATCTTCTCTGGAACACCGTCGCCATTCCATCACTCTCCAAAGCTCCTATCTATCAATTGAATCGAAGGCAGCCGCAAAGTCGATGAAACACGTGACAGTGGGTTGTAATATTTGAAGCGATGTTCCTTCTTAACGTGAATATCTGGTCAGTACAACCGTGCCCTGGTCTGAAACCAGCTTGATTAGGGCGCATCCTGCTGTCTCGTATTTCCATAAGTCTGTTGAGTAGCAAGGAAGCAAAAATTTTTGCTGAGACGTCTAGTAGGCTGATTCCTCGATAATTGTCGCAGTTTGTCCTATTGCCTTTTTTAAAATTTGGGAGCAGAATTGTTTCGCCGCTGCCTCCATTCTTGAGACCATGTCACTCCAATGGTGATTTCTGTTCCGCTTTGCTACTTTCGTTGAAATCTTCGAAGCACTCGGTAGTTAGGATTACCTGACATTTGTGCTTTGGCAGTTTTTTCAGACAATTGGACAGTTGCTTCGATACCCAATTAGCATACTTCCTACTAGTATGCTATAGTGTAGAAGTGGCTTTCGGAGACATTCCTTTAGTTTGGACCAGTATTCATTTGTTGTTCCAGAAAAATCATATTAATATTGATATTTGCATCACTGAGATCTTTCAATAATTCGGTTTAAAATACGCTTCCCGATTTTTTTAGTTGAAGGATCTTGGGGGATATTTTCTGCGAGTTGTCAATTTTATGCGGATCTTGACTCGGACCATAACATGGTCAGATCAATGAAGATTGGCCGTTTCAGCTCCGCGATAGGAACGACTATCTAGTATGGAACTCTTTTAACGGCGATTGACTAAAGTATTATCAATCTGATTGAAATGTTGGTTGTCCGGAGTTCCATATGATTAGATATTTTCTATGATGCCGGAAGCAAGTATTAGTAACGAAAAGTTCACGTTCTTCGGCGTAACGAAGAAGATGTTTCCCATTGACCCACCGGTCTCCGATGCCATATTTGCCAATTATTGAGATCATCGCAACGGCATTATGACCTACACGAGCATTCCAGTCTTCCCTGATTAATACCATATCAGTTTCGGCAGAGACTTAACAGTTGAAGTTCCGCATAAAACTTATCTTTATCACTGTCATCTGCGCATAAAGTTCACCTTTAAAATAAGCCATAGGCCATACGCTCGCTTACCGGTTTCCACTGAATAAAAGCGGAATGGGCCTTGTCAGGCATGATAATCACTAAGCCATTTCATCCCGAGTTATTCGAAGCACCATAGTAATATAGCCAGTATCTCTGCTTCGAACCAGGATTAGTAATTATTCGAGATCCGAAGTGAGGAAGACGGACTTCCGACAAGCAAGCGATAACCACATGATATTTAGACAGGGTGTACAGTGATCGCTTGGCTTGCAACGTTCATAAGCGTTCTGACGTTCCACGCTGATATGGCTGATACCTCGCTGCGCGTGCAGAAGGCTCTTGATAGGTTTCGAGCAATCACCCTGGCTTGAGAGTACATTTTATTTACCAGCCTTGTGATCGCTTTAAGTTCGGATTTATATACTTATACTTATCGCATGTACTACCGAGCTGGGATCACCATCAGGAGCGCATCAGGAGACGAGGATGCTGTATCAAGTATTTCTGACCCTTTCACCATACAATCATCATGGAGTGTTTTCTATGCAATTCTTAAATTTTTATTATCTGTCGTTTTCCTAAAAATAAAGCACTGGTAGAAAGCACTAGAATAGAATTCGTAAGTAAGCAAAGCAAAATATTTAATAAACAGAAATATAAAAAGGATTTTTTTTCAGGATGTATTCGATGTGATAGTTAATGGTTCCAACGATGAGAAAAGCTAGGGAGATCGCTGCAAATGCGCTCCGCTCCCTTGTTCAGTCCATTAAAGTTTTAAGTCAGTGGCGAGCAATGTCTTATAAATTGTATAAAGCATTAATACTTTTAATACTTTTCGAATAAATTCGTCGTTTTAAATAAGTTTAAAGTGAAAATTTAACAATTCAAATGTAATTAATATATGTTGTTCGCAGCTAAATATTTGCATGAATTAGCAGATCTCTTCAAATAGTTATCATTAATTATCATTTCTGGTTCATTTGTCTCCATTTATTGTTCGGGCGACGCATTTTTCGCCAAAAAGCCATTTGCAGAGGAGTCACTGGGGTGTCACAGAGCATTGTGGCAATAAATATTATAATATTTAAACATCTTTTAATACAACAGCAGAGATTTTAGTCTATAAACCACAGCAAAAAGCAAAAATAATATCAAATTACAATGGTTACGAGACGAGATTATTTAAAATCAATGCCCTGGAATACTTCGCGAGCAGAGAATTTTTTTGAATCCTCTCCTGAATTCGATGTTTAATATTCCATACAAAACCGGATTAAGCGATGAATTTATATAACCTAGCCACACAAACGCTTGTTGTACCTAAATTTCATTGAATAAGACATTATATTAGAATTGTTCAACAATTTAATTTTATAATTTAACAATGCGATCGGATTGCCATGGAAAGTTTTGGAATTGAAAAAAATTTTTAGAATTATGAAAAAATAAATTCTTGTGGAAGAGCCATTTCTCTGCTTTCTCAAAGTTTCAGATTTCGTTAGTTAGAAATTCGAAAATTATATATAAGAAATAAGAAGGTTTAAAAATTGGGAGGAAAATTGGAATTAGCTCGAAGTCAGTTATTACTTTGCTTTATCAGTAAAAATTGAAACCTAGAAAAATGCTACTGCTTCTTATAAAATAAAAAAATAAAATAAAATAAAAAATGCTACTGCTTCTTATAAAATTAAATAAAACTTACCTTAGGATGTAAGCTACACGTTTCACAAAACGGAAGTATGACATAGGCCGAAAAGAACGGTAACCAACAAAACGAAAAAACAAAAATAATCACAGCGATGGTCTTCGCAGCTCTTTTTTCTTTTGCTACGCTAATTTTTTCCCTTTTTTGCAAAAATGTTGCAGGTTGCTAAAAACGGTGAGAAATTCTATCATTCATTCAATCATATATTTATTCAAACTGGATTTTAATTTATTTTAATTTATTTATTGCGATATGTGCTCAACAGCGTTCGTTCTATACGAAACAATCTGGGGATAAAAATCTGAGTAGATTTTTCTGGCTATCAATATCGAATATCATTTCATCAAAAATTTCTCAGTCAATCAAATAGTTATTAGACGCAAAACAACTGATCTCCAAGATAGACCACTGTGATCGACGCAAGACCTTTCGAAAAATGATGAACTGATCAAGCCAGAGAAAAATTTCAAAAAAAATTACGATTCTCAACAGCCAGTCGAATTTCACTTTTAATGAGACGGCTCATTCTTGTCGAAAGGTACTCGAAAGACACTTATGACGCTTATATTTTATATTTTCTCTTTATAGAGAATTATGAATTATGATTCGCAAACATTTCTGGTTGGCCTAGCTCGCCGCTGACTATTAGGTATTTTTGAGCGGAGAGAGCCGGTTGGCGATAGAAATACAAGTGGATTGCCAGTACCAGTCAGGTTTGTTAACGACAGTTATTTGACGTAAAGCGACAGAATTATACCACATTCAACGATTTCCTTTAAGACTTTAAACTAACCAAAGTACTTGGAGACAGTGGAGTAAGCGAGGCATTTTCGTTGTTTGACCTATTTTCATAACCATCTGTTGATTTTTTATGATTTTTTGCAGCTGAGAAATTGCTCAAACTAGATAGAGCACTTCTTCCTGTTAATTGGAACAATTTATATATGAATGATAAATAACTGAAGAAAAAATGTTAAGAAATACTATTAGATAAGCACTTAAATAAAGGTCTATTCGATCATTAATTTAATTATTGATAATAATTACAATTTATTAACAGTAACTGAATTATTAGCATATATTTAGTTCTGCAAAAATATTTCAAAATATTTCAGGTTCTATCATTAAAAACCTCAAGATACCTCGGTTGGTTCTTATTCGTTGCCTTGCAGCTAAGAAAATCTTCACATAAACAATAATCATCAGAATCAAAGGTACGAAAAAAGAACCACTGGCTGAAAAAATAATAAAAGCTTTTTCTGTTGTCAATTGGCAGTGAGTCTTGAGACTTTCTCCTGACCAGTCATTCCAACCAATTAATGGAGGTACCGATATACAACCACTTGCGAGCCATACCTTAAATTTACTTTTCTCATAAACATTGCTTATTTCATTATTCACCATTGAATAGATTGTCTCATTTTGCTCTTGCTTATTTCATTATTCACCATTGAATAGATTGTCTCTTGCATAATTTCAGTGGATCATGGATATGAGCATTCTGTTGACTGATAAAAATAAAAATAAACTTACTATTGCAATAATTATACAAACAAATCTGAGGGTCCTTTTTTGCGCATAATTCAGTGGATCATGGATAGCCCAATACCTGTCTAAGGCTATAGCACATAAATTTAAAATGGAAGAAGTACATAAAAATATATCGGCTGTTGTGAAAAAATGGCAAATAACCATGCCAAGAAGCCATCGACCACCTGAAATCAAATTAAAACCAATTTTTAAAAATAAAAGTTACTTAAAACAAACTTTGTTCTTGTTCTTCAGCAAATGTAAATTTAATTAATTTAAAAATTTCGCACGTATTCATCGAGAACCAATTTTTTAAAAGTTAAAAAATTTTGAGCATAAAAGAAGACTTTATACAATTATTTCTTATGGATTTGAATGCATATGAGCATTTTTTGACTAATAAAAATTTACACTTGTGCACTTATGGGCTTTACGAGATTAAAAATTCAAAAATCAAAATATGCATGCTTATTTGCGTATTTAATATTTTTACGAGAAAGAAATAATCATGAATTCTCATGATTATTGTTTTTTAAATCTGGCATTCGTCGAATTTTTGAACAACAAAAAAAGCTTTGAAAATTTTGAATTCTTTTTTTAGAACTAAATGAGAAAAAAAAAATTAAAGTACAAATACAAGAATGAAAAAAATTAAATTAAAAAATAAAAGCAAATGATTAAAGAAATTTTTCTCGAAAAATATTTTTAGAATCTTGCGCGATTATATTTTATTCTTTGATTATTTTAATAAACTTTCCTTGCAAAGAAAAATTTTCACTCTGATATAATAATGCGCAGCGTAAAAAGAATTCGGTGATGTTTTTAAAAAAATGGATAGACTATTAAAATTCTCCTCCAAAAGCTAATAATTAAACGAATAGTTCTGCAAATTTATTATGGACGCCTGCTCAACCAGCAGTGACTAAGAAGCAATTCATACAACTACCCGACTATGCATTAAATCGGTCTGATTATAGATTAACTCTAGCAGCTAGTAACTATTTCGTTAGAAGTGTCTTTAGAAACGTATCTGTTTTGATAAAAATCATAAATGTTTAAATCGAAACTGTATGAAAAATACAATTGTTTAATTTTTAATTTTAACCAAAAAGTTGTATGATTGTATTAAATATCAAAACCTTTTTCAGATTAACTGAATCAAAATTAAAGTTCGAAAAATTTTGTAGGAATTATGCCTAAATAATCAGCAAACTTTCAAAAATGGAATGAAATTTTGAACGATGTAACAATTTCCTTCAAATAACAATCATTCCTCCATAATTTCCATAAATTCAAGCAAATTAAATTATCATAAGTTAAAATCAAGAGACAAATATTTAAAATGAAATTTTTTAATAATAGTATGTAATGGGTAGTACTATAAAGCGCAAATTACAGTAGTGCGAATCCTGCAGTTACGCCAAAGTCAGAAAGTAATTGCGGTAAGCCGTGGTAGCTTTTCTTTTCAGTAACTCATTTCCCATACATGTGATTTAATTTTCTTGCACTGAAAGCAAAATTTGAACATTAAAAGACAACAAAAAATAAAAATAATAAAATGAAATTTTTTTAAGAATTTTTAATAATTCATATTAGATTCGAATGATTCAATTCATTTTAACAATAACGAAAGGGAAGATTGTTTGTGAAATCAATACAAAATGAAGAAAAAATTTCGAAAAAAATAGTTAATTTTTGAAAATTTGAATTAAAGTTTTTTCCAAAAGATTGTTGAGAAAGACAGTAGAAAATTTTATAAAACTTTTCTTTGTTTTCGACCACTAATAATGGATGGATGCATTTTGGAGAACATTTCTTAATGAAAACCTACGAATTTCCATTAATTTCGCATTTATCATGCGATAATGCATTAGATATACATTTATTTCATGGACAATGACGATTGAAACAAAGTTATAAGACCAACACAGCTCGATCACTTCTCTTGATAGGAAGAGAAATCCTACTAAAAATGATGTTTGGATGTCCCCTTCTATCCACTTTAACTTATCTCTGACCATCTAAACCAAGGGATGCGGACCATATAATCCACCACAGAGTGTACTGTTGGAAGAAGAATTTCATCTAATATTAGCACTGAATTCACTTTCTGAACCAAAACAAAATATTCCACATACGAAAAAAAAAGAACAAATATGCAAATAATGCTTTGAACAAGAAAAAAATTAAATTTATTGGTATTTTTGGCTGTACAAGCAAACTTTAACGATTAAAAACATTTAATTTGAAAATTTTTAGCAAATTATCCTACGGTAAACTTTTGCTTTCATAATTTTATAGTTATTTGACAAACAATGATGGGGAAATTTCTGATATTTATGCTGAGCTTACAAAATATTTTACTAATAATAATATCACTTATAAAAATTTTAAGGACAATTATTTCGAAAATCAATAGAATTTAACGATTTAATTCTATAATATTGAAATTCGCTCTCAAATATTTGATAATTTTCTATAAAATTTTCTATAGAATACTTTTCATCTCAAATTAAAATAATTCTCAAATTATACCATTTTCGTGTTCTGAAAAAGTCTGCAAAATCCTAATTCCATGTTTGATAAGATGATAGGATAGCCACAAAGCGCATCGAGATTATTCAATTGAATTTCTGTATACCAGTAATCAATTAAATAAAATTGGACGCTAATACCCATGTCCAGCTTTAACTTAGTTGAGAAGCAAAGCTCCTGTCCACGAAAGGAGCAAAATTGTCATAAAAATCCAGGTAGTACTTGCGATTAACTATTGCCAAATGGCTCGCTGGTAAAACTTTTGAACCGTGCTACGAGAAAATTTTTAAAAAATTTTTTTTCTTTTTTTTTTAATCAGTAAATTATATGAAGATACATAACACGAAAAATATATGAAGAATTTGAGTAGAACTAAAAGTTATTTTTCTTTTTCATATAAATAATTTTTTATAATAATATAATTTTAAATTTTCTGAATCTTTTTTTTTCAAAAAGGTGAATCGCTTTTAAAGATCTCATTTTGGATATTTCAAATCATAATTAATACGTAAATCAACATTTAAAATATTCATTTGAAGACAAAATTTTAATTGTTATCTATTCACTATATTCGTTTAATCATAGAATTTTAAAGATTTTTAAGAAAAATTCTACCGACATTGAATCCACTAAAATTAGAAGGAAGAACCATACTTTATCCCTGCATTTTTCACATAAGTTTTAATTTTGATTTTGATTTATATGATGTGAAAATTAACAAGAAACTAAATTATTGAGTTCTATGAAGACCACGGTCGAACTACAAAAAGATATTTCGAATACCAATAAATGAGTGAGGATATGATATCCAGTTTGAAAGATCGAATATAATCTGATGCGAAAGATTTAGAAAAGTCGATAATATTGAAATTCGCTCTCAAATATTTGATAATTTTCTATAAATAGAATACTTTTCATCTATAATTTATGGGATAATGATGGTTGGGTGGCATGTTGCTTCGGCTGGCGGCAAACAGGATGAGTTCGTGTTTTTATCCGAGTAAGCCTATTATTAAAAATGAAACTGACTGATTGCTCAGTACTTTTGCATTCTATAGCTATAAAGCCATTTAAATATTCCCTGTATGGAGTCAAAAATGAATGCATGTGAAAAAAGTGGCGTACTAGGATTATTCCATTTTATTCCATTTTAAAAATTTTAACTTAATAATCTTTGGACGTCGCTTCGCCTGAACAGAAAACAGTTGAGAAAAGTCCGCATATGTTAGAAGTAATTGACGCAGTGAATCTCGATTTTAGAATTGAATGATGTTATTTAAATAAATGAAGGATAAAAATTTCTTCAGAAACTTTAAGTTTCAACGGCAATCTGCGCGCTCGTAATTTGGTGCCATTAGCAAATTAAACACTTCAACTAATGATACAAAACAGTTTCCAATGATTAAATTCAAAAGTCTGTAAATACTAACTAACCAGCAAGAAATTGAACAACATGTAAAGGCATAACAAATGTCGCCACACATAAATCTGAAGCTGCTAATGAGACCAATAAATAATTTTGCACTTTTCTTAAAGGTCGATAACTGAATACCGCGATTACTACCAAAGAATTTCCAATAATCGTCATAAATATTATGATCTAAATGATAAATAGTGAAAGAATTAAATAAACTAATAATGTTTGTTTCTTTATGGTTATTTCTTCTTTAAATAGCATCGAAAATAAATTTAACTTCATTTTAAGATATATGAAGATTTAATATTAATATTTAATAAAAGGTTTAATTTAATTTTGATAATTTAATATGTTCTTTACGTATTGAACATTTTTTGATTGTTTGAGTGAAAGCAGTCTGTACTTAAAGACATATTAAGCCTATTAAGTCATATTTTGGTTTCTGACCCTAACTAGAACTTTTAATAATTCGTTAACTCCTATAGAATCTATGGAGGCTAACTTCTCGCAACAACTTTCTTAAACAGATGCAAATGACAGATGAATATAGTAGAAAAGGAATAATATGGTATGCAATATTACGACTACTATTAGTGGATATATAGATATACTGTAGTTTGCCAATCTTTCCTCCTTTTTCTAGAGACATAGGTACCGATAATTTATAATTTCATGCAATTTCAGTTTTGATGGTTTATCATCGTTAGAATAATATTAGAATCGAACCCATTACTTTTTGTCGAAATATTGTTCGATTGTCGATTGCTCTGCCTGTTTTATAATTAAGGGGAATGTTAAATTTCTGTTTAAAATTAACGAAATTAAATTATAATTTTTTTCTTAAATTCTTTAAAATCCATATAAAGCGAGTATGGATCATCAAGATTATTGGCTTAAATATTAAATGAATAATGATGAATAATGATATTTCGTTAAGGAAGGAGTAAGGTGTCTAGTGGTGTTAAGAGGGAAGATTCTATTCTTCCCTCAATAAATCTACCATTTCTAGGCGATGCGGTGGCACTGATGGTCTCCCTATATTTCACCATCAAGTAACTCGCTAGCGAAAATCCACTTTAAGCGCACAAATAAAGCCAGCTGGATGACTAACCACAAAGTTGATCGCCTACTTATGCAGTATCATGCAGCAATCTTCATCGCTCCTCGTTCACGTTTTGTTATAAAGACTAATTCAGATGAATTATAATGATTTTTGTTCTTTAAGCAATGAATTTATTTTGCGAGAAAAAAGACTAAACATAGTGGATAATTAAATCTTAAGTTGTTCGAGCTCCCGTTATGATGAATTAAATCGATAAATTAGGAATTAGTATTATTTTTATAATATTTTTATGGAAACTTCTCATTTAACCAACTAATTTCTGCGGATTTTGATTATTCTAAAAAACTACCAATGAATGTAAAGAATTACATTATTTAACATAATCTTTTCTTTTACAAGCGAAAACATTGACAAATTTCGTTTTAATTATAATACTTGTGGGACCTCTTACTAAACTAATAGTAAATTATTAATATGGAAAATGGTTTAGAAGGAGCTTTATCAAATTCTTTACAATTATTCATTATCTACGATCATTTCTCCAAGAAGAAAGGTGGAGTGGTTATAAGTAGGAGTAAGCTTGTTAAAAAACAAATCCAGCTGTAGCGAGATATTATAAATTTATTCTTCTATCCCCAAATGATTCTCAACCGAAATATTATCACTTCATCGCCCCTCGTTCATATTTTGTTATAAAAGAATTCTTTCACTCTAATAACAAGAAGAAATTGTTTCAGAAAACAAATTTGTTATAGCCTTTAATTCTTTTACCATTTATACTTTTATCTAGATGCAAATATATAATTTTTCATAAATACTTGGGCTATATTTCTTTTCAAGTTATCCTTGAAAGCCAATTAAATTATTTTTCAAGCCACTAATAGCCCTAACTAATAGCCCTATCTAAAAACAACAAAATTGATTAAACTACTTTCAAGAATCGGCAAAATTATCCAAAAATTAAGTATTTAAAAACAAAGCAATCAGTGGAGAAGTAAAAGTCTTTTTATGACAAAAAATAACTAAAAGAAATAATTATGGCGGAAAATTTCCGCCAAATATCAAAACCCAAAAAATAAAATACATTTTAAATATATTTTGAAATAAAATGGCTTTAATAATTTCAATTTAAAAAAGTGTAAACTCTATCAATTAATAATGATTAATTAGGTAAAAAAATTGTATAGGAAGAAGAAGGAATTTTCTTTTAAAGAATGAATTTCAGAAACTTTACAAAAAGAAATCGATGTGAGCAAAGAAAAGAATATTTATCTATTTTGAAAAAAAAATTTATAAAAGATAAACAAAATCTCGAAATCCCGAAACAAATTTTATCCAGAAAAAACTTTGAGATTTCTAAATTAAAATAATCTAAAATACTCTAAAAATTTCTTCCGGTTTGCATGAAAAACACGTTAAATCTAAAATTTTAGTTACTCCAACTCAAAGAAATTTCACATTTGAAAGGAAGGTATTGATTTTTTTCTTAGAAAGGAGCCATTCTGTAAAATATTATTAGTTAATAGCACTCAGGTAATACTTGGAAGCCATCTCCACCTCTATTCCCAAGTGGCGAATCTCCTAGTGGAGCAAGCCTAAAATTTTTTATTTATAGAAGTGATATTCGTAAAAGTACAGATTTTTAAGGAATAGAAGCTCTAAGAATAGTTCTTTTTTTTTCAATGCATAGTTATATCGTTAAAAGAGAAAATTGGCTTACCAAGTAAGTTGCCGTTCCAAGTATAAGTTCTACCAAAGGCATAACTGAGTCCTTACGATCGGAAGAAGTTTGAACCAACGTGGTCATCGTTGAATGCACCATCATTTTCGTCGCTAGTGGTGCGATAGATACATTCGCAATTAATTCTTGAATAGCGAGAATACTACCGAGCACCATGGATTCTGCAGCAATGCTATTGGGTGTTGCCATTATTATAGAAATTTTTTCAGACAATGTAATTCAATAACGGTCGAATAATCTTTTTACGATGATACTTCACATTTTGGTTCATGAATAGCAGCAATAAACAATGATTTATGTATGAAAGCTAAACATTGATAAAATTTCCTTCCACTCCAAATTCGAATATATGCAAATATTGAAGTGAACAATAAACTTCCAAGAAAAGATTGGATTTCTTTCACTAATGAATCAAATTTCACCAATCATCATGCATTTATTGAATGGCAATTTCATGTGACAATTTTACTGACAATGAGATCTTTGAAATAGCGATAATAGCAAAAGATTTTCATGTAATAAATAGTTTTTCCTTATATATATATATATATGTATTGAATAATGGACTTTGAATTCTTGAACAACAAATGAGATTCTATTTGTAAGCATTTTTGCTTCAATATAAATGAAACGCTCCGCCTTTATCCAGAATGAATTCATTTTAACCTCATCTTACTGGATTTATCTATCTTTTTTCTATAATCCTTGCGGAAGGAAAAGAAACTTAGTCGTTTTTTTGCTAAAAAACTTTTCTGCAGTTTGAATTAACTTATTCAGTAGAACAAGGCAAGCTTATTCGGTTTTTTTCTTCAAAATATAAAAAAAAACTACTTTGAATTTAATCGCTATTGAAATCATTTTCGAATTTTTAATATAAATTCGAATTTCTCAACATTTCTTTTTCTCGAATATTTTTTCCCTTTTCGAAAGAAAGGTTGATGATGCATATTTTATTCAAAATTGAAAATCAAAATTTAAGGAAAAGCTAATTTAGAAGTTAAAAATTTCAAGGAATAGAAATAAAATTATTAAAATTTTGCCAAACTTTTCTTAAATTATCTTTTCTTACTAAAACATCTTTTCCTGCTTTTTTATGCAAAACTGCAGATGAAGTAATTAGTAACATTTATAATTGTAAATTATAATTACGAATGGTATTTGATAATGAAGTAACATATTGCATATTTTAATAAAAATACATTAAATGACAATGGTAATAATAATAAAAATAATTATGGTTTTGATTAATAATAAAAGGATAGTAATAAATATTAGTAGCAATGATAATAATAATAGTAATGATAAGACGATTACGATTGAAAAAAACGCAATAACTATTAATAATATTAATTAATAGTAATAACAACAACAATAATGACAATAGTGATAATAATAACGACAATAAATAATTTAATTCAAGAAAAGCAAAAATAATAACTAAAATTCGGGTTGCGCAAGTTGAAATATGGACTTTTTAAAGGTGAATTTGTTTGACACAGTCATGACAGAACACACTTCAATCGCTCAAATAAGCATAATTAGTCGCTTATATCGGAAATAAACCGACAGAACCAATGAGAGACTCTTACGTTCTCCATTTGGCCACTTAATCAACTTTGCTATTTTCAGTAAAGAAATAATATTAAAGTTATTTTCTTTTCATAATCTTTGCTTCTGACAAGAATATAAAATTTATTCTTTATAATTTTAGATTTCACTGAAAAATTACTTTTCTATGGTTAATGGCTAGATTCATAACTTCAGAAAGGGCGTTATTCGATAATTATAATTAGCTTAGCTAGAAATTTATCAAAGTTAACTAAAGGCTTTCTTCGCATGGAAAATTGGTGAAAAGTGTAAAACGTGAGGCTGTAAAAAATGGCTTTCAGAGCTCATCAAACGTAATCGATAAAATTAAACATGTAAATTGTCTTATACTAAAAGGTTACAACCAAGGATCGATGAAGATGGATATCATTCAGAATGTTTGGTTTATTTGGTTTATGACATTTAATCTTATCACGTTTATGTTTGGCTATGAATGATTGGATGAAATTGATGAAATTATATTTATTGACTTTTCTAATTGACCTTAAACATTTTTGATCGTAGATCGTTGGCTGGATTATCAGATATATGCCATTTCCTATATAAGAAATTATAAGAGCTAAGCGTAGCGTAACTACAATTATTTTTGGAAATAATTTCATTCACAATTTCATTCATAATTTCGCGCAAAAGGTAAAATGGAACTTTCGTTATTTTGCAATTTTAATGTATAAGCCGAAAATACCTTCGTTACACCTAAATTTAGAAAATAGATTAGGCAAATTTCCATTTAATCACCTTGTGGTCGAATTTGGCCACATCGGTGCTTGATTTTCCGATATATTTTTGATTGCCTTTTTTTATGGGCTTCATTTGGGAAAAGGGGTACGTACAGTTTACGCCTTAAAAGGCGAAATCCGTTTCCACTTCTTTAAATAATCGATAAAACAAGTTGGTGAAAATCGAAGGTCGAGCTGGATCTAATTTTTTTACTGATTTGAATCGAATTTTTACTCATAATTAGTAATTTAATTAAATTCTAAAAAAAATTTTTCACAATTTTTTGAAGGAACATTGAATGGTGATTTAGCCATTCAGAAATTCTTTATCTTTATGAAATAATTTTTATCACTTTGATTTGATTTTCCATTTATTTAGCCAGTGTACATGATAATTGAGCGGCATAAATAGTACATCTCAACATGAATTCGCTGAATGTGCGGAGTACCCTTTCCCGCAGTAGAAGTCGTTGTTTTAGAGTTTTTTTTCGAGAAAAATTTAGCCAGTTGTCATTGTTATTGCATTAATATAAATATATTGTAATTAAAATATATTCAAATCTTTTTTAGTAAAATAGAAAACTCTCATTCTTCTAAGATTACATCACAGCATTTTTTGTTTAATTGATCACAAGACTGAAACCATCTCACCACAGAATCATTTCGAGTCTCTCGACTGTTTTCATAAATTCACATGGATTAAAAAATTTGATATAATTATTCGAGAAAAATGAGTTTTTCCGTGCATTATTACTGATGAAATTATTTGCTTAATTCGTTGATGTTTGAAAAATTTTTCATAAAAAAATTTTTATCGTAACAATCGACAAATGTTCGATTATCACTAAATTTGGTCATTTTTTCGTTGATCAATTTTTGGTTTGGTTTTGGTTTCATGGTCAGCGGGAGTATCTCGATTTTTCTTCGAACTGGATTTGATTAATTGGCTTGACAAAAGAAAATTTATCATAAAAAATTAAATCCTGGCAGTACCACCTGAATACCACCTGCAACAATATTTCACATTTTCTTTCGAAAATCAACTGAATCAGCCAAAGCAGTTACGGTGAGTGCTACTATAATAAAGAATTTATTCCAAACATTTCCTAAATTTTTAATCGCGTTTACAACTTGTAAAAATCATTTTTTTAACTTTTGTCTTTATTCAAAATATTTTTTATCTACTTTCATTTTAAACGAAAATATAAACTAATAAATGGTTGACACTCACTATTTAGCACGTTTAGAGCTCACTGAATTGACCAAAAATTAAATTTTTGCCTTGAGTTACTTGTCGATGCACCTCAATTGAATGCGTGCACCACTGAAAATGTGGAGTACCGCTTCCTGTAGTAGAAGTCGTTTCCGTTGTTTTAGAGTTACTTTTCTGGAAAAATTTAGCTAATTGCCACTGGATTAATATAATATGTTGTCGATGGAAACGTAGACACCTGGATTTTTTGATGGCACAATTATTCCTTTTAGAGAAAATGACTTAACCCTCGCCTCTTAACAAGATAATCATTATCCAATCGATCATCAGAAACAATTTATTTCCATATTATTCAATATTAAAATTTTTTTGCAATTTTTTATTCTTTTCCTTTCATCACATTTCTTTAATCTGATTTATCTATTTATTTCTTAAGATTCACATTCAATTTTTTTGTAAAAGATCGCAAATTTGTTAATGAAAATTGCTGATGTTACTGTGAGCTCATCTATATATCTTCTGGTGATCTTTGCTAAACTGGCTAAACCATTATAAATGGTGCGAGTGCATGTTCTTAGAAGAAGAAATCGTTTAACATAAGTTAAAAGAAACTTCACTGCCCCATTTTATGTAATTTTATCGTTTATAATAGAAAATTTTTCCCTTTAATTATAGCAAATTTATAAGGTTATCAAACAAGTTATGAACTGCGATTTGTTCAAAATTTTTTCATTTTTTTTCATATATTATGCAACCAAATTCATAAATAATTACTGTTGCTACGATATATAAATCATCATAAATAAATAAATAAATCGAAAATATTCAGTGCATTAATATAATAATTTTTTCTGTAATTAAGCTCATAAAAAAGATTACTTTTATTTTATTTAAAAATTATATCCTTTAATTTTTACTTAAAAACTTATTAAAGGATTTTGCATCGATTTTGTTAAATAAAAATTTAACTGAAAAGGAAAATTACAATTTATGAATTTTTTTATTTATTGAGAATGCATTGTAAGCGATTGGTATAATAGAATCGAATCTGAATCGAATGTTGCAATTTTGCAACTTTGTTAACTAAATAAATCGCTATACAAAATTGAAGACTGCCCATTTATTCTTAACTTATAGGGAAAAACGAAGATTTATGATATCTTTCTTATTTATAATTGTTATGAATTTTTTTTTAAAAAGTCCTCACCATTACTGGTTAAACTCGCTTGTCACATTAAGTAATATGCCAAGGAATCCTTTAGCGATAGAAATACAGGTGAGTCGCCAGTATCACCCGGATTTTTGTAGGTTTACTCCTGCGGGGAATCGAACCTCAGCATCGGCGCTCCCAATTGAGCAACAACACACTGAGCCATTCTACCAGTGGACATCGATCATTCGAAATTATCCGTAGCTATGGAATTGAAAAATATTTAAATAGTGTAGGTAATTTGAAAATAAATATTGCAGGAGTCCATTTTAGTACGACTTTTCTAAAATTTTCAATTTTTAGGAAATTCTCTCGATTATAAAAGTATAAAAAGGATAATTTTTTAGCTTTGTCGGTATATAAATCAATATTTTTTAGCATACATAGAAACAATAAAAAGAAATAGATAGTACAAATTTTCACACATAACATAGATTTAGTATATATTCAGTATAATGGATTATACCGTAACTGCTATCAGCGAATGGTATCACATAATAATTGAGCACTCAAACGAAGAAGAATACATGTGTCACTATGGAAAATACTTTTTTTTTTGTAAAATTAGAAAGCAACCAAAGTGTATTTATGGGAAAAATTCAGTAGAATGCCACAACAAAAGTGGAGGCACAAAATAAATTTTAATTTTAATATATTTAATTGTAGTACAATTGTAATTATTTAAGAAGGAACTGATACTGAACAAAATCATATATTGCTTCGGCTAACAATTCTCTTCAGTTCTCAATTCACTTCTTTTATACAAGAGTAAACCATTAATAGTGAAATGTGGGTGCAAACTGTGTTATTCCCTTATTCTCCTCTTGCATCCTGACAAAAGAGTTCCATGGTAGAATGATAACCGAATAATATTTTGCTTTCGTCATCAGTATACCATCAGTATATCAGTAAACCATCAAGAATTCGCTCTATCTCATCCAAAATATCGCGTCCGAATCAGATGAAACTGACTGAATTAAGTGATGAATGATATTTCTGTATAATATATGCTTTTAGGTTATCTCATGTATTATAGCTATCGAAATCAAATTCAATTTCCTTACAGAATTTCAGTAAGTTTTACTGGCTTGGTTTGAGTTTATGAAAATTCTTGCAAAAAAAACAAATTTGACAAGCGAAACAGAATAAACATCTTCCATCCAGCAATAATTTTACTCTAAAAAGTGAAAATTCTTTTCCATATTTCTTATTTCTTAAATTAATCGATCAAAGGATATTTGCAATACTGTTAAATGTATTTAATCATGGACATATTGAAGTTTTAGATTTAGTAGGAATATTAAGATTTTTTCAATAAACGAATGGGCCAGTTTTAAAAGAAAGAATAAAATTGTTGAGGTCATTCATTACCTAAGAAGAAAATGATATTTGTCGTCATCGATTTCCTTGTTACGTACGTAGTTCTGCACAAATACATAACATTAACATGCATACTGGCCTCCTTTTTTTCTTAATTTTATTTGCAAAATTTTACGTTGTTTTCCGGCTTTCGCGTATATGAATCTTGTGGTGCCTTGATATTTTTCAATAGCATGTAAGAGATGCAACTTTAATTCGATGAAAGTTACTGGCCCATTTTCTTCTTTTAAACGTCAGCATTTCACTTACTCCATCGGTTAGTATCGGTTATCCCTTCTCCTTTCCCTTTATCCCTTTCGCCAAAGAATCATTTGCAAATAGAAATATCGGTGGGTCCTTTGGATTTCACTTTTAAAGACTTTATTATTAAAAGTACAGTTGTGCCGACGTCGTTCCGCCAGAGTAGCACCAGGAATCAGCAGTACCTTAGAAATTATTTTTACTCGCAGATGAACCTATATTCATTCATCAACCACTCAATTAAATGCCTCATTAAACAGATTTAAGCATTTGATATTTATTTTAACAAATTTTTTTCTACATATTTTAATAGATCAGATTTAAGCTGGGTTTGTGTTTGTTATCATATATCTGGTTTTAACTCGTTAATCAATCGTAAAATATGAAGATCTTCATTTGGCGGACGATTTTTAGATGCAGTGAACCTGTTCGCAAATATAAATGCTTCGAAATGAATATGAACAGATAGCTCCAATTTCTTTGAAATTGCGGAGAAAGTTTTTTCTGGAGGCACAACTTTGATAATTTTCATTTCTTGGATTTTGTCCTTAATTTATCAGGAATTGACTTTATCTCGATCTTAGTCAAAGCAGCATACCAGTCAACTGTCTTATTCCCACTGGCCTTCTTTAATTTGCTATTTTCAAAAATAAAAACTAATAAAAAAATTTTTCATTGTCCATTGCTTTAATTTCACGAAAAATTTTTTCTTCTTAGAGAAAAAAATTTTCTCATTATTCATTTGATTGATTCGTTCCTAAGCAGTAACATTCAGAAGATTATTTTGAAAAATCAAGCAAACATTTTTATCGTTGCAATTTGTTCTTACTGTCAACATTCTGACTAATATTTTTGTCTGCTTTTTCGGTAATTTGACTAAATTTCATTTTTATTTGTTATATACTTTATTATATCTTTGTTTTCATTTCAATTCAATAATAAATTAGATAATTAGAAAAAATTTTTTGTGTAAATTTTGCCAATTACTGAGATTATGATCGTGTTTAAATCTGAATTGGCTCCATGCAAATGGCAACTGAGATCAAGCACTATGGATCCAGTTTCATTTTTGGTGAGTCTAGCATTAAAAATGAAACCTGAATGGTACAATATATTAGCATTTATATGTCTTACATACATTTATACATTCATTTATATGTACATACATTTATATGTCTTAGAATTTTTTTTGAAACTTTTTCGAAAAAAAATTTTAGCAAACCCACTGATTTTCCTTTTAAATAGTTAATAACCAATAAATATATTTTTTAAGCAATAAATTTATAGTTAAGCAATAATTCTCACTTATAATCCAGTAGTCATTGATTATCTATCTAACGCTTGATTACTCTTCCACAAGTCGGGCTACTATTATTGATTAGGCTAGCTCCGCTTTATAAGGGTAAGGTGTTTTCAAGTCGCTCGATCCAGTGATATATCTGGAAAGCCACTCTTTTTTCCGCTGTCCTATATATTGCGAGTCTATACGCTCTGATTCCGTCAGTCCATATCTTTATTGGTCCTCCTCGCTTTTGACGCCATTTGTAATCATGTCTTAGCAAGTACTGAGATATGCAGCAATTGCTGCGGCGAAGAACTTACCAGCACAGATAGTACTTTATGAGGGAGTGGTATATTGCTAGCGCAGACAATATTTTAACGAAGGTTAATGCAATCGTGCGAGATTATCCGCTCGTGAGCGCATAAAATGCTCAAAGACCCTCAGTTTCGCAATACCTTCCACTATCATTGGCCCATGTTTCACAGTTATTATACGATGGCACACTGCATTCAAATAGATGCGAACATTCATTTTGACGGTAATTTCGCGGCGATCCCCTAGAGCGCTAGGCGAAAGAATATTTGCGGTTATCTCAGCTTTTAATTTCGTCTTCCTTTGGTTTAAGGCATTGATTATTAGCAAATTAGCAGTTATACGTTACAAAAATTTGATTTTATTTTTTCTTCATTTTCATAATTTGTTTGATTTTTTCATATTCTTCCTCTTTACGAATCATTTCACTATTTTACTTTATATAAATTTCTGATTTGCCTTGTTCCATCGATCCTAAATTCAACAGACTCACTTGCCCGATAGAGAATAATAGTCGACATTCACTCTTTATTAGTGCTTGGCACTTTGCATCTGAGAAATTCTGGCTTATTGGATTCTCGCTATGTAGACTGGTTTTATTTGATATTTTTATTAGTGTTTCATTTAATTTTAGGCTAAATTTATACGATAAATTTTGCAAAAATATATTATAAAAACTTAATGCATGTGTGCTCGTTAACATTCGTTTTAATGAAATTCCAGGACATGTAACATGAGTTTGAAGATAGTACCTTCCAGTAAATAAAAAAATAAGCATGTAGTTAACAGTCAACACACATCGTTTCTGGTTAGGTTGGTTCCACTGGCTGTTAGTGGTATATGATAATTTCAAAAATAGATTAGAAGGCAGAAGTACAGATGAGTGGCCATGGATGTGATATTTATTAATTATGATACAAATGTCATGACAATAAACATCGTAAAAACGGGGAAAGTTTATATTACAAATCGATCTTTTCTATTTATATAATATAAATAAATAAGAAAATTTGTAAAATTTAAAAAAAAGCTACAAAAAAATCGTCGAGTTAAAAAAATTTTGCCGTTTTCATAGTTAGCTATCTATAGAATATCTCTGGAATTTAAAAAGTATTGTAAAAGCAAAATGCATTCCGAAAATCATTGGTTGTTTTTGATCGAAGTTGAGATTAGTGGTTGTTTCCATATCGAAATGTTCTTTTTACTTGGTCACCATTGGCCATTTTCAGAATTTCGGCACTGTGAATTACACACGATTTTTTACCTTCGTTTATTTTGTCGCTAAATTTTTCGAATCAGATCAATTTGAATCATTTGGATTTCCTTTCGCTGTCATCTTTCTTTTAAAGACAAAGAGGTATTACATATGTTTTAGTCCAATAATTTTGGTAATTATTCGAGCCAGTATGTCGTATGTCGTACCAACACTCATCAAATCATAATCGCAAAACTGGAATTCGCGAAACGTGAGTTAGAGCGATTGGTAATCGATGGATCCTCAAAAAATTCTTTTTGAGCATTCCATCAAATCATTCACACCCAATAACCCTCTGACCGAAAGAGGATTTGAACTTACTTGAACTTTGCACAATATATTTCCAATACACCACTTAATTTATAAACTATTTTTGTTTATTTCTATTTTCTTGTCCAAATCCTCTTGAAATTTTTAGATTTTAAAATTTTTTTCCATTTGTTTTCAATAACTTCATTTCTTTTCATCTTCATAATTTATGAGTAGAATTTGTGTATAAAATTTCACCTTCTTTCATGTGAACTTTCAATTTTTCCATCTTTTTATTAGTTTCTACCAGAACAATGCTTTTCATATTTCTTGACAAACTCTTGACAAACTCATTTTGCAAGCATTCAATCAATTTAATTAATATTTTTTAATGGCCGAGATAAATTTTTGCCTTTGCTTGCCATTCCATAAACTAATTTATTTTATTTTTTATTATTTGCTTATAACATTATTTATTTTATTTCTCATTCATTATTATTTAATATATTTATTTATATTATTTATTAATTATAAGTTTACCATTGAAATGTTTCGATTATTAGAAATTTTAAATGATAAAATATTCTAAACAATTCTAAGCAGTGAAAGTGGCTAAATGAGAAAATAAATTTTCTGATGAATTTAAACTCTTTTCTAAGTTTTTTCTCTTAAATCTGTAGTTATAAAATAACTCATATTTATAAATTTCGACATTTATTTATTTATATTAATGCTTGAAAAAAGAAATAAACAATTTTGTTTCAGTGGAGCTGACTAGTTCTGCTCGAATTATTCTGCTCGTTTTATTTCTTTCAAAAAATTAGCCATTGTTTGTTACTGAATTAGCATATTTATACAATATCATTTAATGAAAATTTAATATTTTATCCTTTAATAACCATATTTTAAGGATTTATTGCTTAAATCAGACAAGAATATATTTAACATTCTGATTCCGTTTAATTGAAGATTTTTTTCAGTTTCTCAGACAGATAATTACGACAGATAAGAAAAAGAAGAGACTATTCAAATAAAATTTGCTGGTAGACTGACTCGAACCGCGTATTGCTGTTAGATTGTGGTGGGTTGGTGCACCATATACACCGCATACTACATGCCCGTGGGCTAAATTTAGCCTAATATAATGCTATATACTAGTAAACTCATTCCAGCTTTGTGGGCAGCATACTACAGACATTATTAGATTAAACACGCTACGTAAAGCACGCATTGACAGACTAATTGAATGAAATGCTAAGGTTACATCGAAATTTTCCATCATCAGTTTTTATTTTTCAAAATCTACTTTCTTTTAATGAATTTTAAAACGAAATAATCGATTTTATTCGAATTTTGTCGCAATGCAAACTATTTTTACGATGAAAGGAAAGAGTGATTATAATATAAAATATAAAGGAGAAGAGAAGTGACTGGTTCGTTGGTTGAATTTTCGTTGTTCTTTAAAAGTTTTAGAATGATTTCTGAATGAATGAATAAATGAATTGACACGATACAAAAGGATTAAATTAAACTATTTATTTGTCTTTCTTATTTAATATTTTATGTTTTCAGTGATTACTTTTATTATTATTTTTACGTTCTTCCTCTTCAATTCTGAATTATATATACGATAGTTAATGTAAAATTTTACAAAATTTTGGAGAAGTTTGTCTTTAAATTATTTATTTTGGTAAATTCGGTTATGTGCGAAGAATTCGGTTTGATTCTGATTGACAGCCGAACTACCATTAGTATTCTCAATCTTCGAGTGACTCTGTGGCGAAAGGCTTAGTTTTTAGTGGAATGATTGGAAAGAAATGACTGCTGTTAGAAGATGAAAATGATTTTTTATTTAATCAAATTGTTAATTAAATTTTACCCGCAGTTCTACTCCTCTTTTTTATTAATCTTTTTTGTTCATAATCACTGACAAACTAAGTGGTCTTATCATTCGAACCAATAGTCTCCTCCAAATTTATCATTTATTTCTACCTTTCATCATTTAATTTTCTCTATTAATGATGGTTTCACATTTATATATTTTATAAAAAACCAATTTTTTATTTGTTTTAAGTTTAAACCTAATTTTAATTATTAATTATAAGAATAACTGTAGCGTTTTATTAAATCCTTTTTTCACTTTTAAAATATTTATTATTCCATAAATTAATTAAGCAAAGTGCGGCGATTAGTCTTTATTAATTTAAAAATGGATGAGCGGAGTGCTATGGCTGATTAACCTGGTATGACTATTTTATGACCTAAAATCATATTTCTTAATGCGAAATATTCGTATGGTTGGAATTGATGTTCTATCATTATTCGGCGTGAAACATTAGGATGGTGCCGAGTGATTATTTCAATTAAAACTTAAACCATCATGAGTTCGATTCTCATCCCTCATTAAAAGCGAAATCCTCGATACTAGGGAAAGCGAAATCCTTCGCTTTCATTTCTAAATGACTCTGGCGAAAAGTCCCCACTTTAATGATAATGATTGCAGCCAATCAAATTTACTGCTACTTAAACATTTTAGAATTACGTGATTAATTTCTTCATCTCTGATTCTTACATTTATATTTTGGAAATGTATAAAATGGAATGGAATTTAAATATTTCCACATTTGTTCGCTTTTAATCCGTTAATCCATTTTGCGTTCTGGATTGAATACGATTAAAAAATTCATAATTCTATATAAATTGATAATTTTTAATAATTAATAAATTAATAATAAAAACTTATTTTTTTCTCATTGATACTCGAAAATATTTTTATGATTGATTTTTCTAATCCATTCAATTATTTCGAAGTACAAATTGTTTGTAAGCTGAGTAAACATTTATTTTATGCATGAAGCTTTTCATTAAGGTTTATTAATGAATAATTATGAAAAATTCCTTTTCGGTATCGACAAAATTAATTTACATGTACATTCACTAATATTTTTTTTGCTTCTTCCGAGTTTCTAAATCGAAAAATCACAGATTCAATTCCTAATCCCTTAACAACTTGGCCATTAAAATTGAAGTTGGATGATGTTAAGAGCTAAGGTAACTTTTATTCTCCAACTGATTCTATGGCTCAAATAATTTCGATACATGTTTCACTTATTATTCACTTCATAAAACGATAAAACTTTGTGCAATAAAATTTCTGAATTTTTAATAAGAGGATTATTAAAAATTATTATATTATCAATATTATTATTACAAATATTATTGATATTAGAGGATCTTATATTTATTATGTAAAATTTTTGGGTTGAAATTTAGTGAATGATTTGAAGTGATTGGATATTCGGACATTCTATTTTACCAATTATTTAGCTAAAGCTTTCTCAATTTTCTATCTCTGTAGATATGTGCGACTCTCATCAGAAGATTGAACTATTTGCTTGAATGAATGTTCTGATATGCTTTCAGGCACCATGGAATAATTATGTTGTGGTCCATGCTTACATTGCCTGTTATAACTGTAGCGATACAATTTTCGCCGTTTCATTTCCCCGAGGAATATAAGTGTACCAGTTTCCTTACCAATCAAATCAGTGATGAGACTTTAGAATATTTTTATTCAGTTGTAAATTCATTCATTCGATTATTCTCAAAACCATTTCCACATCAAGGTATTTTGTTTTTCTATAGGCTTACTTATTCTAATTTATTTGTTTAATTTTCTGCGTGCTTTTGAAACTCAGACTGGAGACAGTCGAGCTCTTAATTATCTTAATAAAATAAATCTATGCTTAAAAACTCATGAAAGGCTAATTAGATTCAGAAAGCATCATAGCAGCAAGATGGGTACGAAAAATAATGATGACTGCCATGAAAAAAAAAAGAAGCTTTATAAGATATGGAAACTGCGGAAGAACCAAATTTAGAAAAACTTATTAAATAAATAATATAAAGTAAATATAAAATATAATACTATAAATACTAAATATAAAATAAAAAGAAAAATTAAATCAATGAAATATTAATTAGAAGGGTTCTTGCAAGAAATAAACTAAAAGTAAACTTTTAGATGTATTAAATAAACGAGCTCTTGAAGGTGATTTAGAAGAAATCAAGCAATCCTTTATTAATAAATATCCAAAGGTGAGTAAACGACTAATTAATTTTTATGCCTTATTACTGTCATATTTCATGCCATACCTACTGCACGAATTTAAACAATATTATAATCTTCATTTTGCTTGTTTAAAACACGATGCTTTCAAAAATATTCAACTTTTATCTGAAAAACCTTTTCTAACCATTTCACTGGCGATTTTCGCTTTTCTTTGTTAGGTGAAACCTCAATGCAAATTGGATTAGAAACGAAGTATAATGATGATGAATGATGAATTTTAACTTTTAACTGCATTTTTCAGTGGATTGAATTCGAACAGTGGTGGATAATTATCTCGATTTTTATCATATTTTTTTCCGTTATATTTACTTTCACATATGCTCTTCATTTTTGTTGTGGTCATTGTAAGAAGTCAACAAAAAAAGAACAAACAACTGATAAACGATTTGACCTCTGCAGGCGAAGGCTGCTAAATTTTTTTATTGCAGTCGTACTTCTTGTAAATATGTATGTTATAAATCGGAGAATATTTTCTATTTTCTGTTAAAATAGTAATCACTAGAATTTTTTAAATGCCAATGCTCCTTCATCATCCTCTTCAATTTCCCTGATTATTTGGTGATATGCTTTCACCACTGAGTCACTTAGGAATTAGGAGATGTGATAGAGATGAAAGGTGTTTTTAGTAGCCATTCAGGTCAGATTGATTTGTTATTAAAAAATCAAAATCATTAAATTTAGAAGTGTCATTTAAAGTGGCATTTTACAATTTGCCATTCCTCCTCAACAGACATTATATCGAATGACATTTGGATGACATGAATAAAATGAATGTCGAATAATGTGGTTTATTATTTGTATTGCAATAAAATGATTGTTTGATTATTTAATTTGGCCAATGATAATATTAAAATTAATTTAATTCATAAAATCTCATAAGATACAGTCGTGATCGTTATCATTTTCCAGTTTCTCAGTCGCAATATTTGTGATCAGTAGTCAATATGCAGAATATGGTGCAGATGAACTGCCGCGTCGTTTAGGTCATTGTATTGATGACCTTGCTCTTTATCAAAGAGAAACAAATTTGGTAAATTTGTTCACTGAATTATAGCTTTTTAATTCATTCCATTCAAATTTTAAGTGAAAATTTAAATTTTAGAAAATCAAAAATTAATTGGAATAAATTTCCAATAGAGATTTTATCAGCTGTTAAATGAAATTTATGAAATTACAGAGGATCCGCAAATTGTTGGTTGATGATTTTCAAACATTAAATGCATCATTAATGCAAAAGATGAACAAAGGTGGTTCCTCGTTAGTTCAACGCATCAAGAAAATCACTGGCGCTGATGCTTTAGATATTTTAATCAGCATGTCGCAAGGTTTTAGCGTTTTCAGTTTCAAGATTATCAAATTAATTTTATAATTTCAAATTATTTTTTGTTTTATGAATCTAATAATTGAATCATTCAAAATTTCCCACTGTTTTTACTGGATCTGGCCTTGAAGCCACATTTTTTTTATTGTTATCATATCGCTGTTTTCACAGTGATTTCGCGACTTTTTTTTTCTTTGAAAAATTTATCCATAAATAGAAAATTTTATTTTCTCCAGCATCATCCAAATTTATCATGGAAAGGTGTGGTTTTTGATATCTAACACTTTGTGAGCTCAAATGGAATAATACTGGTAATTTGAAACGGTTTCTACTGAAATATACAGGACTTTTTTAACGATCCAATATTTTTATTCCCATTTTCTGTCGACAATAATATAATTTCACTTGATCTTATTTCTTTAAATGGAATTTTTGAATATTAGTTTCAAAAGTTAACAATAAATCAGGTGCTCGAACAGCTGTAACAGTGGCAAGGAACATTGAAAATGATGTAAATTCGGTAGATTTAAATAAATTCCGATTAGAAGTTGTAAAATTTCGGAAGTCCTCGTCTGAAGAACTTCTGGAATGCGTGCGCAATGAAATCGATCCAAGCAAATACCTTTGTCAAAAAATGGAAAAAATATTGAGCGATATGGACCGATTTCCTATTTTATTCAAAGGAGTTAGATCATAACACTTTTAATTCATTTCGTGAAAAGCTTTTTATTGATAACTGAATGAACTTATCCGATAAAACTTAAAATCCATCATTTTCTTATGGATTTTCCTCGAATTATATTTTAGGCATATTAAAAACTGTCTGACTTGTTTCTGCCTTTGAAGCAAGGAATGAAATATTTATCATCGATATCCGAAGTCTGGTTACCGATTAAATTCCCAACCCAGAATCCCTGTCTCTCAATAAAGATATTTATCCAGTTATTTTAGTTAATTCAATTTACAGTGAGTTAAGAATTTGAAATCGACATTAACATCTGATTTTTCATAAGGATCAAATTTCAGGATTTGATAGCTCAACAGACCATTGAAGGACTGAGAAAAATTATCAATTTAAATATTTCTGATATATTTGCCGATTTCTTAAAGAAATTTCTCGAGGTTGAGGACGATCTTCAATTGAAAATCAATCAAAAAAAATATTGTAAAAATTCTCTTCTAATAGATATCTCTGGGATAATATATTTTCACCAAAGATTCATTTGTGGATAGAAGCTTTAGATGAGCTCTCTCAGAATTAATTAGCGTTATTGTAGAATCGTCCACTCTATCAGATAATTGCTGTACTTTCAGTTTAATTAGCTATTTCTTTGTTTTCTCGTTAACTTTCTTCCTTTTCCTTTTTTTTCTTTTATCATAAATTGTCTTCTCGAAAAAGTTATTAGAGTAAAAGGAGCTACGAACATTAGTTGCTGACATAAGCCATATTTTCTTTTTTTCTTTTTCTATGTGGAAGTCTCAGGTAATCTCAGGTAATGTTTTGTAACGAAAGTGTTTAATTAAAGAAAACGTCGATTTTTAAATTTTCATATTTTTATTTTAGCTATTCAAAATAAATTAAAGACAATCGAAGACGATCTATTTCTTATCGCTGAAACAATTTCATCTCATATTCGACAAATAGATTTCGATATATTTTATAAATTTCTTCGTATACATAGCAATGCAAAAGATATTTATAAAAATTACGTTAATCATAGGTAAATTTAAATTTTTGAATTTAATAATTTAGTGTTATTTCTTTTACTTTTCAGCAATTTTTTTAGAATTTTAGCATTTTAATTTTCTTTTATTTTATATTATACTTAAAATTTTTTTGTTAAGGTATTATTTTTTTACTATTTTATTTTACTATTTTATTTTGATTTTTTTTCTCTTTGTTCCGCAGATTCGAATTTTTATTTATTTTTAGAATTTAAAATATTAGTAAAGTTGCGGTTGAAAATAAAAATGCAATTATAATTATTATAATAATTGATTTGATTACATTTAAATTGATTTACTAGAAGTCTTAATTGTTACGTAATTGTGAATTTTCCAAAAATAATTTCGTTTATCAATGCATTATCTAAATTCCATTAGTACATTAGTTTGTGTATCCGTCCATTCATTATTTTACAATTTCGATTGTCTTCTCTCAAACAATGGTTATATATCTTTGGTTTATTGCCAAACTTGGAATTAGAAAACCTCACAACTCATCGAATTCCAATTACATTATCTAAATCGAACTCTCAAATCGGTTTTTAAGGTAAAAAAGAGCAATTGAAAATGTAAAACATCCGTTTATATTTCATGCAAAGTGGATCAGTTAGACACGAATAGTTAATAGTTAATATAATAATTAATAATAAAAAATAATAACAATGGTAACAATAATAATGCTAATAATAATAATTCTACGTAATGAAGGAAGGTATTCTAGGAAATGTTATAATGGCCGAAAAAACAATTAAAAATTATTTCAGTTGGTACGGTTCACTGTTGTTAAGTGGAATCTTTGTTCTAATCACCTTATATTTTTTATTTGCACTATGTTATGGTTGTTGTGGTCGTCGTCCTACCTACTATAGAGATGACTGCTGTGTACGAACTACGGGAAATAAATTGTTCTTTTGGTAAAAATGATTTTACTTCGTTACTTCATTTCATTCTACTTATCCGTTAATTGTCAACTGATTATCAACTTATTATTTTGAGTTATTAAATTACTGTTAATTGGCTGTTAAAGTGATGAAAGAACAATTATCTTACGAATTGCGCTTTGAACAATAGCGGCAGTTTTGCTTCTTGTTTATATATGGATGTAACGGTTATATGAAAAAAATGACCACTGATAAGTAATGAGCCAAATGAGGGATTTCATGCTCTTGGAAGTTGTAGTAGTAGCTAGAACTGTCTGAATTATTACTGCCCCATTTTCTCGCTTTTGCGACGAAATTTTTATTTTCTGATTAAATAATTGGCAAAATTTGGTTATTTCATTAATTTGTTCATGTTTTATTTATATATATTTTATATATTCAGTGGTATTTGGATGTCAATAATCTTACTAATTGCGCTTTCAACAATAGCGGCAGTTTTGCTTCTTGTTGGATCGAATATTTATTCATTCATTTGTCATCCATTAGAAAATCCATTTTCGAGACCAGATATACTTTCTGTACCTTTTCATATTTAACATTTGCTAACATTCACTAATCTCTTTTTCGCTATCCATCAGAGAGATTGATATACATCTCGTTAAATGCTTGGCAGCTTACATTAATTTTTTTGTAAGGGCATGGCTAAGTTCTCTCCCCTGGCTTATCGGACCAGACAAATTTTGCCAGGGAGTTGGTGATAATGGCTTATAGGGATTAATTCTATAAATTGTATAAAATGTCCAGTAAATTGATATAATTTCAGTTAAATGAGCGATTCATCGAAATTTGGCGGTCAAAGCGTATTGAAAATGATTTATCACCATTCATTGACCAAAAAACGCTGGCAGATGTAATTCGTGCATGCGATCGCAATGAGACTCTTTATAATATCTATGGACTGGATAAAAAATATCATTTGTATGACCTCCGGCGACACGAAAAAGGATCCTATGAACAGTTGGAGGACTATTTGAGATTTAGTCCAACCGACATATATATAGATAGGCCACTCGAATTTTTCATCTCGTCTGAGCAGATTAAATTGCTTCAACGTATCAATGGAACCTATGTTCCACTACTTAATGTTGAAACTATAGAAGAAGTAATGATCAAGATATTTCTTTCTTTTATTTGCCGCGAACGCTTTAATTATTAGCATTTAACTAAATCTTTGATTACTTCTCATTTAGATGAGAAACGAAATGGAAAATTTCAATGTGAATAGTCAAATTAACGCGATAATGGCCGAACGTGGTAAAAAAACAACGGTTGTAGCAACAATTGTGGAAAAACTAAATCTTCTTGAAGTTTTTTTTTGAAGTCTTAAGTTTTTTTCGTCGCCTCTAAGGCAGATCTCGGCTTCGTGAAAACTGTAATATAGTCATTTATAGTTAAGTTCGTTGATTAAGCGATTATTTATGAAACATATTTGCAAAAAAAATTCCAACATAAACAGGATTTTACCATTGTCAAATTCGTAAGACTGATAGAATTAACAGTGCTGTATTACTTCAGCCGAGATGAAGAAATGAGAGTTCGGAAAGTTAATAAAAATAAACGGTAATTATAAATGAAATCCGCATAGCCACTAGGACTTATCTGAGGAAGAATTAGAAAAAACGATATCTCATTTGGGCGATTAACCTAAATTTTTAAAACTCAAATGAATGCATGTCTTTTTTACATTTTTTCACAGCTGAAACTGATTGCAGACGAATAGTATTGAACCTTTCCGTCGTCGTATTGATGCGTTATATAAGAATATAAATTTTCTTAATGATCTCCTTACAAACATGTCAACCTCTGTGCCAACCTCAGATCTGACGGTCAGATTGCAACACGCCCAAGCACTGTTATCATCTGATATCGATGAACATTTTAGAAGAGCACTTGACGATTTTGCTGCTGAGATGACAGCTGATGTTGGTCAATATATTGAGCATGTCAAGCAAGAAGTTAGTTTTAGTTAGTTCCAATAGAAGTTAATCCTCTTCTGAATTCAATTTGCCCTTTTGATTCTTCTATTTATTAAAGTAGATTGTCATATTTTTGCAGTTAAATATTTTTGTTTGCAGGTATCAACTAGCGTAACAAGTTGTGTACCCCTAAGAAAAATCGTAAGAGGAGCTCGGGCAGCTTTTTGCTACCAGACAATTAGTCCTTTTGTTCGTTTTTTACATATTTTTATATATTTAAATCATTCATAAAATCCAGTTCAATGGCATATGAATAGACATGTCACGCTACTTTTTTTTATCCTTCCTTCATCTTCTAACAACCTATTCCATTGCTGGTTTAGTTCGCAGCGTAATTTAACTAAGTAGTTTAAGTAGTTTCTAAACTTTCTGGCGTTTTACCTGCAAATACAGAAATCACTTCTTTTCACCAAGGGGCATATCGCCCCATTCTATATTTCACGGGGCCACCTTTATATTCGACTCTGACTCGATATCGCCTCTGACTCTATCTTCTCATTTCTTGTCCGCAATTTCGACGCTGTTCATCACGGAGCTTGGTATATAAATAGCTAGCTATGAGCCATTTTTCTGTTATGGGCACTGGAGAAGACGGAATTATAAGTTTTTCGAGAAAATGAAAATTTTAACGTGAACAGTATTATCACTGCTGTTTTAATATTTCAGAATGGTGTTTGGGCATCAATGCTAATAAACCTTTTTTGCATTGTGACAATTATATTAATGGCAACATCAGTGATTCGATTATACAGCAAAATACATCCTTTTCCTAAATAGTAAAACTTTCAGTTTGTCAATTATGTTTGTCAAGATTTCTTCTTTTATGTCTTTTTCTTTCTTTTATATCATAAGTTTTGCACGAAAAACTTTTCAAGTTGTTTATTTATCTGCGATTTTCCTCTTTGCCCGAGCTTCCTGTCCTAACGGATTTCGAATATCAAGATTCTAAAATTTTCAGCGTTATACAAGAACCAAGTATTGATGGTCAAATTTCAGCATTTGCAACGGACATGTATCGTGTTAGAGAAAATCCGAAGTATGTTTTAAGAAAAAAATTTTCGTACGTTTCGTATATATTATATTTTAATTCAAGAACCCACATCGCATTGGTCAAATTATGGTTCAAATATATCCCTTTAGTTCCATATTCCATGGTACTTATTTTTGAAATAAAAATAAAATTTCAGACCATATGGCGCAAGCAACTACTGTAATTATTCAGTGTGTAGAGGTTTGCCTCCGCCTTATCCTCGAATTAAAAGTTAGTGGCATTTAAAATTCCTGTAGGAATTGTTGTAAATATCGTATATCCTATGGCATTTAATTATTTTTATATTTTATTTGTGTGTTAATTTATGCAAAATAATATAAATAAAACTGATATTGTTTTGGCTTTCTCGATGGCTATTCAAATTCCCAATTCACTGCTGAAAACTTTTTAACTATTCAGCCATTATATATAAAAGGGAATGAAAATTCTTAAAGTTTTTGGAATAAAAATTTCATAAATCTTAAAAAGCGATATATTTCAATGATCTACGCACAATCGTCATTCTTCTTGGCTAATTTCGCTTAGCATTTCTGCTTCAAACCTATCTGTCGTAGGACGCCATGATTGCACACCATATTTCCATAAATACCATAAATCGAAGAAAATTTGTGGCCAATTATTAGTGCTCTTCTTTTGGATCTCATTTTCAGCAAATGTTTTAATGACGGAAAAGAGGCTTCTTTTATTCATACCGAATTCCTTTGCAATATTTATTCCGAAATTGAGATTTTCATAGGAATCTTAGTAGGTTACAACGAATCTCAACGAAAATCTTTTAAATTAAACTCTGACTTTGTTTAATGCAATTCTTAGACCTTTAAATCTTTTATCTCGCGCATTTGTTTTGTATGGTTTATGGCAAAAATATTTAGAGGCAATTTTGAAATTTATTTTTATGTCATTCCATTCTAATTCATTTAATGAATTAAACTCATAAACTATTTTAAAATCAAAAGAAAAATATTCCAATATTTCTGCGTAACTATTTATACAACCGCTTAAATATTAAATATTCCAAATTTAATTATTTGGTTTCTTGGAAAATGCCAAATTTCCAGAAGCCAACAAAGACTAAAAGACCAGAAACAGTCGAAGAATTTTAAGCAACATAGTAGAAAGATTATTCCTTTTTTCGGTTACAAGAGTATAACGCATCGGCACTGATCAAGGTTGAATCCCGAGACCATGATAAGATCTCTTTACCTCTTTCCACTTAAGGATAGGTGTATGGACGTGACCACAGCACTACCTGGATCTTCGCACTACGACTTCATAAATTTCGAAGACGTTTCAAGATTTTTTTATCGCTGTTAATTTTCTTGATAAGTTGAAGTGTTTAATCTATTACTGCTTATTCACCTGCATATTGTTTCTGACCTGGCGAAATTATGAATTGAATTTCAGTGAACCTATCTTTTCAGTTCCTAATTGCATGAGATTTAAAAAGCGAGAGAAAAGTATTATAATGCCTTTAAGATATACATGAAGACCAATGAATTAGTTTGGACACTTCTTCTACGCTTTTTGATAGAATCCACCATTTCTATTTGTTTGGTTCCACTGGGGTAACATATTTTCCCAAGTTTCTCGACGTTATATTGCCAAACTAGATATATTTTTCAGCGAAGTTAATAAGGTTGCTTCATCGAGAGAAAACTTCAATTTTCCTAGCAAATTAACTATTTTTTTCCCACAATTCTCAATAATAAAGATTGGGGAATTTTGATGTCTGTTGCATGAAATTTTAAATTTAGGTCAAAAATGACCGCCGCCTAATTTTAGCGAAAATTTAACTAATAATTTAAACATTAAACATTAAAATAAAACATCGCTCAAAAATATCACTTTAGATTGTTTTTTAGATAAATTAAGATTTCAGAGATTTTATGTTTTAGAATAAAGTTTTACGATGGACTTAGACAGTGGATGGATTCCGAATTAACTTATACCCTAAACTTCTGACCTAAGTCATTGAAAAATCCACATGCCCGTAAAAATTTAGCTATTCTTTTCATTTTAATTTAAAGATTTCCGCATTGACTATCATGTATAAAACATTATTTGTACCAGTCATCTCCAGTTCGGTTCTTGCGATTAATTCGGTTCTGCACAACACAACTATTTGCATTCAGATGAGCACCTTTCAGAAGTAAAATCCACGATTTGCAACCTTAGAGAATTAGCGTTAGCGTTTCGTATACATTACACTTTAACATTTTTTACAATGTATTACAAGTAATTCTGTGGTTCATCTTAATTGATGTTCGCAAAAAAACAACCAGATGTGCAGAAAAACTACAGATGCACTATGTATATTATTTGACATCCTTTTTTTTAATAGGCTTTGATTCCCTTATCATTAACATCATTCACCAACTATCATTCACCACAGATATCACCACAGTTACCATCTTTATATTATTCCTTTTCTTGAAGAGATGTTTTTCTTCCAAAAAGATAAAACAGTGCTTTCGAAGAATCATTTATTCAATCATAGCAAAAAAATTTGCAACAAAATTTGTAAATTTTTAAAGATCCTTGATTCGCTTACAAATAAATCTTGCAGTTCGATGTTTTTTCCAGCAGAAAATTTACGTTTTGCAATACATGTTGTGTAATGACAGGTAAATTTGAAGGTTTATCCGAGAGACAGTCGAATCCACTCAATTTGCAAATTTTTAATCGAAGCAAATTGCAAATTTGCGACTTAAAAGTTAAACGATTCTTCAGATCGGAGACAACAAAAACGAGGGAGAAAAGAAGAGGAAGAAACGTTATAACAAACGTTACGACGAAGTACAGCAATCTACCCGAGTTCCGAGCTCATGTAACTATAACAAAAACACAAGTTCGGATCTACGGGTTGACCGCACGCATCATCGATTTTAATAAAGAATGTGATGATGATGGTAGTGGAAGGCAGGCAGTCAGCACAAATCGCCCAACTGACCATAAGGTTCGGGTCATAATGGGCGGCCGCGATATCCTATGTACCGCTTCGTACCAGAAACATACAACTGCCGAATTACTACCCAAATATTTCCTTGCTTTTAAACCGACGCTCACTCTCATGTCTCTGCGACTGACTGACCGAATGGTAGATAATGACCTCTCAATAGTGACGAAAAACGGTAGAAAGAAAGAGGGAAAGATATATATATATATAGAAAGAAGGAGATGGCATGAAGGAAATTAGGCAATGACTCGGATAGGAGAACAGAACCCAGTGTCGATGGAATCAGAGGACGTCTCTCCACTTCGACAAACGAGCAATGGAACCAGAGGACCTTCTCCATTGTGAGAAATTTACTCGTATCGAAATGATCGAAATCGTTTGACTTTTAGCAAAAAGGTGAAACAATGGAAAAGAACGATCATTTAATATTGCAAATCCGATTTCCAACGTTTTTTAATCATCGAAAATTTTTCCATAAAAATATAAAAAGTTCCCAAATTCGAAAGCAAAGGAAATTCGAAGGGATTTATTTCCACAAAAATTTTCATTTTTTTAAAATTTTTTAGCTGAAATAAACTTTGATAAAGAAAAATAGATTTATTAAAGAAAATGAAAACAAAAAGGAACAAATTAACTAAATATCGCTAAAGGCGAATGGCGGAGGATGAAGAGGGGTGGAAGCCGAAAGGTAGCAAACCCACGAGGCTGCCGACCCGGGACAGGGCAACCCCCGACAAGTGGGAACACAACGACGGGGAATAACATCGCACGTTTTTACGAGCATTGGCAAATATTTGTGTGTTTGGATGTGTGTGTAGTGTACGCATCGAATACACAAATATCAATCGAATCAACGAGAGAGTATTCGGCAGACGGTTAGACGATTGTGTCGGCTCGTACCGATTTAACGCCAACGATTCCACGCTAAATCGCATAAATAAATTCCCTTCCTGTTCGCTCGAGGTGTTTTTCCAGTTCGATCTTTCTTTTTATCGGTTCTCTTCCTCACTTTTATTCCTTTTCCTTATTTTTTTTGATTGTCGATTTGTATTTGTGCTGCGGTTCGATTCCCCGCGAGAGTCCCGCTAAACCTGTCCGGAAATGCGGTGAGCTGGCGACTCACCTGCATCTCTGTCGCCGAGGCACTCCCTGGCATGCTTGTCCAATGGGATAGGCCAGCGGAGCGAGTTTAACCAGTAATGGTGAGGACTTGAATGAATAAAATTCATTTATTGCTTCTATTTATTGTTACTGCTTTCATTATTGGTATTTTTTATTTTTATTATTTTCACTATTATTGTTAACAATACTACCGTTGTTTTTTACCTAAATTTTGTTACGACTATCACTGCTCATCATCCAATTTATTACTGTTTATTACTGTATTTTTATTTTAAATTAATTAGAACGGATTTTTTAAGGGGTCGAAATGGATTTTTCATATAATCCGCGAATCGTTGATTTCTATTTCAGCCAACAAGCTTTGACCGGACGACCTTTTCGGCCGGTCATCCGGTCCCACGCAATTTAATCCTTTCCTCCCTATGGCTGTTTCAGGTCTCTCAGCCAATATAGTCTCCACAAAATATCTTTTTCAGGTAGATAACTGCAGTTTCAATGCACAATCAAGGTTTGCAGTCGAATTGCAACTGATTGGCTGAAAGTAAAGTATTTTTTAAAAATTGTTTTCAAATTCCAAAATGTTTCGATGTTGGAAGCTGGCTTTCTTAAAATATCGAATGAACAGTGATTTATAAAAAAGAACTAATTTGTGACAACAAAAATGTTGTATAGGTGAGCCGAGTGGTTGGAAGGTTTATTGCAATAATTATAATCTATGGCACATTCGGTTCGCAAGATCTTTTGTTACAAACGTTGGTAGTAATCGATGATAACAGCCAAATGATAATAGTGCTGATAAGCTCACTGTGAGAATTTTCAGTACGGGTTGTTAACGTTTGCTTTAGAGATTTAGAGAAGTAATAGGTAATTACGAGAACATGCATTAATAATTAATGATTTAAATTTGCATCGTATATTATGAGAAATAAAAAATGAATGGCATTAGAAAAAAACTTAAAAAGTTCGAAGATTAATTTATGGAAAAATGGATTGATTATTTTTAAAAAATTCTTCCAACGGCACCTAACATTTCTTGTTTGACTAACTTTAAGTAGTAACAGCGGCTTTACTAAATAACTGCTTTACTCCTGTGGCAATCAAATATCATATCATAACATTTACCTTCTAGCTAAAATAACCGCCGAACATTATGTTACCTCCTCAGAATTACTTCGATTTCAGTTAAACTTAATTCATTCGCCATTAAAATATATGGATATATAATATATAATAAACATATATAATATGTAATAAATATAAATATATGCATGTAGAATTTGTGAAAGTTTTCGCAATAAAACAATTTTTACCACTGGACAACAGTAATCAGCATTCAGAAAAAAAGAAATCACAAGTAAATGTTTATATATGTGTGGGATAATGCAGTTCAGTTAAAGGTCAGGGAAGCTATCTTTGGAATGAAATTTCGAATTGGTACATTATGAGTGGGGAATGTAAAAACCTCTCTCTATATATGCATTAGTTTTGCACCTTTCTTTTCATTTGTTCAACAGCAGAAAATACTTCTGGTTATTCGAAGATTTGTAGGATGAAGATTTTCATATTTTTATATTTCATTTTTGCTTGTTTCGAAATTCGCTTTAAGAAATTGTACTTTATCATCAATGAAATAAAAATTTATTTCGCATTCATGCGCGTCACTAGTTAGATGACGAGGCATTTGGCTACCTTAAGAGAGTCATAGTTACTCCCGCCGTTTACTCGCGCTTCGTTGAATTTCTTCACTTTTACATTCAGAGCACTGGGCACAAATCAGAGACAATCAACGTCCACAAGGACCGTCTGCCTCCTCTATTTCAATTAGACAGTCGGATTCCCCGAGTCCGTGCCAGTTCTAAGTCGATAAATGAGGGAAATTATGAATAATAGGTTGATAACTATATTAAGTCGAGCTGATATGCTTAATATGCTAATAAGATGGAAATATTTCAAACAAGGTTTTTATTAAAATGAAATGAAATCTCTGCAGCCGACTTGGTACTATAAATGCGTGGCACTCTTCTCAAAATATCGTTTATATATATTCGCATTATTACGAAATATTTCAGTCTGCTGGGAGATCTCTTTAAAAAACTCGGAAGAAGAAGAAAATTCAAATCGAAATAGCCAATTTTTGAGGAAATTGTGCGGTGTACGCTGAATGAATGAGCAATTTTTCATGTTCCTGTCATAACAAAAGTATTTTAAAGTGAACGAAGGCGATTTAATTTAAAGAATTGAAAGCATGAAATGGTTTCAAGTTTCACGTGCCTATTTCAAGGCACTCTTTATCTGATAAAATGGGAGTTCTGTGCTTCATGCATTTATTTCATGCTGCCTTGTAATATTGCAAAATCCCAATAATTTTTCGTTTTTGTGATTTGTGATTTGAAATCCGCATGTTAATTCTGTTAAATTTTTTTTTTCTTTCTAATTTTATACAATTGAGAAATAAAAAATAAAAAATCAAAAAATGATTGAAGAAAACGCGTTAACAGCAGTGATATTCCATGCAACAGTGAACTATTGTCGGCCGCAAAAAGGGCTGAAAATTTTTCTTCGAATTTTTCTCTGAAATTCGAAATCCTAACGACAAATTTTTGCTTCGGCATAACGTTGTTTTCGTGATTATTTGGGAAAAAAAACACCAACACCGATGATAAATTTTTAAAAAATTTTGTCAGAATTTTTATTGAAAATTACTAATTATGTCGTAACGAAATAATTCTATTTCCAAAAATCTAAAAAAAAATTCTGAAGCTTTAAAAAAAGAATTGGAAAGCGAAAATTTATACGCATCGAACCAATAAAACTTAAATTGACAGACGTAGAATGATTTTAGATTTTATATTTTTTTAGAATTTTGACGACTTTAATTTAAGAATTCCCGTCTACGATTTTATCCCCCTTTATAATTTAGAATAAAATTTGGTGCCAACACCAAGTGGATAGCAGACTTAGGCATGCGTAGTGTGTGGTATTTAAAATAAAAAATTTAAAAGGAAAATAGATTCATGATTGAAATTAATAAAAATGGTAGTTTTTGTTGAATATTTTTATTTGCCCTTACGCTTGCCTTTGATTTCCTTTGACATCAGCAGGTACCACTGATCTGGTAGTGATTTTAAGAGCACAAAAAAGACGACTTTTCTCGAATTTGTTACTGGCAGTGTGACAGGAAAGGTCGAAAATGCACGACGATTTTGAGTTATTGAGCAGGCAAACAGTAGACGTATATCCCTGAAATCTAAAAATCGATGTAGGCAGTTTGTAGTAGGTCATATCCACTGAAATGCTGCCTTTAAATAGATCAATAATCGGAACTAAATTTCGACTGCTTTGTCGTAACATGTAAGGACTGAACAACAAATGGTTTAAATACTCGTGGAAGTGAGCTTATAGCGTTATATTCTGATTATATATAGAAAATTTCGAAATTTTTTCCATGCTTCAAAGTAAATAATCAGTTATTTAAAATAAAGACAAAACTTTCCCTACCATTATTTCGCATAGCAATTAAAACTTACTTGTTTCTGCATAAAATCAATCCAAGCTTTTACCAATTCCTTTTGTGAATATTTTTCGTCCTTTTTCATTAAGAAATGTTCAGGATGGCTGCTAGAAAGAATTCTATCAAACTCCCCCTTACAAGACTGCAAAAATTTAATCATATATAAAACAAATTTGTAATTTTTGATGGTTTCCTCTCTTGAATCTCTGGTGACTAAAATTTATCTTAACCGCAGAAATATTTTTCTTTCTTAAATCTGTATCTCCCACCTGGCTATGGAAGTAAATTCACTATGGATCTTTACAACCTGTTATTTAGATTAAACTATTTGACCATTTGATGCCGATTATATAATTGTTGATGATCTTACCAAAAATAGATTGGGAAAACAGTATGTATGAAAAATAGTAGCAAATTTAAAGAGAATTTTCTAAACATTTGCATTTATATAGGTTTAAAGCAACATGTTAAGATCGCCAATAGGCATATCATATTTGATGTTGGCCACTTCTACTTCTCTCGTTGTTAGAATTAGTGTCCTAGAACCTTTCTATCATAGTGACCACAAATCATCCATGCTTCAACGTTACGTTTATGCCTCGAGATTTTCTAAAATTTACCGTTATTTTGATTATAAAATTATTAACTCTATCCGCAGAAATAAACTGAGACTCTTAACTCGTTCTATTGATGGAAAACTTAATTTTCTTAATGGCACCATTTTATACCGGACAGAACAATACATCTTTTTAAAGAAAAAAGTGGACAATTCCCAATTCTCTAAAATCTGTTTAAAAAAAGTGGCTTAACTCAAGAACCTTTATAATAAGTACAAATTAATCAAATTGCCAAATGTCCTCTCTCCTTATAAAGAATGTATAAAGAATGCCTATCAATATTTTTTCAATGTTTTTTCTGACAATAACTTCATAGCACTTTTTTCAATATGAATAGAAATTGCTGCACTTCTCTCTGTGAGGTTAAAATAACGTTATTAAATGCTTATGGCACCTTAAATAGACTCAAGCCGTCCATTTTAGCTGGTTCTGATAATATTTCACAAAAAACATACGAAATAAAGCAAAAAAACAGGAATGGCTTAGGTGATTTTGGATTTCGGTGGCAGAGTTTTGCATGAGTAAACTGGTTTTCCAACCACCCGCCTGCTTCTACCATTCCTAGTCAAATCATTCCTGAGAAAAATATTTTGCTCTCAAGATTTTTAAAATTGTTATGGCATTTACTTAAATAATGCTCTAAAATCTGCCAGAGGTAATGGATTGAAGATAGCTAAGCAATTACTATCATTTTCCAAAATTTTTTCGTCTGAGATAAGTGATATTCCTTGTATCAAAAAAGAGCTATTTTTTGTTCAACGCATTATCTAATGCCACAGTACTCGTTAAATTTCCTATTGTTTATTTTTATAACTATTCTTTCACTCTTATTTGTTGTTGCCAATGCGAACGCCAAATGGCATCCGTTCCTTAGATTGTTAAGAAAGGAATCATTGACCAAATTTTTATGAAAATTCTGATGAGCATTTTTCTATTTATTTCAGATAAAACCTATTAAATTTCTAAATTTTTAATTTTCAGTATTACTTGCATTAAAATTCACCCCTATATTTGTTAAAATCGTTTTAGTTTTTATCTTTTTTGCTATTTGTTTAATTTATTATAAATCTCATTATTCTCATAATTCTCGCAATATTTTCAAAATCAGTCTTTTCAAATTGAACATAAGTGTTATTATCCATTTCATATTGATAGATTTCATATGCATCGAATCATAATAAGTTAATATAAATTCGACCTTCGTAGTATCTTTCTGTGGTCGGTGTATATATATATATATAGGTGTATAAATATATATATGTAAGAGCTCTGTTGATCAAATTTCAGATTATGTTGAAGAGGTCGAATTTATAAAGATATTGTGGTGTGTTAATCCACACTAAAGTTCTTCTCGATTTTTGGTAACTATAAAATATTACCAATTTTTATTTTTTTCCAGTGGCACTCACCACCGCCGGTTTGGCTAGCTTTATTTATTGCTAAACATCCTTTCGCTGGAGAAGCACATAGGGGTAAGAGTGAAGGCCGTACCACCCAGCTTCCACCTTTAATGACGGAAAAGAAGGAAGTGAATTCGATGCTTGTCTGAATAGATCCAATCACCATCTTGCCTTCCCAGAGAATGCAATTGAATATTTGCATATCTGTGTAAATTTTAGGGCACAACAGTACATGGCGTTATGATCTGCCTGGTTTCATTAAACAATAAATAAATGAATCTACAAATATTTATCAAAATTTAGAAAGAACATTTACTAAAAATTTTATTATGCTTCAAGCGTCGCAATCAAAGAATTCCATTAATTTACAACTAAATTACTAAATTGATAACTTACCTTTTATCATTAACAATGCTTTGTTCATTAATTTTTTACTTATAACTTCCAAATTTGCTTTCAGTTCATCTAAAGCAGTGGTTCTCAACAATGGTTCCATTGGAAATTATGTAGTAAACCGTAATCGAATATAAAATATTTTTAAATATAAAATATAAAATTCTTAAAAATACAGTTAACGCAAAACGAATTAAAGAATGCTGAATGCTTGAGATTAGTGAAGAGATAGTAAAGATATAAATTTTTGCCCATGCGATTTCCAGACAAAAAAACAGCAAAACCACGAATACTGCATTTTCTCATTCTCGGTGAAGAAGGTTCATGGATCCCGATTTTCTCTTTTTCTGTTTTTTGCCTACTTTTTATATGCCAGGGTATCCCTTGGCGATGAGTCGCCAGCATCATCCGGATTTCTGCACAGGTTTACTCCTGCGGGGAATCGAACCTCAGCATCGACGCTTCCAATTGCGCAGTGCCAAATTTTTTTCGAATAGCCTAATTGTATCAAATTTTAGATCAAATTGTTACAATGAAATGAAGAGAAACTATTTACAATAATTAATTATAATAGTGACTATTATAATACTAATAAGTGTGATTATCAAGGCAAAGGTTCGATTCTTTTCCCGAACGGGAACAGACCTGTCGTCTGAGTGGTGTTGGTAACCCAACTGCGTTCCAATCGCTAAGCGACTCGCGACAAAAATTTCTAACCATGGAGCAAACCAACCAGAAATGGTGTACGCCAGTCACTTAATTATTTGCTTATTAAATAATTCAGCAACGTGTGCAGTGGAGTGTTTCGTTGTATTCAGAAAGGCACGGTAATGTTCGGCGGTTTCATCATTCTTGTTGTGAGGATATTAATAGAACGCAGTTAAACGAATATTTTATTCATTTGATGAACGAATAACTATTTGCGTTGGGCTGTGCAGTGCACTCTCTCTCCAGTTTTTGCTTCCTGCAGCGAGTGTAATGATCAGTTGTTGCAGTCCTTCTGCACAGCCAATCTGCACGGCCGCCTAACTTCGATCATCTTTTGAGAGAAAATCTCCAAAGTGCAAATTTCTTTAAATTAAGTGCTAAAATTTAAAAGCATCATTAAACTTTCGATGAATATTGCTTTTTCATTTTCAGTTATTTTACATCGTATTCCATACATTTCGCTGGCGATTTGCAACCATTTTGCTTGTGGTTCGCAAAATTTCGAAATATTTGATGGTTATGATGAATTTCATTTATTTATTTCTATGTATGCTTGTTTCATTCGATTCGGAGGTTAGAATGAGATAAAATTTTCTTCTGTGTCTCCTTTTAATTATTTATCACTACTTTTAGGCGTTTGATAATGGCCAATTTTCTTCTAAGCCAAGAATAAGTCTTAGGCTCACTCAAGCCGTCCGTAAGCCCGAAGATTTCATTTCCACTTATTTTCTTGCTGAAATTTAGCTTTTCCTTCAATTATGAATGGAGGCAAACCTCCACTTCAACACTAAATATATTCATGGTTTTATCACTAGAAGATATCGCTTGAGCAAAGCAAAGGAAATAGAAGGGAGTGCGGTTGAAAAGAACATTTTTATGTGTTTAAGTTGTATTTAAAAGGGTTCATAGACTCCCCAAAGTGTTTCGTCAGACTGCCAAAGGCGTCCATTATGCAGAAAAGATGCCTGGTGACTCTGATTTAGATATTTACTTAACCTAATTGTATAATAATTTTGGCTTTGGAATAAAATTTGTAGAACAAAGGGGATTCCCAAAATATTCGTCGTTAAGCGCAGTTGAGAGACAACCGGAGCATCAGCTGAATGCTGAAGAGAGAATACGGAACGAAATCTATTATTAAAAATAAATTGACGAAACGAATTTCCCTCGCTGTAATGGATAAATAAATAGCTAAATAAACAATATTTAATAATATAACATGAACGAATAATAAATTTGTTTATATTCAGAGCGTCCAACAAGAAATTCGATGTAAAGGAAATGCAAATGGCTGTACACACGAAATTTGTTACGATATAATTCATATGTCAGGAGTTAGTTTATTTTAATTGTTTATTCATTTATCAAATTAGAATCATTTGAAAAATATCCGAATTAGACGCAGTAAATATAATCGAATCGCAACAAATGTTTAGAGCGGTTTTAAGGTTTCTGAGAAATAAGATACAATTTCACTTATGTCAGCTTATTCTTTAATGTCCTTCATTTTAAACATAAAAAATTATTGGTTACCAGTAAAGAAGAGGAAATAATTAAGACTATGCTCGAATCTGCTTGCAAAAGTGAAACGATATGCCGCTCGACTCATTCCTCTCAATGTAAATTTACTCATCTTCAAGTAATTATTTTTTCCCTTTCTAATTAATAATTATCATTTTGGCATACGTCGAAAACTAAGTACATTATTGGACATGAGGGCGAAACGAGAGAGGAGGAAATGAAATGGAGCGCATGGAGTGAGCTGAATGAGCGGAGGAAAATCAAACATCCTATATTTTCTTAATTACAAAGTCACAGAGATGTACTGAATCTTATGGATTCAGTGGGTTTTGACCAATAATTTCTCGCTTGACTGGTTGTTGATGTAGTTTTCACAGTAATTTTGACAAGTCTTTGATAATGGAAACGACTTCTTTGTTCATTATTCAATGTGAATAAATTGTTAATTTTTTATATATTCAGTTATATTCAATTGATTTGCAGTTAACTTGTTGCTGTTCAAAATTATATTGTAATGGTAAAACTAAACAGCGGTTGCGAGCTGTGCGTGAACGATTCAAAAAAATTGAGAAAAATTATCCATTAAAAAGAATTTCAAGAAAATCAAGTTCTGATCAAGCAAATGGACAGTCTTCGACGATTGGACGAGATTTATTCAATTTAGCAAATGCTCATAAAAATGATAATATTCAAGTAAACAACAATGATAACGAACTATATGAAGATCGTTGGATGAGAAAAGATAATAGTAGCGGAAAAAAAGGGAAGAATATTGAAATACCGTCCAAAGAAGGTAATAGCCAGCTTGAGCAACGAGCAAATTTTACTACTCTTAAACCTAGTACACCAATCAGCAGCATAAGAATCACTTCGAAAAATGGGAAAAACATTCCTCCAGAAATCGATCCAACTACATTACTATCATTTACACCGAATCAATCAAAGACTCAATTTACAATGAGCGAAAATTTCAAATCTATCACTTTGACAAGAAGGAATGAAGTTTCCTTTCCTTCATCCAATACAACAAAAAGTTCGACATCTTTCACAAAGCGCCATGAAAAACCCCTCTCGACGAAATCACCAGAAATTCGCACAAGTATACTGTCCACGTCAAACATTTCCTTTACAAACATTAAAATAAGAGAAGAGATAAAATCAAGAGAAACAACGATTTCAATCCATTCTGACACTCATATTTTACCAATCGTTTCACATATCGAGGACGACTATATCACTAAATTTCCAGAAGAAAAGAAGAACGGACGCACTTCATTTTCGGAAGAAAAGAATCATAATGCATCGCCATTCTTGAAACGATCTCATTTAGCTACGGAAAAAAATAAAATTCAATTTATTGAACAGAATACAAAAACAGAAGAAGAAAACGATGTTAATGCTATGAAAAGGACGATACCGTGGTGGATTATAACTCTCAGTGGTTTTATGATTTCTGTTATAATTGCAGCGATTATCTTCAAAATAGTTAAAAAAAGGTAAAGTTTTTTTAAAATTTTAAGATAATATTCCACTTGAAATGGCTCGTCTTCTAACGGCTTTTTAAACCTCTTCTAGTCTGGCCGGAGAGATGATTCCCATGTTCCGGAACCTTCCGATATTCTATCCGACTCGAAATATTATTAAATTTATGGACAAGATAAAATTATTATACATTGATTTGATAAGCAGAGTAATAGAAAAATAAACGAGAAGTTTCATAATTTCTCAGCAAGGATGAAATACTTGGTAAATATTTGTCTGTCTATATGTCCTGAAAAAATGAGGCTGTGACTTGAAAATATCTCTATTGTAAAACTGTATATTGGAATTCTCTAATTCCCCAGAATTTATCAGATTTTACGAAAACTCACTCAAAATCTGATTAATTATCCTCTCATTAGCCAGTTTTCGGGCCTCTAACACTACATTCTTTCTTTCTTTCTTCTTTTGTCCTCTTAATACCTCGAAATTCTCACAAATCCAACAATCGTCCTAATACTTCTGCATCCGTAAATGCTACAAAATCATAAAGGATAATGCGACAGTGATTGAAAGAGGAGCACTGAGGAAACATAAAAGAGAACTGGGCAGACGGTAAGTCTGTTAAAGGAAGGTAACGGTGACCTGGAGAGTGTAAAAACATCCGATATAGAATAAGAAAAGTTGATAATCGAATATAAAGGCTTAGAAGGGATGTCAGGAAATAAGTATATGTTCGGCTTTGAAGAAGACTTTACCAGTTTGGAGGAAGAATAACCTTAGCGGATGAATGTTCTGAATTATTTTAGGTCAAAATCGACAAAACTAAATGCAGAACAAGAATTAACACCTTTGAAGAAACTGAATGAAGAAAAGGATGAAAGATGAGCACTGGAGATGTGTAAAATGCATCGTTGGCAATAATTTTCGTAAATTTTGTAAATTGTAAAAAAGATATATATTTTAGACAAAAGGATTTTTTTAATAGATGTGGCAGTCAAAATCATCATATTTTATCTTAGCTATAAATGTTGCTTTCTTCCGAAAAGGCATTAAATTTTTTGTCCTATTCTGCCTCTTCTGCACCATACAAATCAAATCAAATCAAGTGAGATACGGCTCCACAAACACCAAATCCCACCCAAAATAAAGTGCGGTTGAAAAATTTACAATTCGATTTAAGCCGCCACGATCAATTTTTCTCTCTTCCATCTTGTTCACTTAAAATCTATCTAACCTTTTTGTATTCTAGGCTATCAATCAAACTCTAAAACAAATATTCAGTTTCATAAAATTTTTAATAAATGTTTGAAAAAACGAATGAACCTACTGCTTTGTGTGATGCACGACACAAAACAATCCTACGAAGCTAGGGTACTGGTGTTGAACCTGGAAAGAATTCACCTACCTCCTCCAAAAACTTTTGCAAATTTTTCCCTGAATAATAGAAAGGATCTCCATTAAATAGCGTCCTTTATCCTCCATTCCAGCTATTCCACTCTTCATCCTCAAATATTATTTCAGTTTTAACACGCATCCTTCTAGCTTCTGCTGTTGTATTCTCGAATCGAATGCAATGCGAAATCCCTTTTATTATAAAAATATTAAATTCACCAGAAGAAACCAAAACTATTAAATTAAAATATTCGTAAGATAAACATTGACTATTTGGTTATTTTACGAAATGCGAGAGATTATAATGTACTGCAGACTGTACGGAATGTTACGGCCTCTTTCAATTTTCGGTGTGCATTTCTGTTTTTTTTCGAATTTTCTTCCATCTTTTTTGCCTCAAACTTTGGTTCCCTTAGTTCCAAGCTTTGAGCATTTAATTGACGATCTAATTTAATTGACGATCCAACATTCTTTCTGCTAGTGATTTTCCCTCTTCTTTCAGAACCATCCTTTGCAGTTATGCAAAAAATATTCACTAGACTTCCTTCCCACCCCATTTTTGACAAAACCCTTTTGAACGAATCTTCCAACAAGTTCATTTGACCGTAGGTGATATAGATTGGCGTTCGACTTTCATGCGCAATACTCTTTCATCGTTCTTATAAATCGTTTGCAGCGACTTTTAGAAGTGATTTCACTAAGAAAAAACGTGTGCTAGTGACGCAAAGATTTACGCTATCTATAATACAAAATAAAGATGCACAAAAAATCTACTATGAAGACAATATAAAAAATTAACTTTTACAGGTCGATTATAACAACCAGGACGCATGCAAATTCCAAATTGCTCCCCCTCCCTCTACCTTCCCGCAACATTTTTATTGTTCTCTATGCATATTCTCAGCTCAAGATCAAGCTTCAAATACAAAAGCATTTGTAAACTCAGTTAAAATCAGGTCAACCTTTCGCGATAAGCTAGGAAATAAAACAAAAATGAAAATAAAATATTACGATGGCAATATTTCGACGAATTTCATAAAAATAATTGAAATGCAGGCACCACAATATAAAATAATACTTTAACTTATTCATCATTTACCATTAGTCGCCCTGACTGCCTGTCGGACTAGATAAATATGCCAGGAAGTCCCGTGGCAACAAGTTTGCTCCTGCCGAGAGCAGGAACCCCAGCAACCACACTCCAAACTCTGGGGAGTAGCTCGGTGGACTCGAACTCAAACCTCGATCCTCAGCATCAGTCACCTTGCCACTGAGCCACCGACGTACCACTACGGTTGCTTACAATAGTAATAAATAAAAAGTTAATGTGGATCTAAATCTATTGTCAACACACAGTTTTTTCATACGATTTATATCCCCTTTTATCAGATTTACTATTGCAGCATTCCAGTGTTCCAGAGTGTTTTGTAAATATAAGATTTGTGCCAGTAGCCTTTTAACGTCGGAATCTGGTTCCTCAACATCTGACGCTGACCGTGTTAATCCGATATACATACAAACCGGTTCAATCAGTATGCAACAATAATCAGTATACACTCTCAATTGACATATATAAATCTTGATGAATATGACGTACAACATAAGGAGAAATTTTTCAGACAAATTCTTCGCTCGAAAACCCTCATCGGAAAGACAGATACTGACTGCGATTCGAAGTTTTTTCTTGAGTCCATATTAGTCGTGCGTCTTATATTTCGGTCCTTCAGATTATCTTCTTTGAAATGGCAGTGTAATAATAAGTGTAGGAAGCCGCACCATCGAATTTTTATCCTCAAACTTGACTAATTATACCAATTTATAATATGCAACGAGGAAGTAAACAACGAGGGCTAGAAAACGGAATAACAGAAAATTTGACCATGCAGGAGCGGTAAATGGCTTCTTTGATGGCCTCAGAAGCCTCAGGCTCTCAGGTCTCCAGTAGAGGATCCGAAGTTGAGAATGATTCTGCCACCAGCAGGGGTGGGAAAGAGTTTTTCTGATGCTTGCTTTACATATAACTGCCATGTTTATTCCTCTTTCTGAACATATTTTCTCATATTCGCTTGGTTATTTGCAAAGATTTCGTCAAAATATACTCATTTATCAATCAAATATATTCTTTCGCATAAATAAAATGATGTTTATTGAAATTTATTCTGTTCATTTCGTCAATAAATGAACAATTGTAACAAACAACTAAGCTGTGCACATATTTTTGGAGACAGGAAGGGCGACTGATTGTTGCCCGTTATGCCCAGCGTCAGGGATCGCACTCGGCCTCCAACATAAGCAAGACTGTCATCCAGGTTATGCTGGCGACTCGCCGTTCCATCACCAAGCAGTTCCCTAACAAGAAATACCTCATCGCACCAAAGCCAATAGAACAAGCCTAGGCCAAAAATAAACTACGCACCACTACGAACCCAACCACTTTTCCAAGACATGTTCGCACAAGAGATGATCTAATGCTACAATGTCTTTGCCAGAAAATTTGGAAATTTTTCATACAGTAATTATAAAAACACTGCATTATAGTAATGATAAAAACTCAGCCGCGGGTATAATTCGATAAAATCTATCCGTTTCCATGTGTCCGTTGCCGTTAATTTAATAAATATTACAAATTTTTGGGTTTTTCGTTTTAGGAAATATGAGTGATTTCATTTCCCTTTTCTTCCAATAACAGAGCGAATTTTTTTAGAGAAATTTAAAATTACGAAAAACACCGAAATTATATTTTCTAAAAATGTTTTAACAAAAATATTTTTCATTGATTATTTGTTTTATTTAATTAATTTTATGTGATTTGGTTGTGATTTAAATATTTTTCCGATTTCTTCTCAAAAATTGGCTGAAATTTTTCGTTAAAATGCAAATGAATTTTGTTTTATGCGATTCTCGGGACGAAGAAGAATTTTTCTTCGTTAGTTTGCAATAAACGTTCACTTTCGCGCTTCCGCCGTTCAGCCGTTCGCCCCTAAAGCGATGGAAATTCGTTCCCTTCTCTAATGTGCGCGAATTCGGTCGGATGTAAATTTATGGACTCGCATCTATTGAACAGCTCTTTATTGTTGTAATTCAGGTAGTATTCGAAGAAATATCCGACATAGAAATTCATACGAACTGTAAAATTGCCATTTAGTGGGATGTCTGATAGTGAAGAAAGCGATTATGAGAACGAAGAAAATGCTGATGCTGTGGTCAGTGGATCTCTTTTTCTGCACCATTAGCAGCCATTTTTGGCCGAGAATAAAATAAATTAAATTATAGAAATGCAAGGTTTAGGAGTCGTCGGACCAGAAACAAAGAGACAGCAGTGAGGATGAAGATGAAGAAAGCAAAAATATTCTTCGGCCTACAATTAAGCAGAGAAAACGCAAGGTAAACAATAATTTATTTATTTTCTGAAATATATTTTATATTTATTTAAATTTTGGTTTCCAACATATTTTTCGCTTCGAGTTTTGCTTTAATTTTAATGATTTGAGAAAAAATTCATAATTTTCCCTCATTTTTTTCGGTTGTCGTAAATCTTTTGCTCTTCATGTTATTGTTTCGTTATCACCAAATTATTTGTTCACCCAAATTTTAAATTAACTCAGATCAATTCGGATGAGGAAGATAACAAAGATGATGAGGAAGATGATGAGGAAATAGAGGAAGATGATGAAGAAGATGACGATGATGATGAGTACAGAGGCAGGAAATTACGAAAGAAAAAAAAGGTAATTTCAAAAGGATGTTTGTTTATCTATTTCATTCATTTAGATATTCAATCAGACAAAGTTTATAACCGTTTGAGCCATTTGACTTACCCAGCGGAAATTGATAAAATTGAATAAAAATGAAAAGAGTGATTAGTTTTTGGAATAAGATATTAAATTATTTTATACCAGTATTATAAATTGTCATCTTTATTTCTTCACATTTCACGCATTTGATCCAAATTTCGTTCGCCAAGCTCACTAAAAGATACTTTTCCTGGGCGTTTTTTTTTTGTTAATTGATTATTTAAATGATTTATTTTTATTAAAATTTCTCTGGTAGTATTTCGACTCTGTAGAAACAAGAAAAAATTTAAAAAACATTCTTTATTATTTTTTTAAGAGACGTACGGGTGTTCATCAGTTCATACTGGATGATGTTGAAGTTGACGATGATGAGGAAGAAGAGAGTGATTTTGAAGAAGACGGTGATGAAATGGGCATAGATCCCAAAGAACGTGAAGAAGCTGAAAGAATGATGAGAGAACAAGATGAACGTAATCAGGACGGTAGACGCAGGGATATTTTTAGGTGAATTTAGAATTAAAAAAAGTCGTATTTATTTTTGAAAATATTTATAATACGATATTTTTCGATTTATTTTTTCCTGGAATAATTTTTAGTGGAATGAATGAAGCTCAAATTGAAGACTACTTCAAGAAGAAATATTCCAATCAGTTGCCATCTAATGAAATGACTGAAGAGAATATGGTAGTAGATGATATAGCGCGACAGTCTTTGCTTCCTTGCACAAAAGATCCGAATCTATGGATTGTGAAATGTCGTATGGGTGAAGAAAAATTAGTCGCTCTGCAGTTGATGCGGAAGTTTTTGGCCTATGAACATGCTAATGTTGGTTTTTCTTAAAATTTTAAAAATTTCAATTTATTCCGTTTGAATTTAGTCCACTTACTTATTTTATGGAAAGTGGAAATTTTTGTTCAAGATTATTAAAAATTAACTTCCTTGGCCTTTATTTGATAAAAATGATAAGAACATAAAAATGATTTTCAGCCACTTGAAATCAAGTCAGTTGTCGTTAAGGAAGGTTTGAAAGGCATTATATACATTGAAGCACTAAAACAGAGCCATGTTGCTGCAGCAGTTGAGGGAATATCAGCCCTCAATATATATCGGATTACTATGGTGCCAATTAAGGAAATGTGTGACACACTCAAGGTGGCGAAAGATATCCCATCTCTGAAAAATGGGATGTATGTGCGTCTCAAAAGAACAATGTATAAGGATGATCTTGCCCAAGTTCCGTTTATTCTTTAATTTCAATTTTTTCCTTTTATTTTCTCAAATTCCCAAATATTTTTGGCAAAATGGAAAATATTTTCGTGGAATTTCCATTAATTATGGCAATTAATGTGTGATTTTTTTTCTAGGTCGATTGGGTTGATGTTGCACATAATAAGGCTTATTTGAAACTAATACCACGGATTGATTATTCGAGAATGCGTGGTGCTTTAAGAACACCAGTAATTTCATATTTCTCGTATTCTGTTGATATTTAAAAAACTAATAAATTATAAAAAAATTCGTTGACCTATTTTTTTGTAAAGTGCTGCTTAAAGCTTTTTTAATACTCTAGGATGAACCGCGTGTTATACGAATGAAACGTCGACCGCAAGCACGTTTATTCGATGTCGATAGAATCAAGTAAATATTTTGCTACTTCTTCAGAAATCAGTGCAATTTTTGTTGTTGTCATACATAAAAAAATTATATATTTTTATAGGGAGATTGGCGGTGAAGTCTCTACAGATGGTGATTTTTTAACGTTTGAAGGAAATCAGTACCGTCGTGGATTTCTTTATAAATGGTTCCCCCTTAATATAATTGTAGGTTCATTTGATTAATATTTGTTGAGTTGATAATAGTATTACAATTTTCATGTGTAATTTTGTATGATTTCTTATTTAAATTCAGGTTTTCAGCCATGTCGCTTGATATTATTCGTTTATTACTTAACTATAGACTTAAAATATTCTTAAAAATTTTGACATGCCAATTGCTTTATTTTAGAATTTGACTCAACAATTTTCCATATTACTTTTACAATGATTGCTGTTTATAGCTTGTCGATGGTGTGAAACCTTCACTTGCAGAATTAGAGAAATTCCAAGAAACGAGTGACGATTTGAAAAAGGAATGTAGGTTTTTATTCAATATATATATAATGTATATTGCGTGTTCCATATAAAACGTTTAAAAAAAAAAAAAAAAACTAAAAAATTGTGATTATATGAAAGTGTATTAGATTCTTTTACTCTTTTTTTAGTGGAAGGGACGAAAATCAAGGATCGCGCATGTATTTTTGCGCCAGGTGATTATGTTGAAGTAGCTGAAGGTGAATTGGTGAATCTTCGTGGCCGAATTCAAAGTGTTGATTGCGAGAAAGTTGTTATGATTCCTGATCATGAAGCTTTAAAAGTTTGCATCAATCTATATCGTTTTATTATTATTATATTAATATTATTTATTATCATTATTCATTTTTATTATTTATTATTATATTAATGTTATTTTAATGTTATTATTATATGTTTAATATGTTAAATGTTATTTATTATTTTATTATTTATTATTATATTAATGTTACTTTAATGTTATTATTATATGTTTAATATGTTAAATGTTATTAATGTTTGGTATTATTATGATTTTTTCTTATTGACTTTTAAAAGTTTATAAATTTATCGGTGTTTTTCTCGGATTTTTTTTTAGGAACCACTTACCTTGAAGGCTGCTGATCTCAAAAAATTTTTCAAAACAGGTGATCACGTTAAAGTCATCAATGGTCGTTATGAAGGAGATACTGGGTTAATTGTGCGTGTCGAAGAAAATCTTGTAATTCTATTATCAGATTTGACAATGCATGAAGTACGATTTACATATTTTCTTTTTTTTTTAACAATATTAATGAAAATTTTGTTTTCTAAGCGGTCAATTTTCTGTTTCGCTCTTCTATTTATATTACATATATGTGTATATAAATAAATATATATTAATATGCAATTTAACCTTTATATATATATACATATATATGTATCGGGTGATGCTGGCGACTCACCTGTGTTTCTGTCGGACTCCATGGCATATTGCCCAATGCGACAAGCCAGTGGAGCGAGTTTAACCAGTAATGGTGAGGACTCTTAAAAAAGAAAAATGTATATACATATAAATTTATTCTTTTCCTTTTGTTTTTTTTAAAATTGTCTTTAAATTTCTCTTATTTTAATTTATTTCTATTTTCTTTGTTTTTGATAAGAGTAAACTTGTCGTGATGTCAAAAATCTGAGTGACTGCTGGGGACCCACCTGTATCTCCATTCTCAAGTGACTCTATGGTGAGAGAGTCAGGTCTTTTTGATGCGACATCCGCACCCTTCCGACGCGCGTGTTACTTCTGACCCGGTGGTATATGCGACAAATATGCGATCCGGGCCTAAGCCTAGTAATGATAAAAATCTGAAGCACAAACATGGAATTTCTCGAACGGAGATAAGTACTCAAAACCCGTCAGCGGAGGCGAGAATCTATCTAATACTTTATGAGATTGTGGTGCTGGTTGTGTCTGCTTGGAACGTCAGAACGTTTATGGATGATGCAAGCCAAGCGATCACTGTCCACACCCTTTCTAAATACCGTGTGAGTGGCTTGTTTATAGGAGGTCCATCTTCCTCATTTCAGCTCTCGAATAATTATTAAACCTAGTTCTGAGCAAATATATTGATTACTGTCTCGGATGACTCGGGGCGAAATGGTGTAGCGATTGTTATGTCTAAAAATCCACTCGATCTGCTCTGATTGAATGGAAGCCAGTAAATGACCGTATGGCCTACGCGCGTTTCAAGAGGAAGTTCTGCAATATTTCGGTCATCAGTATATATGCTCCAACTTTATGCGCAGATAACCGCGATCTGGGTAAGTTCTTTGCGGAGCTTCAACAGTTACAACACAGAGGTGACGTGATCATAATCGGGGGAGACTGGAATGCGGATCTAGATCATGATGCCGTTGTGATGAATTCTATAATTGGCAAATATGACATCGGGGTCCAGTGCGCTAATGGAGAATGCCTTCTTCGTTTTGCCGAATAGCATTAACTCTGTTACTAATACATGCTTTCGGCATCGGAGAAGACATCTAATCATGTGGAACTCTCCGGACAACCAATATTCCAATCAGATTGACTATATATTGGTTAGTCATCGCTGGAATTCTTATCGGGGTGCTGAAACTGGTAACCGTCATGTTATGGTTTGATCCAAGATTCCTATAAAACTGACAAGTCGTAAAAAACAACATATCCCAAGATCTTTCAATTATCTCAAATTAAAAGATGCGGGAACAATAAGCGCATTTCAAACCTCAATTATTGAAACACTTCAATGAAATGAACGTCAATGACATCTCTGGAAAGACGAATGAATACTGGTCCCAAAAAAGATATGCCTACAAAAAGTCACTCACCTCCACACTAGGGTATACTAATGAAGTGCGTTACTTGGGCTCGGAAGCAACTGTCCAATTGACTATCTGAAAAAGTTATCAACGTCAGGAGATCCTGATTCTCGGATGTTTCGAAGAATTACAACGACAGCAGCTTGGGTAGGTGATAACAGGAAACTTTTTCGCCTTCTTCACAAACTATAATTCGAGAAGAGGTCAGTGAAATGATGCATGATATTGATGGGGCGCCTATTAAAGCTATTAAGGATCGCCTCAGAAGATGGAAAGAATTTTTTGAGGCCAAACTTAGCCACGATGTTATCTATTTATTATCCCGAATATGGCTGATTCGTATACCGAGCCATACGATTGCAACTGCTAACCGCCAACAGAAATAATCTCTATAATCCATAAGCTTAAAGCCAAAAAAATTTCCGTAGAAGATAGGGCCGAAACTGAACTCTTCAAATGTTGTCCATCATCGTTCATGGCTCACCTTCTACTAACGCATTCTAGAAATGTTTTTTCCGGTTGATGAAATCGAACTGTCGTGAAATCACCATAAAGACGAAAATCCGTGTCCATATAGTTGCGATTCGCTCGATTTTACTCTCTAGCTACGATACATGACCAATGAAAGTGAAGGATATTATCGACATCGATATCCACCTATCTCTTAGGTCATTTTACGGGAGCGGATAAAATCTCACGTGACTAGTTGTGGCGTCCGACCGAGCAGCTTGGAAACGTCTTACCCTTGTAGCCAGCAGAGCCAGGCTAACAAGTGATAGTAAGATCTGTAAGAAGAAAAAGAGTAATAACGATCCTTTGTAAATTTAAAAATTTTTTAACCGAAATAATTATGAAATAATTATCATGTTTTTTTTGTTTTATTAATATTTAAAATCATTTTAACCATTTTTTGTTATATTGCTATTTTTTGTTTCTAGTTGAAAGTTCTTCCAAGAGATGTACAGCTTTGTGCTGACGTCACCACAGGCGTAGATTCTCTTGGTCAGTTTCAGTATCAGGATCTTGTTATGCTAGATCAGCAGACAGCTGGTGTAATTGTCCGATTAGAAAAAGAATATTTAGAAGTTCTGAATATGCATGGAAAGGTATTATTGTTAAATTAATATTTTTGAGAAGAAATTTGTTCAAATTTTTTTTTTAGAACTTCATTTTTTAATGTTATTATTCAAGGTTGTTCGTGTTAAACCTCAAGCTATTCATGGAAAAAAAGACACAACGTACGCGCAAGCCTTAGACAGTCAGCAAAATAATATTCAAGTGAAGGATACCGTGAAAGTTGTAGATGGACCATATGCGGTTGGTTTTTTTTCTGCTTCGCAGTTTCCAAGTTTATTGATGTAGATCTGCTATAATACGTCAATATATGAAATATTTAAATATTCTGCATTTTTGAAATATTTTTGACTAAAATAATTATTTTATTTGGAGAGTTTTTTGTTCAGTTTTTTCCTTTTTTCCTATATTATAAGTAAATAATATATATCAGTCTCGTTGCGATGGAGGTGAGGAAGATAAACAAGGAGAAATCAAGCATCTCTATCGGTCTTATGCTTTTATTATGTCGAGAAAACATACTGAAAATGGCGGAATATTTGTTTGTAAACCACGCCATCTGTTGCTTATTGGCTCAAAGCAAAATGGCCGCAGTGAGTCCTCTCAGTGATTAATTATTGTTTATTAATCTATTTGAGTTTCAGTAGTAAAAATTTGACACGTAATTAATCAGTCTCTTCCATAATTTGTTTTTTTTCCATTTTTTAATTTTGTTCTTCTATTTTCATCTTTTTTTTTGTTTTATATTTTATCTTATTTATTTATATTGTTATCTCTACTATTCGTAATTTTTTTCTTAATTTTGCAACATTTTCTTTGGCGATTCATTGAATCTTTTTGGCCAAATCCGTAAGAGTCTTATTAATACTTATTTTCAGATGAATATTCAACTAATAGTTTTTTCACTTCTGATCCATTTACTAGCCCACGCCATCCAGGGACTGGTGGGCAGACTCCTCGTCCTGGCAATATGTCTAGTGCCAGGAGTATGAAGGGTGGTGCTACACCATCTCAACATGGTTATTTTAATTATTTATTGTTTGTATGGTGCGTTTATAATGCTTTTTATGCATTAATTTTTTTTTTAAATTTTTATATTCTTTTGAATTTCGAATTAGATGAATTTTTCCTAAGGTGGAAGTACTCTTGCATCATTTAATGGTGGCAAAAGCATCTTTGGTGGTTTCGGTGGAAAAATACATCGTGATAACGAAATCATTGGTAAAAGCGTACGAATTACACAGGGATCACTAAAAGGCTACTTTGGCATCGTTAAAGATGCAACAGAACAAACTGTTCGTGTTGAATTGCATGCAAATTGCAAGGTACTTTTTTTTGTCTTCAGTTTCATAGAAATAAGGAAATAAGGCTATATAAAATATTTATCATAAAAAATTTAATTTTTATATAAATTTGATTTTTATCATAAAAAATTTTTAGACTATCAGTGTAGATAAGTCTCGCATTTTAATTGTTGGTGATGGAACACTTGGAGGTGCTGCATTGACCACAATTGTCGCGAAGACACCAGGCAGGGACGAATTACGGACACCTGTGTACGGCAGTGGTTCTAAAACGCCAATGTATGGTTCTCAGACACCAATGTATGGTTCTCAGACACCAATGCATGGTAGTCAAACACCAATGCATGATGGAGGTATTAAGTTTTCGTTATTTAGCCAGTTGTCTAACCCTTAATAGCTACTTTTTATTCGTGGGTATCTCTAAGTTGTTGCAGGACGGACACCACATTATGGTGCTGTTACTCCTGCTTATGATGGTAGCAGGACACCAGTTCATTCATCTGCATGGGATGCAAGTATTACTAATACACCTCATCGCGATGAAATACATTATGATGAACCTGATTCACCATATAATGTGCCCACACCTGGTTCAATAAACCCACAAACGCCCGGCTATAATCCAGATACATCAATGGGTAAAAATTTTAAACTTTCTGCTTTTTGTCTAAAAATTTTTTTAATTTTTTCTTCCGTTAACACAAGAATTTAGTAAGGACAAAAAGTTTGATCACTTGTTTTAGGTCAGCCATATACACCAATGACGCCTGGTGGCATATATGCTGATTATGCCGCTTCAAGTCCATACTCTCGTCGTGGAAATAATTATGAGAGTGCTGGGTCTTATCCTCGTATGTTATTTTATTTTATTTATTTGTTACTTTAAGTGGGGTAGCTTTTATTTCATTAATTTTTTACAGCAAAAATCTGAGAATAATTGTAGCTATGGCTTTTATGCAACAGATTGCTATCAGCTTATCTATTATGCTTATCAGCTTAATATGTAGTAGTCATAGCATCTAATGGTGCCGTCTTCAAATAGGCCAGTATGCGGCAATCTTCAAGCCGCCAAAATTTATCTTAAAAAGCCACAGGGGCCATAAAATTCTCTGAATCCTAATCATATTTGAATTTTTTTCCCTAATTTCCATTTCCTCATTATTAGGCAATAAAATGATTAACATTTTTATAAAAATTAATTTACCTTTGCGAACAGTAATAATAATGATTAAAAGTGATGAAAATAATAATGACAGTGATATTAATATTAATTGATAAAAATAATAATAATAGTAATAAATAATAAATTATAAGTAATAAGTAATAAAAATTGTAAATAATTAATAGTTAATTAATTAATAGTATAATTAATAGTATATTAATAGTATTTAATTAGTATAAATTGTTAAATATTAAATAATTAATGATTTATCTCCATTCTCCATTTTCATTTTTTATATATCGTGCTATATCATCATATACCGGCTTAATAGAATTTTTTATCCCAGTAATTATAACTTAAAATCACATCCACATTTTAAAATTTCAAATCGTTTTTTAAATATTCTTCAAGCTTATCACACCATTTATTTTTATAGCGCAAACATTTGGATCGCTCGGCAGCACTAGTGGAATTCGTTAGTTCTTTTTATATATTTCATATATTTAAGAAAAAATGTATAGGTCCACTTATGCATTCAAAATCTTTCCTGACCATATCAATCCAGGTCTCGATTAGCCCCTGTTGCTCTTGACACCACCATCCAGGGCAAGTAACGAAATATGCATCTTTTTCTGTGGTAGATGATACAGAACGTGTCTTAATCAGCGAAGGCGGCGCTCTATGATAATATTATTAATACAGGTGGTGTTTGAGCGAAGATAAATATAATCATGTGCGATTTTTATCCGCTCGATAGATTCGCTCGTAAAATTTATTTTAGACACGAGTAGTCAAAGGCTTCTTAGCTTTTTAATATCCTCCACTCTCACTGGCCATGTATCGCAGCCATATAGCAAGATTGAAGTTTAAATTTTTGTTTTTGATTTACTTAATTTTTAGCTCTTCATGTTCTCAATTCTGGTGAATGGGTCGGCATTGATATGGTTGTTCAGTTAAGAGATGGTTGTGATGATCCTGAATTAAAAGGTCGAGAATGTACCGTAAAAAGCGTTGATGCTTTGGTAAGTGTTTATCTTTTGGTTTGTAACGAAAAAAGAGATTCGTTTGTCGTTTAACCTTCAAGTCGTTATTTCCTTCCGTTAAAAAAGTTATCATAATCATAACTCGATCGTTGCCGCGTACCTCAATTTCAAACTTGGGTAATTAAACCTTTATTTAGATAAAAATATAATTACAACAAGGATATTAAATAATGAAATAAATATTAAATTGTAATATAAATAAATATTAAATTGTAGTATAACCAAAAACCTAAACAAGCAGAAGTACAAAATACCAAACCAGTACCAATCGAGCAAGAAACACCTTAATTACGATCCCCCCGTTGCTCACCTATGATTACAAATGAAACAGTAAATTGTTCACCAAAAAGGAGAAGAATCGATACAAAATTGCAGCCTCAGCCACGCTTTTGTTGGTCTTCAATCGATTCTGCTCATTTTTGAGCACACTTCCGGAGGGGCCTTTGTTAGTTAAATTCGTATCGTTCCTCTTTGTCGGCGTCGTCAGTTATCTCTAATGGAGCTAGTAAGTTGATTGGTTGACTCGTTGTCCGGTTGTTAGCCAATGTTAATGAAACCGATCGTATTTTGCCATCGGAATTTCGGATGAATTCGGTAATTCTTCCTAGCCTCCATTGAGCTATGGGCATAGTGTCGATTAAAATGACAACTTCCCCTTCTTTAGGTTGGCGAAGTGTCATCGATCTCGTTCTTGCATGCATGTTTCGCTTAAACTTTGCAGATCTCACCTCTGCCATAATTTCCAAAAATAGTCCAAACATTTTATGTCGATTGCCCAGTTCCGTAGTAAATCTCCTCTGCGTACATTTCGTGTCAGTTCGAGTTCCTTATGGATATCCTCAGCTTGAAGTGTCCAAGGTGGTCATTATTGTAACAATAAGTCTTTCGGTCGTAAATATCGCAAATATTCGAGACTATTTCTTATATAGTAGCACATTGTTAGTTTTCGTTCACAATCGCTCTTATTTCATATATTATAGTTCGAAAATCCTCAGCGTCCATTGTTTGTTTTCCAACCACAGTTCTCAGCATTGTTTTCATTATACCAATCAATCGTTCATTTACACCCCTTGCCCATGGGGCATATTTCCACTTTCCACAGCGGAATGACTCGATCTCTTCTTCGGCAATATCCGCTTGAATTTTCTTGATTGTTTCCTGTGACAAAATTCTTCGCATTGTCAATATCGTTCTTATTTCACCTAGTATAGCCATTAACTTTCGTAACACCAGTAAGAAACTTTCTGCATTTAAATTGTTTACTGTCTCCAAATGGATCGCTCTTGTCGCCATGCATGTGAATAGCGCTATTCATCGTTTTACCTTTTTGTCTTCGTGTTTTACCCACACAGGGCCTGCGAGATCTGCTCCTATATGAATGAATGGCGCGTTTCGCTCGATTCTTACCTTTGGGTATTTGCTCATATTAGGTAGAGCAAATGGTTTGGCTCTCATTCATCTATATTGCAAACACTCCTTGTGAATCGTTCCTTTTATCGTTTGAAACCGTTTGGCAATCCAGTAGGTTTCGGTCAATTTACACACCACTGTATCATTTGGAGCACGTAGTAAGTTGAGATGGGTTTCCATAATAATTAATTTCGTTAAAGGACTGTTTCGTGGCAGAAAAACAAGACTCCTATCGAATCTCCCTTTCATTATCCATAAACCGTGCTCTAGTAATAAGCAAATTTCTTCAAATCCTTTGCTCGTAGCTTTCATTTTGCGCTTGCCATAGCACTATTTCTGCATGATGAATTTCTTGACTTGATATCGAGCCATCTGATTTCACATCTTTACTGCAGTTATAATTATTGTTTCCTACTTTCCTTATAAATCGGAGAACATGTATCAGAATTCTTCGAGTCGTTCGTATGAACTGAACCTAGTAAAATCAATATCAATAATAGATTGTTGTGTCTCATACGAATTCTCATGCATGACGATCGTTGCGTTTGTTTCCTTTGTATGTTGAAGACTATTTATTTTTTCTTCTTCAATCTCTCGTATCTTACGAGTCTTTTCGACTTTTAATTGTAATGGCTAGTGTTGTGATTCCCATATGGGTCCGTGCCACCAGATTTTGTTTCGCTGTAATTCGTCCAAGGAAGTGTCTCGTGTCACATCAGCAGGATTATCAGCAGGAGAAGTGCTTGCATGATGAAGCATATCAGAAGTTTGCTGCTGTTGCTTTTATTTCTTTCGTGCGATTATTTACGAATCGTAATTTGTGGTCCTCTTCGGAGAGCCAGTAAAGTACCATATGGCTATCTGTTCACATAAAAACCATTGTTTCGTTAATATCCAAGTTCTTCTGGACATAATTAGTCATCCTAATACCAATTAGCATTGCCATCAATTCTGCTGTCGGGGTAGTCATTCCTTTTATTAGAATCAATCGTAGTTTTGAGAATAGCAGGTCTGCTTTCCATCGTAATGGTGATATTTGATATCGTATATATAAGCTCGCATATGCTATACTTGACGCATCTATGTATCTGATAAGGCGGTCTTTCAAATGGGATTAGTCGATCAAATTTAATTGCTTCAGATTAATAGTTTTCCGTATTTTGTTAATCGTCGTTTGAATCTTGTCTTCAATGGGTTCATCCCATTTGGCATTGGATTTCCATAGCTGTTATAGTTGTTGTTTCAATAGTAATACTACAGGGCCTATGTAACCCAAGGGATCATAGATTGAAGCTATAAACTGTAGCAATTGTCGATGGATTGGGGTTAACATCAGGTATTCGGATCGAATATCTGTCTTTGGGGAATTCCTATCCAATTCCTAACATTTTAGTTGATTGGGTTTGATCGCTTCGGTCTTCTTCGCTAATTGTTTGTCATTACTAACGAAACTTCTAATAATCATTTTGATTCCTCCAAACAATTTCTTTATCGCTTTATACTTCCGTAGGGCTTTCTCGGTGTCTTTAGCAGCTACTATTATATTGTCCACATAGAAGTTCTAATTGATCTTATTTAAATGTTTATATATTGTAGCCGCTAGCAAGAAGAAACTTGACCTTAGTCCAGAAGGAACTCTTGTGAATCAATATATTTTCATATTTGTATATTACTTGTATATTTTCATCGCTCACTTCTTTTCTTTTCTTAAATTTTTCATCCATAAAAATCGTGTTGCATCTCTATCTTGTGGCTTGAGTTCGATTTGGTGGAAATCCTTCTCTATATCAGCTGTAATTAGAGGGTTCTGGATCTTATCAGTATTTCTGTCAAATCATTTCATAAGATAGGACCTCTGAAAAGATTGTCGTTCAAAGATTTCCCATTAGAATCTTTCGTACTGGCATCGAAAACAATTTATTTTAGTTGTGGTTTTACATGGTGTAATTATCGGATGATGTGGTAAACATCTTGTCGCTATTTTCTGGAGGAAATTTTGCCTTCTCGATAATATTGCTTTCTAATTGTTGTCTAATCAACCTGTCGTATTTCATATCTCCTTCCGGATGATTGTGGAGGGTTTTCACTATTGATTTCAAACGTTCGAAAGCCTTTCCGAAATTGTTTGGTAATTTTGGTTGATTCGTTTTCCATGGCAGTTCAACCTGGTATAATCCATCTTCCAATGCCTCCACACTTTCTGAGAATCGCTTGAGGGCATATGAAGTCATATCTGACGGTGCTTCTATCCTTATTCGTTCTACACCAGAATTGCTCAATATCTTCATTATTCTTAACAATGATATTAACCGTAGTCACGTTCAGCCTAGATTTTCGATTCAGCATCGCCGAATCTGCTAAGAATGTTCCTATTTTGTTTATGTATGAATGGAATCCTGACTTCCATCTGGATTTCCCAATTCGAATTGCTCATAGAAATCGATGCCAATTATTGTCTATGATTTCTCCGAAACAAGGGGTATGGATAGGCAATGATTCTTCCTTAAACTTTCGTGGTGCGTTCTGCTTAATATTTCTCTGTGCACTGGCTGAATCAATTGTTTCGCTGTGAACGCTCTGATCCTTATTGATTCATTGGTGAGAATTCTATCAAACTGTACTATCGTAATTCGTTTTGATAATGGATGATAGTTACCAAAAGTGTTTATTATTATCTTCTCGTTGCCAAATCGAAATAGTATATGAGGACTATGCCCCTATGTCAAATAATATATTCGTTGCTAACTCTCTTGCGCTTTTATCGTCAGGATTTCGTATTTTCTCTCTACAACACATCAGTAGCGTCGTACTGCTTCTTTCATTTGTTCCTGGAGTCACACAGTTCGTTATAGTAAGTCCATCATCACATTTGTTTCATAATGCTTACAAATGTCGTCCACTACAGTGGAAACATTTCGGTAACCGTTTACATTGATTTGCGTTGTGGTTTCTACTTAGACACTTGAAGCATAATTTCTTCTCTTTCACCATTTTTATTCTTTCACCGTAATTTTTAATCTATTCACATTCGTCGCTCCAGTGGGAACCGTCACAGTCCTTAGTCGATTGTTCATTATGTATGCCGAAGTTTTTCGTATGTCCACCTTTGATTTTTGATATCGTGGTTCCTTCAGCTTGACTTCGTCGTTAAATGTCACGTGCCCTTGATGTCTTATGTGATCGTGAGCTTCAATCATGTCGTTTTCGTATAACACATTTTCTAATAATTCTCCCTATTTCGTCATTGTCCATTTCGTATCTACTGCTTTTACTCGAATAATTTGCTGTAAATCCCTCGAGATAATTCAGATTCTGCCAGAATCAATAGTGCTTCTGAATTAATATCGTGGTTTGCGGCTTCAAGCTGGGGTAATATCTCAATAATTGTCGTACTGCTTCAAAGTCATCTTTTTTTGGTGGATATTCTTTAATCTACTCGATAAAAGATGTCGATTTTCCCTTTTAACCATATTGCTTTTCTAGCGCATTTAATGCAATAAGGTAGTTTTCATCGGTCACTGCGTAATGTGAAACGACCATTCTAGCTTTTCCTTTAAGTTGACCCAATAAATAACAGAACTTTTGTACATTCGGAATTTTTAGTTGGTCCATCATCATTTTAAATGATGAAATAAATTGTTCCCATTTACTGAGGTCTCCATTGAATTCGCATAAAGATATCGGTGATAGATGAGATATCTCTGTCGTCATCTGGTTCCTAATTCCATTTATCTGGATGTGATTTCACACTTATTATGTCATTTCTTCGCACTTTTCTGTTTCGACTCTAATTCTATAATCGTTGCTTGAATTTCATAAACCTATTGAAATATTTCTTCTAAATTAATCTCTTCCAAAAATATCTATGAACTGATTCTCTCTCAGTCGTTTGCGTTATACTCAACCATTGTTGTCCTAATTCATTTGTTTAACGATTAAGTCCAACTTTTTCTTCTCGGCTTGCATCCCAGTCATCGACCCAAGTTGCTTAGTCTTCCCTCATACGTTGTTGCACTTGAGAAATGTAACGGTCTTTCAATTTAATGGCACACTCGCCGATTTTTTTTTAGCGTCAATTTAATTTGTGCTTTTATCATATTTGTGCTGAGCCCCCGTGTAACGAAAAAGGGATTCGTTTGTCGTTTAACCTTCAAGTCGTTATTTCCTTCCGTTAAAAAAGTTATCGTAATCGTAACTCGATCGTTACCGCGTACCTCAAAATATAATTACACGGGGGCAAATATAATAACAAGGATATTAAATAATGATATGTATTAAATTGTAATATAACCAAAAATCTAAACAAGCTGCAATACAAAACACCAAACCAGTACCAATCGAGCAAGAAATACCTTAATTACGATCTCTCACCTATGATTACAAATAAGACAATAAATTGTTCCCAAAATGCGGCCTCAGCCACGCTTTTGTTGGTCTTCAATCGATTCTGCTCATTTTTGAGCACAGGTTTTTACTAATTTTTCATTGGATAAGAATATTGTAATTAGCTGATACTTTCCTAAAGTCAAGGATCAAATTCGACTCCTCTTCACTTGTGAGGTTTTCTTATTAAATATGAAATTCGATTCATGTTGATTTGCTTGGATTCTTTCCATCGATCCCTAAATGTTTTTCTAATTAAAGGATCTTCAGTGAGTACCTTCATTCTTTAAAGAAGATTGGTTTAAACATTAGTTAAAAGTTAAGTCTTTGATAATTTCTGTTGATTATGTATAATGTATGATTGCTCTGTATTAAATGTGGTAATTAATTTCGTTCTTATTTTCCCTTTCATGAGTATCAAGTATTTTGCGAAATTACAGGGAGGTCGCTGCACATTATACTCATTCGACTCTGATCGTGAATTTCGAGCGTATTTCAACCAAGTCCTTCCAGTACGTCCTCAGCAAGGGGATAGGGTTTGTTTTTCTTACGAAATAATTTTTTTTGATCAAAATTTATTGAATTTTTCCTTTTATAACGCTTATTTGAAGGCAAAAATTATTTATGGTGATGATGTTGGTATCCATGGAACGATGGTTTCAGTCGATAATACTGAAGCAGTGATAAAAACTGATAATAACGATATTGTACTAAGTCATATCGATTCTCTTTGTCGTATGGAAAACGTATAATTAATTTGTGATGTTTCCTCTAATATTCATTAACTTTTGATATGAATCAAATAACCTTGCTTGTAAATGGCACTAAACGGCAATAATTTAGACCATTCAGGCTAATTGTGATCTGTGATCGAGATGTTTGTAAACAATGAACATTTTATGAATATTTTTAAAATACCAAGTCTATATTTGATATTACCTGAAATTATAGTAGATTTAAATTAAGGACTGTTGTTTTACTTGCAACATTTTGCTTGACCATGCCAAATGTGTTTAAATTTAGTCCAGTGTCATATCTCTTAATTTATAGGTATGTTTATCTATTAAGTGGCACTGTTCTTTTCATTCATCTTCAGTATTAAATGGAGAGGATAATATAATGTTATATATGAAATCTTTTAAATCGTTTGAATCTTATCTTCAATCCATTGTTTATTTTTCTCTTCCGTTCCTTTTTACTTATTTTTAACTGTTAATGCTCTGATTTAAATTTTTATGTAATAGTTCATATTTTGATTGAACATGTAGTATTTGATTGACCAATATGGTAACAAGAATGTGCAAGTTTGTCAAGCTGTTTGGTCAAATTTTTGCAAGGTCATTGTTCTTTAGCAGTTGTTTATTTTAATCAAAGAATTATATAAATTTTTGAAATGTTGGTGGAGTATTGAAGTTCATTTAGAACAATGGAATAAAAGTGTATAAAAGGGTTACCAAAGGGTTTGAACCATTGTTTCCTTGAAAAAATTACTTAATTTCAAAAATGGCTGTTTTTTGATACCACTGGTTTGCATTCAGATTTTTTGGTTGCAATTATATACCATTCGATAAAGATGTCTATTAGAGTTTATTAAAGTTAATGGTCGCACCAGTCAATGCACCATTAGATCATTAGAATTTATAATATTAAAACACCACTCTCATATTTCCACTTGATAATATTCCATATAACTGGAAATGAGTTAGAATAATGATTAGGAAGAAATAAATTGAATGAAAGGAATTTTTTTTTTAAAGAGTCCTCACCATTACTCGCTCCACTGGCTTGTCGCATTGGACAATATGCTAGGGTGTCCCCTTGATGATAGAAATTACAGGTGAGCCAGCATCACCTGAATTTTTGCACAGGTTTACTTCTGCGGGGAATCGGTTGGAAGGAATTGGGAATGGTGAAGGGAATGAGTAGAAATAAAAGAGATTATTTTTTGTACTTCGTATTTCAGCAAATTAGAAATGGTTGTAAGCAAAGAAAACGAAACTGTTGGTTGGAGTAATATGTATAGCGATGATCGACTCGATCCGAAGAGGACAGCGGATTTCGTTGTAAAACATTCTGATGATAGTATCTGTTTAATGGATGATGGAATAGAATCAGCTGCGAAATTGGTTTTTTTTTTGTCTTATGCCATTTCCCGTTGATCATATCTCGAAATATCTCATATCTTTTTGTCAAAAAAAGCGTCGGACAAGTGGAAATGATAGATCAGCAACATAAATAAAAAGCATGAAAATGGCTGCAAACATATCTTTCTAATTTAGCAGAACTAATCACTAATCACTTTAGCTTATTGAGTTGATTATACTAGTAAAATTCTTCGGCCTGGTTTGGTAATATTGTGTCGATGGCCAAGAGATATTAATTTTTTGATGAAAGGAGTAAGTTATAGGAAAAAAGAAAGGAGAATATGCGATTGTCTGCGATGGCATAACTGATTTTCAAGTGAATCGCTGTTTTATAGGTTATGCAACAACAGTAATTCACTGGGCTAAGAAGCAACCACCATTTCTGGTTATTTATCCATTTGCCAGTAATACCCTAATTTTTTAAAAGCAGGTTTCGCCTTATGGAAAGCAGGAACTTTTTCCTCTCGGCACCAACATGCTAATTTGAACCACTATTGGCTCGCCCTTCCACTTTGTTGATTAAATATTATATATAAAATTGAACTGAGTACCATTAAACTAATTTTACTAAAATTTATCCATTATTTTCATGATGTGATGTAAATTTGCAGATTTTTGAAGCATACAAAGCGGGGAAAGTGACTAATCTTGTGCTCGATCTTCATCCACAAAATACCGATTTTTTTGCAGTTGATTGGTGATTTTGAAATTTTTTTAGAAATCTCTTTATTTTTTTAAGTTATTTGAAATTTTTCGGGAGAATTTATAGTAGAATATGGAACTTATTTTATTGATTTCATTCATCCATTATATTTTGAATATTTCTAGGATATTTTTCGTAGATACTATCAATTTTTCATTTTGGTCGGAAGAAGGAGAAAAATTCGAAGTAACGTATAAAAATCAAACATATACTGGTTATTTCGCGGCTTGTGCTTGCGTAAAACGCGCTTTGGACCACGGAATTCCGTTACTAAAAGCTGATTTCATGGAAAATATCACCGAAGATGATATAGCAAATATTTTCAGAGGTGATAAAGGTATATTTAATAAGTTCTGAATTTTAGCCTGTAAATTTGATTCCCCATTTAAATTTTTAAAGATAAATCGTCCGTTCAATTTCACTCTGTGGCATTTTTCGCTTGCGAATGATTCGAATGTTTTATTTTTTCACATTTTGCATGTTGCATGTTTTCTTTTTTTTAGGAATAAGTATACCGCTGGCAAAGGAACGACTAAAAGTTATTTCAGAGGCCGGAAGAGTTCTGAATAAAGTACAATTTCATTTCTGTTTTTTTGTGGTTTAATTGATATTTGTTTAGTTCAGATCTCGGCTTTTAATAGGAGTAAACCTGTCGTTAAAAATAAAAACGAAATGAATATTGAAAATGCGCTTATCTTTTCTCTATTTTAAGTAAATATAGATAGAATTATATTATTTTAAAATAAGTTTCTTACTAAGTTTCCAAATTTTATTAAATCATTTTTTTCTTTATAGAAGTTTCATGGATCGTTTTCCACTTGCCTTGAACAATGTAATAGAAATGCATTGAATTTGATAAAACTCATTATTGATAATTTCGAGAGTTATCGTGATTTCGCGGAGTATAAAACCCAAAAAAGTTAAAATTCAACATTTTCAACATTTTTGGAAGTTTCCATGAAAATAATATTTCTTTCATTATATCATTTTCTGTGATTAGTTAACACTTAATTCTTTATTCATACTAGTAAATGTCCAGTGGAGCATGACTTAGCACATGATTGTAACAAATATTATAGCATCGCATCTTGCACCTCAGGTATTAATTTTAGTTTCGTTTCTAAAACGTGCACAAATCCTTGTTAGCGATTTATATGGCTGTTTCAAAGGTACGGGTGATCTTGCTGATTTTACGAATATTTCGTATGTTTGATTGATTCTTTTATTCTTTTATTTTTATATATGGTTTTCGTTCTATTATTATTAAGAATTATTCAAGTGAAGTGCACAAGTGGATTATTGAATTGTATTAATTCTAACTAAAAAGATCCGTTTCGCAGATTATGAAGGCCTTGGACTTCTATAGTAGAACTGATTTACTGAAAATAAGCCTGCAAATTATCAATGTCATAGGATATTTTCATCTGGTCTTATTTATTAAAAAAGTTCGGATTATAGAGAGAAAATAATTTTTGTTTTCTTTTAAGGATGCTAACAATGTTCGCTGATTATCGAGTTCCACAGGCTTTAGCTTATCTTGGTGTTTTGAAGTATTCGTCTGATGTATTTAAAAAACTTCAAGAACACACGTTACTTGAAAACGGTTCCGAATTAGAAGTCCAGTTGAGAGCCTTTTCTATTAAAGCTTGTGAAGTTAGTTTAAAAACTTATTTTTTTGATGGAATGAATTTTTGTAAATATTTTTGCCATTTCTCATTTCTATCTCATTTAATTGATATGGTTTTAATAAGTAATTAATTAATTAAAGTGTATTGTGGATTCGATAAAAAAGATGTCGAAAAAGTATTCAAATAATAACGATGCGTTATTGGAAATAAATACAACAAATGTCGACACGTTTTTATGGTTTTTTAGACGAAATTATGCCAAAAAAATCGAAGAAAAAGTAGCATTTCATCGTGTTAGATGCATTTATTATTAATTTTTTTCATTACTTATAATATTTAATACTTATTGTTCGTTTATCGTCACATTTACATTTTAACAATAATTTCAATATTTTCGTTATCGCCACTGGTTCTTTTGATTACTGTGGACTGTTTCCAGGTAATTACAGGTAATTTTGTCACAAATATTCATAAACCAGAGACAGAATGTTATTGTTATTCTTATTGTTATTGTTACAACAATTTTATTATTATTTTATTTTCTCTCATTGAAATATTGTCAGATATTATTCATTATAAAACATTTTTCAGTAATCTAATTCGCAACTTCTTTGCTTTAACTTTAAATTTTTCTGTCATTCCATAAATACAATTTTATCAATTTCCAAAGGGAATAGAAAATTTAATATTTACAGCCGAATATTTGGATTATAAAAAGATGAAATATTGAATAACATAGCTTGGCTAATTGATCCTTAGCCAGAAGTGAAATGATGGTGCTGGCTATGCTGGCTGGCTTTTCACCATTAACATCCCCATGTATATTTTTTAAAAAATTACTCGCTCTTTCTTTTGTTGCCTAATTTCATTCGGTAAAAATTATTTTATTACTAATCATTCTTAATTCGTGAAAAAATATTTTCCAATGAATTTTTATTTTAAAAAAATACGAAAAAAAAATAAATGGCAGCCGTACGGTTTAATTACTCAGTTTGAAGAGTAATTATTACCAATACCAATTACCAATTATTTGCATAGCTTATATTGCAGTTTCTCTATTGATTGATGAATGGATCAGGCCATGTTATTGTTTGAGGCAAGATTCGCACAGGACTGATAATTCGTAAGAAATAATATCTCCCAAATTTTTCAACCATCATTCGAGGAGTAGTCAGCGAATTTCAAGCCGAATTATCAAAGCGCTTCAATGAATTGAATATCAGTACCATATCTAGAACTATGGATGAATACTGGCCCCAACTAAAGGCATATATCCGAAAATCATCTGCTTCCATACTAGGATATATTAGTGGCGCTAGTTGGGTATCGGAAACAATTGTCCGACTGTCCGAAAACGTTGCCAAAGCATGAATGTCAGAAGGTCATGATTATCGAATGCTTCGAACACCACGGTGGGACAGAAATCTTTTGGAAAAATATGGCCTTAGAAACGGCGATTCGATTAGCTTATAGCTATTTTGCCTCCTTCACAAAATAACTATAATTCCAGAGACACTCAGTGAAATGGTACGAAATAGCAATTGTGTGCCTGTTAAGAGTATTAAGTATCACCTCATAAGATGGAAGGAATTCTTTGACGCCGAACTCGACTACAATACGCCATCTATTGTCCTGGACACAGTTGAACAAAACAAATAATATCCATGATCCGGAAGGACCAATAAAACTGTCGAAAATAGCTTTCAGATTGAAACCTTCAAATGTTGTCCATTGTCACATTATTCATAACACATCTTCAACAATGGTCATTGCTTGTTGGTATTCAGGAGGTATAAAAATCAGTCCAGTGCGTCTTATCTCAGATCCGGGATACGATAATCTTTTTTGCTGTTAATTGTGTTGTGAGGAATTACAAATAATGGCTTAACGAAGTGTCGACAACTATAGCGAGAATAGGATTCAGGAATGTAAACAAAACGAAAGATTTTTCGTCTTATTTGCAAAAAAACTTATTTTTATCAATTCGCTGCGGTAGTGCCAGATTTTAAATATCTTGGATTCACTCTAGTTGTAAATAACCGGGCAAAAGACGAAATTATAACCTGGTTCACTATAAAGACAAAAGTCTGCATCTTATAGATGCAATTCGCTCTATTTTGCTATATACTTGCAAGATGTCAATGAGAGCGGAAAATATTAAGAAGCTATCTGGCTTTGACCATTTGTGTCTAAGATATCATCTCCAAGTGGATAAAATCTCACATGATTACATCCACCTTCGCTCAAATACCATTTGCGTTAACGGTACCACCACAAAGTGTCGCCTTCTCTGGTTAAGGCACATTCTTCGACGCCAACCACAAGAGTTAACACATATTTCATTACTTACTAAACCCTGTGATGGTGGCGTCAAAAGCAAGGAGGGCCAATCAAGACACGGATTGATACAGTCAGGAAAGATTTTGAATGTATAGGAGGACCAGCGATATATAGGTTTATAAATTAGATGGTGGAAAAAAGAATGGTTTCTATTACTGTCGATGATGGCAGCAGATCGCAAACGTCTTATCCTCGTAGTCAGCGGGACCAATCTAACCAGTAATGGTGAAAGCTGTTAGAAGAAGAAAAGAAAAAAGGAGAAGAGTTTACAAATCGAACATTTCGCATAATTTTGGAACACATCTCGCGAACCACATCTCAAAATCTGTACATATAACTTTACACATTCCAACTTATTTGAAATTATATGCAAATATGCAAGTATATTACGAAGCGATCTGCAAATCGGTTTGCTACTCATACATAAACACGTTTTCTTTGCTGTCCACGTAAATTCTAACAAATAAGAGTCGAAATCCTTTTTACTTGTACTGGCACTCACATTCCGTTTAGAATTTTTATTGCTTTTGGTTTAGGTACCAATTAAGGAACTGCCAAGTATGCTTTAGTCCAAGTACCAACCTGCAGTCTAACTCCACAAATGTTGCGAAGTTACGTGCAAACAATATGAACTCAAATACTATACTGAAAAGAGTGAAATTTCTAATTTTATGCTGCTAATATTGGTGAGGATTTCAAAAGGACGTTTAGGGATCTGGTATTTGGCATTTTTCCAGACTTTTTGAATTATCTGATCTGTTAAAAAGTCGGAGACTGTAAGCGTTGTCAGTATTGTTAATGAATTGCTCGTGTATTAAATGGCTTAATGTCTGAGTTGATTGGTTCCACTGGACGAGGTCCTTTCGCCAGAGAGTTATTTGAGAGTGGGAATATAGATGCATTATGAGAAGCATTGCGGGTCTCGGATTCACTTTCTCGATTATCGGTTTGCCTGCTTTCATTGAGTTTTTGTAGGAAAGGATGAAGCGAACTAGTGATGAGAATTATTGCGATTCGTCTAAAAAGGTGATTTGCGAAAGATTTCCATCGGCGGATGTGATTCCGAATAGCACAAAAAAAATACGGATAGGTTTGCTTTTCCTCGATTTATTTGTTTATTAAATCCGTTTTGTTGTTTATGAATGAATGAAAATGAAAAAAGTGCACTTTAGCTGTGGCTGGCTGCTCTCATGGACAAATGGATAAAATTTATGCAACTCTTGCTGCGGTCGAACGGAAAAATCGATATAAATTTGACTTATTGATTTGCTGTGGCGATTATCAGGTAAAATTATTATTAACGTTGTTCAATATGTGAATTAAAAGATGCATTTAAAGAACTGATTAAGAAATTAAAGTAAATTCGAGCAAAAATTTACGTTAAGCGCTCACGATTTCGCTCTTTTTGTCTGTTCATTCGCCATTATTGATTGAACTGGTTATAGTAATTATAGTTATTATTACAGTAATTACACTAATTATTTGGATGAGTCTTTCTCGCTGTAAGTTTATGTGAAAATACCCAAGGGTCACCTCAATTCAATTTTTAATGTCAGATTTGCTCCTTTCAAGCAGCACAGTTGGTAATAAGAATTGATAGCAGTCATTCGGCTTTAATTGCTTACAATTAGATTATGCAGTTTATTTTCAGTCTTATGGAATTCACTTCATATTTTTAATTAAGACAATAAGGTAGATGATAAGTTTGCTTTTGGTGCTGACAGTTTTTGAATATTAATCCCCAGTTTAATTTTCATCAGCCTCTAGGTTCATTTTTCTATTTTCACTGAAAAAATTTGCATTGTGTCGAAATATCAAGAGTAAGCCAGCCTGACAGAGTCAAAAATACATTTTAATCGGCTATTATTTAATTAATTAATTTCCTTATTGATGTTTTTTTTAAATTGTTGTGGTTAATCAAGTTCATTTTTTCATTTTTTTCTGTTATAAATTGTATATTCTATTCACTTGCAGGCAGTGAGAAATTATGGTGATTTAAAGCATATGCATATAAAGGAGAAATATCGGGCTTTAAATTCGTTTTATCGATATTACTCGGCTGAAGTGGTAATCAAATTTTTGCCTGCTTTCATTGAGTTACCTCTGTTATATGTTTTAGTTTATAGAATAGGAATTTTTTCCATCATTTTTCATATTTAGATAAGTATGGTTTGAAAAAGATTTTTCAGGAAGCTCCAGTTTTAACTATTTTTGTCGGCGGAAATCATGAGGCGTCTGGGTTTTTGCAAGAATTGCCAAATGGTGGTTGGGTTGCACCAAAGATTTATTATATGGGTCATGCTTCAGTTTTAAATTTTGCTGGTCTTCGAATTGCTGGATTGTCTGGAATTTATAATAAATACCACTTTGATCTTGGTTCTCTCTAAATATTCATTTTATTTGCAAAAATATATGAAAATATCGAAGATCCTTAACCATATTGTTACGAATATTTTTCGTCAATTTTAGGTCACTATGAATGTCCTCCTTTTGATAATTATGGAGATCTAATTTCAATTTACCATGTGCGCTCCGTAGATTTGTTTCGACTAAAACAGCTTAGAGATCCAGATGGATTTTGTGGTCAGTCCTTGTATTTACTCATCACTTCTTGATCCTGACGTTCATTCTTGATATATTTCAGGGAAACAACTGGACATGTTTGTATCTCACGATTGGCCTGCAGGTATAGTGGATTATGGTGATAAAGAAAAACTTCTCACACTGAAACCTTATTTTGAAGAAGATATTAACAGAAATAATCTTGGAAATCCAGCTTCAATGTCTCTGTTATATGTTGGTTAATATAATTGTTAATCCCTGTAATTTGGCAGATTCAAAACTCTTTTTGACATTTTCAAATTACAGGAAGCTTCGCATACATAAACCGGTACCCTTTTAGGATTAATCAAATTTCCATTAGGAGAATTGAGAACATTGTTTTGCCACAAGCCTTAAGCTTTAGCTCTTTTGCAGTCTTGGGTGAGGAAATTTTGAAAATAGTTATTGCTGATATTCGCAAATAGTTACCTTTATTTATTTGATTTCCTTCTATTTGCTTTCCTTTCATCTTTCATTGAGCCCTATTTAAGAAATAATAAAAATGATTCAAATAATAGATATTTTAACTTATTCACTTAAGCGATTTTGCCTCTACTTTTTCTCTTGTTTCAGTTTTTAAATTTGTTTTGAATTTTTTATAGTTTTAAACTTTATTTATTTATATTTTATTTATTGGGTCTTACTAAAAGTTCTTGTAGTTTTGTGTTGTTTATTTTATAGGATCATTGCTATATTAAAAATCAATACTTTTGCCAATCCAAAGCAAGTGCATTTATTTAATTTATACTGAAAGATGGTTCCTAAATGTTTATGAAAATGTTTCTGTTAATAGAATGGGAGAAATATAAATCTACTGGCGAAAGGTCTAGGGAATATGTAGAAGGGGAAGATTCGATATTTATCTCTGAGAAATGGTTCTTGCGACTTGGCAAACAGAATCCATTTTCATATTATTTATAGATAAAAATTCCAGAAAAGGATATCTTTGCGGCGAATAATGTACTCATTCAATTCTTCAAATACCCATTTGTCGAGCTTCTTCCCTATTGCGCTTAGGTAATTCCACACGATATATGAAATCCACACGATAAGCTATTTTTCTAAATCTTGTCTGCATTCTCTATCAGTCTAAATCTCCATTATTTCCTTCAAGGAACGGTAAAGAAATTGAGAATCATACGCAGTATGACAAATCTTCAAGATCCATATCTCAATAACTGATCTTGGCGGACCAGTCTTGTGTTTTGTTCTATTTAAATGCATCATCACCAAAAGTTATTTGCATATTGCGAACTGCTTCTGTCGCTCCAATCAGTCCCAAAACTGGAAAATCATACCGTTGCATGTCAAATTTTTTCGAAAAGAAACTAATGATCAGAATTTATGAGGTATGAGTAAGTATGGCATAAAAACTTCTAGCTACGAATTCAAGCGCGAAAAAATAGCAAGAGCTTTTAGGATTCCCCAATATTCAGTTCCATTCGTTTGTACTTGTTAAATGTAATTGTCATTCAAGGATTTACGACCTCGATATTGGTTAGCGGCTCATTTACATTGTAAATTCGCTGCACTGGTATCCCATCAAGACAAAATTAATGATGGTAAGAATTTGGAACCAACACGTTTTCTTTCTCTGGATAAACCTATCCGAGGACGTCATTTTCTGCAGGTAAAACTATTTTATATCGTTCTTTGTGATTTATTTTTTGGCTGTGTCATTCACGAGCCATTGGTGTAGTTTCTATATGGTTTTTCCTTTCTTAGGTTTTCCAGTTTATTTTTATGGTATTCTGGAACTGTGGGAAGGAGAAATTAATTGGCTGGATTTTCTTAATCAAGCGTACAATTAAATGATAAAAGAGTGTTTTTACTACAAAAATTGATATAAAATGTAACTTAGATAATTTTATTTAAAAATTTAATTCTTAATCAATTAATCAAAATTTATAAATCTTGGGGGCAGTGGTACAGATGGATTTTCAGCAGCCACCTAGATTTCACTTTTAATGACAGGGATTACCTCATCAAAAGAATGCGATCAAATTTAATGACAGGGATTACCTCATCAAAAGAATGCGATCAAATTTACCTCGGCTAAAGTCGAGTCATCTACGAAGTTACCTTTTATTTTTCATCCTCTAAACCAATTTTAGTCGTTGGAATTCGATGTTGATATTAATTCAGAGATGGCGTTATCGTATGATCCAATATGGCTTGCAATATTGCGATCAACTGATAAACTGACTAGTATTTGCAGAACTGTAAGAAAATTCTTGTACTAATTTTTTCTGGGTTATTGCGGTTTAAGAAAATAAATTTTTGAATTGAATAAAGTTTTTTCAGCAAGTTTATATGCCCTCGCATCATATAAAAGATGAACGCTGGGATTTTCGACCAACGGAAGAGGAAATTGAAGACGTAAAACGAATATTTAAAAGCAATTTTAAGATCCCTGAAAATTTTCGGCGAACGGCTAAGCCACATGTTCCTGGGCAAGATGAAAACTGCGGTGCCGAACTTTATTATAGGTGCCTAAAAAGTCTATATTTAATAATTGTAACCTTGAAAAAATAGATCTTTTATATATCAGGTAATCGTGATTTACAGAAATCCACAATCCAGCGAATTCTGCCGAAAATTAGGCATCAGCGATCTGAATGAAATGTTATGTCATCTTTCAGTTGCATCCCTTGGGCTTCCACACTATTTGTCCGAAAGTGAAATATGTTCAGAAAGGAGCGAAAAAATTTTAATAGATGTTGAAACTGATTCGGAATTTTAGTAAGTTATTTGTTATTTATTCTTATGAAAATTTTTGTGTAAAAAGTCTTTGAAAATAAAGAATTCATCGGAATTATTTTCTAATAATCTTATTAATCTTATAACATTTTGTCATAATGATAATCATTTCTATAATCCATTTTACGGATGAAGCGGATGGGGATTTCTTCATAGACAAAGCACCTTTTGATAATGTTTATGAACCATGAAGTTAAATCATGAAATTTGATAAGGATAAAAATCTCTCAACAAAAGGTTAAGATTTGATTTTTGAAAGTTATTTTATTTTATTTTATTTAAGTTATTTTATTATAAAAAGTTCTATGATCTGGAATTTTATGAAAAATTATTTTTATCGATTGACTAGTAAATAAACCAGTTTTCTATATATTATATATATATTCCCATTAGTTGAGCCGGAATAGGGTAGTGATTAAGACGGACGATTCGACTGGAATGTAAAAACGATTCGAACTGCAGTTAATCTTCTTTTCCTTGCGGTCCTTGGACAAGACCATCTGAAAGCTCATTTGCGTAATCTTAATCTCCCAGACCTTTGGTAGAGGATCCGAGATTAAAGACCATATCATTTATAGGGGATGCGAGAAAGTGCTTGCGATATTTTTATCCTTAATTTTGAAAATTATTTTGATTATATTGATTATTGATTTAGACGGTTTGGGGCAGTAATTTACGTTCGATTTCTGGTTGGAAAGTTACGGAAGGAAATTTTTTTTTTTTGCTGTTTTTAAAGCCAGTTAGTGGTTAATCGAATGGTATCTACTATTTTGTTTGTATTTCTAGCTCATATCATTTGGTTCGCTTCATTGGTAACTATGGTAACTACAATAAAAAACCCCCATTCAATGCTATTCCTAAAAATAACTGAAGCATTTCCTACCCTGTAAATGCCGAGCCATAAGCATTCGAAATCTCCATTTCCATATCGTGTCTGTTCAAGTTTTCATTGGTGCTCCACATTTTTGGCGCTAGCCTTCGTAGAGTTTAATAAGTAGCGAAATATGTGTCAGTCCCTTTCATGGACGACAAAAAACATGGCCTAACCAGTGCAGGCGATAACAATATTCTAACAGTATTTGAATGAAGGTGGATGAAATCTTGGCGAGTATCAAAGACGTAAGAATGGTCGAGGTCACTTTTTGATATCTCCTATTTGGTATCTTTTCTACGTCTGCCATATCAGATGAAAGTTTTCTATCATATCGATTGAAATGCCATTTTGCTGAGTTAATTTCTCTTAAATCTACGTCTCTCGCAACTATCAAAGGGGACATATAATCAGCTTATTAAAATTTCGTAATAAAATGGTCTGAAGCTAGCGTTCTTAAGCAAATATGTCTCATAGTTGAAAATTGTAGGATGCGGTCTTGGCATTCTGTATTCGGAAGATCAATTGTCCATATGCATATCTGCTGCGATTTTCGCCAAAAATATGTTTTAATGGTTGTTGCCAATAAACCCATATCCATTTGCTAGATTCCTCGAGTAAATCATTAGAAATGAAATTAAAATACAATGCTAATACAAAGAGCTCGTTATGAATTCATATTTAATGTTCAGCCAAAATAGGAATGAGGAATTTTGTCAGAAGCATATACCGTCGTTTATACAATAATCTTGATGTTATTATACAATAAAAATAATCCTATAAATTTAATCTGAGAATTGGGGATAGAATGGCCCAATGGGTTGTTGCTCAGTTGGGAACGCCGATGCTGAAGTTCGATTCGCCGCAGGAGTAAACCTGTACAAAAATCCGGGCAATGCTGGCGACTCGCCTGTATCTCTATCGTCAAGGGACTCCTTGGTTTATTGTCCAATGCGACAAGCCAGTGGAGCGAGCCTAACCAGTAATGGTAATGACTCTTTAAAAAAAAAAAATTCTGGGAATTGAAGACTTAAATCAAGTCTTCATAGAGTGCGAAATAGTGGAGTGATTATTGTTTAAATTATCGTTGCGAGTATTATGGTTTGAATTGAGTAAATCTCTTCTTAAAAAAATCTGGGTACTATTATATACTACTATTATTAAAAATCTATGTTTCAATCCACAGATTTCCTGGCAAAATTTTCATCGTACCAAGGACCAATGGAGCGACTTCAACCACTCACTTACTTAGTTATTTGTTCTTAGTAAATATGAGTTTTCTGCTGAAAAGTTAATTTATATCCGTCCATTTCCGTGACAACTCTTAAACACTTTGTTTGAGGTGAATGATGAAACTAAAAAATATGATTTCTTTATGTGTTTGATGATAAATAATAATTTACCTAGAAGTGTAAATAATAATTTACCTAGAAGTGTAAATAATAATTTACCTAAATTTATTCACTCTGTCTTATTTCAAGAGTGAATTAAATAAATTATTTATCTTCGTTCATTTATAATTTTCATAAATATTTCTTTCGCATTATTCTTATTCTATTCTTTTACTTTTTGTTATATTGTTTATCGTTTCTGATGCACGCTTTTTTTTCCCTGCTTATACTATTTCTTTATAAACATGAACATTTGAAAGATCTATATAAATCAGTGAACCAGTTTCCCACATGGTCTTTGGATAGTCGTTGTAAAATCATACACATATGACAGATCCAACCAAAGAAAAATCAGTGGGTTTTAATGTAACGATTGCGAAATATTCATTCACCTGGCTGCAGCAACTAAGATTTAAGCGACTACAGCTTGTTTCCGTATCAAAGAAAAGTTTAAGCTTTAACAAAAAAAGCTGGTAAATTTCTTTTTTTTAAAATCATAATAAAACGCGATAGATTAGATTAAAAATAGGGATGAAGATCTGTTTTTTATTAAGTTAAGAAAATATAAAATATTTGAAAAAATATTGTAAAATAGTACCAATTTTTTTGTTTTGAAAAAATCATCCTTGCCAAAAAATGTTATTTGATGTAAAACCTTATTCACATTAAAAAATATAATTAAATGGTTTTTAACATTTCAGTTTTAATTTAAAATACGGTAAATATTGGCACAAAGAAAAGCCTTTAGGGAGTTAAAATGTACAGATGGCTGAGCAAAAAGTTCTAAAACTAATCAAAATAGAATTAAAATATAATATAGTCCGTAGTAAATATTGTGGATAATTCTTTTTTAATTTGTTTGGAACCATTAAGTATAGAAATGATATTTAATGCTAAAAATTTGCAAAAGTTTTTTTGTTAAAATGTATTTGCATTTGTCCCTGAGAAATTGTTAAATTTTCATGAAGTTTATATACTAATACTACCTTTTCGAAAATCGGTTTTGCCAATAATCAAATTCAAAGCTACAGATCTGCCTAGACGCGCAAGTTCCACTGCCTTGGCAAAATGTTCTTCAAGGCGTTCTTCGTCGCTCTTCGTTATCATTTCTCCGATTGCTCCCATAGCAGCAGCTATCTGGTCATATCGAGTGTGCTAGAAACAAACAAAGCAGAAACTGTTGAAACAAATACTGGTTTAATCTCTTTTAAACTTAAAATAAAAACTTACAATCAGATTTACTGCAACTGAACTGTTTAAAATTGGTATTTGTTCTCTAGCGATTTGTGACCAACAAGCATCATTTCCGATTATAGCAATAATTGACAATTTGTGGCGATAATACGTGTCAAATTCCATCAGTGAAAACCCACATGAACCATCTCCATAAATAATTATCACTGGTTTATCCGGATAAACCTAAATATATTATAAAAATAGCTTTGCATGGGTAACATCCTGAAGAATCATGAAATGAACTAACACGTTTAGCGCCTATAGCAAAGCCAGCACCTACTCCAAGGGTGCCAAAGACTCCTGGGTCCAACCACTGAAGAGGTCCTCTAGGACGAACTATATATGCAGCAGTACCGACAAAATCACCGCCATCAGCTATTAAAATAGCGTCATCAGGAAGAGACTGAAAGTAACAAAAATTTTCATCCGAACAAAAATTGCTAATTCTAAAAATTAATTCGTTAAGGAGATGAACGAACCCTATCTAATGCTGTTAGAACCCGTAAAGGATTCAATTCACCACCTGCAAATGGTTTTTGAGCTTGAGTTTCGTTATAAAGAGTGGTTTCTTTCTCTCTGATCATAAGACTGTCCAACCATTTTTTCCATTTCTCCTGAAATTTTTTTCTTTAACAACATGCATTTTTGGTTTCTACTAGAAGTGATTTAAGGACAGAGTTGCCAATGGATCCTCCGTTATCCTGGCCTCACTTAATGGTAAAACAAGAATCCAAACTTAATGGTAAAACAAGAATCCAACCCATGATCTCAGCAAATACATGTTCTCATCAAATCACTATGCCCGTCATTATCATTAATGAAAGCCATTTGTTACATCTTTTAAGTATTGGTTCACTACTATTGATTTGGCTGATCTTGCCGGCGATTAGAATAAGACATTTCCAAACCTCTCATATTTAATAATAGTACATCAAAGTATTTTAATATTTATACTGGTTGTTGATCAAAGATGGATGATTTTCGCCTATACATATTTTCAAGACAAAAATTCACAGAGAATTCCTGAGAATCTAACGCTTGTGCTGTTGCCACTAAAGTTGATGCAACATCAGCCTGAATGAATAAATGGCCATTCCAAAAAATGCCTCTGTTTTTCGTCAATTGAGAGTAATTCCGATTTATTACTATAATTTTTGCTTTTCGAGACAGTGCACGTCCATATGAAAGCCGGAAGTCGCAAACTGCACCTAAAAAAATAAATTAATCAATAAAACAGAAAAGAACTGAGTTTTACTAATAACAAGTAGTATGCTAACCTGCAAGTATTATGATGTCAGCATTTTTCAGAACTTCTTTTCTATTGTGTCTCAACTGCAATGCGCTATTTCTTCCCAGTAATCCTCGAGTAGTTCCAGTTAAATACATAGGTATTTTTAGCTTCTAAAATTTCTTTTATAAATGACAAAAGCTAATGGTGGTAATGTTTGGCTGAAAGCATTCGATTTTTATCATCTGAAAAAATTTTCAGCAAAAAATGAAATTCAAAAATTGACTCATGATGTAAAAAATATGTTTAATTGTTTATAGTGAATTATTCAACTAGATAGGACTGGGTGCATTGTATAAGCTTTATAAGCTTTAAACTTATATAAACTTTTTTTTTTAAAAGTCCTCACCATTACTAGTTAAACTCGCTTCACATTGAGCAATATGCCATCAAGCCCCTTGGCGATAGAAATACAGGCTTCGCCAAATGGTGAAAAAAGCTGTAAATATGAGCAAGTCATCCGGATTCCCGCCCATCTTAAATTAAATATAAGCTCTCAAAAGATCATTTTTGATCATTTTGTGCTTCTATTAGGGGAAATGAGTGTGGAAGCGCTCGGTGAACGATGGGCATTTGCATCTTATATTTGATTATTTGATTTTTTACTGTATTATTACCTTCTAGTAGCACGATTGTTTCGCTTTACTTTCTTATAATATATTTGCGTCTTCACTAATAAAGGTTTAATTACCCAAGTTTGAAGGTTCGCAACGAGAAAAGTAAGAAGAGAATGCTGGCCGCAGAGCTTATAATATTATTAAAAAATAAAAGTGCCGCGTGACAGGAAAATTAAATCTATACAGAAAAAATATAGTGGAGCGGATTCCCAAAAGGAATTTTTGTAAAGGTAATTATTGGAAGAGGAATCGCCGTGCTCTCAACGGAATTTTCGTAGTGCTATATACCTTTTTTCAGTACAACAGGTGAGTCACTAGTATCGGATTTTTGGACAGGTTTACTTCGAACCTCAGCACTGGCACTCCCAATCGAGTAACAACTCACTGGGCCATTCTATCCCCGATGTACGACATCGTATAAACAATGTACGACATTGCAAAGCATCCTAGTGGTCATTATAGTTGACAGAATAAAAAGTGCTGTTAAAAAAAGAAAACAATGATATTAAAATAAAAAAAACTTTGCAGAGTAAAAAATAAAAATATCGAGAAAATAAATTGGTAATTTACTTCAACGGCTTTGATTAAAACAGCTGGTTTAACCGGCGGTGTAATAGCCTGACTTCCGAGGATTAATAATGGTCTTTGTGATTCCTTAATAATTTTCGACAACTCTTCTATTTCTGATTCACTTGGAAGAGGTGTGCGAACTGGTAAAGGTGTTACATCGCGCTCTCTCCATCCATTACCAAAACGATGTGCAAGGTTTATTGCTAAGTATGTGTTGATTATGCTCTTAAAATTGAGGAAATGAATATTTGATGGATGAATATTTGAATATTGAATATTTGATTGAAATATAAGCAGTAAGTATAAAAGAAAAAAAAAAGAAATCGACAGTGTTCGACCTGTTTTATTGTTTTGCTTTCTTTAATAAAATTCATTTCTTTCGTCACTATATTATATGGATAAATAACATCGACGGGAAATTCAAGAAAAACAGGACCAGGCGTATCACTTTGAGCGATACAGATTGCTTGTTTTAAAGTAGGTATGATATCCTTTAGTCTCGTTATTCGTGCACAAAATTTACATGCAGATCGAACCAAAGCAATTTGATCAATATCCTGAAGATTAAAGATAAAATTAAAGATCAATAAGATAAGATTAAAGATAAGATAATTAATAAGACAATATCACTATATTGTTTTAAACTGGCCAACTGATTCGAAATGGTATAAATACCATAGACGAATACTTCAGTTTCAAATATTTCAAACAAAATTATGTTAGCAAAATATAAAATATAGTGATATTAGTAGAAATAAAACAATTTGATTGTAAATAAAGGCATGCCAAATTACTTTTAGGAATACCTGAAGTGCTCCCCTATTTCTTAAAAGTGTTGGGGCAGCACCGCAAAGAAGTACCACTGGTGATTCGGCCATATGAGCATTTTTCAACGCTGTTATAGCATTAGTCAGCCCTAAAGACATATTTGGAATAGCACATCGATTTACAAAATTGATTTCAGATTTCATTTGAGAAGTTATCTGGAAAATTAATATATGGAACCAAACAGCTAATAATAAAAAAATAAACCTGGTCCAGCAGTTACAACAGTCACTCCAATACTTTGTCGAAGTCTCGCAACTGCATCTGCAGCAAATACAGCTGTAGCTTCATGTCGAGTATCAAACACATCAATGCCAATATTTTCAATCGCAACGAGTATTGGCGATATATGACCACCACATAATGTAAACACTTCCCTTACTCCATGTGCCTTAAAAATAAAAAAATCAAAGTTATCCTAAAGCAAGAATTATTAAGAAAGGAAAACTGAGACTAATAGGAAAAATGACTGTTAAATATTTTAAAAAGTTGAATAAAAATTCAACTTGTGGAGGAAATTCACTCGTAAGGAAAACCTTTAAAACAGCTGCAACCAAGTTTCCTCCATGGATTTTCGACTTTTCATCGACCTGAAAGAACATTATCAGTTTTTAAAACCAAAGAAGAAAGCAAATAAATTAAGGAATAATTTTTTCTTGCGAGCAAAATCCATTATGAGAAGTATTCAGAAAATGGTATTCCACAAATCATCAACTCACCAATGCACCATTCAAGCCATAAAAACTTTAAATAAATTATTATGAATTAAAAAAACTCAAGTAGTAACCTTATCAGTTAAAAGATTAATATAGAATGAAATAAAACCGTTCACGGATCTCAACTTTTTACCTTTTCATTAAAGGTCCTTGGGCCTTTATCCGTCTTACCTCAATCTCCCAGGCCTCCGGCAGATGACTTGAAGTTAACCTAAACCATCCACAAAGGATGTGTCGCCGAAAGGCAAAGAAAGCTGCAAATATGAGTAGGTCATCCGCACAGCACCTGCTATGCATCTCTTTTCCAGCAAGAGAATTAGTGAAATAAGGGAAAAAAGACTTGGGGAAGATATTAGAAAATATCACGGAACAATAGTAGAATACCTCCTAAGTGAAAGGTACAATAGCTTTTATTATGAGAGAATTAAGAACCACAATTTTCTCTCTCCTCATCTCAAATTAAATATAAATTCCCAAGGCATCATTTTTGGCCATTTCAGGCTTCTGTTGGGAAAATAGGTGGAGGGAGGAACTGGGCATTTATATATTTTTATGTTCGGTTATTTATTATGTTACTATGTTTTTTTTCTTTCTAATAGGATTTGACAATGTTTTAGGAATTGTTCTGTTTATATTAAATAAAAGGTTTAATTACACAAGTTCGAGGGTTCGCAATAAGATAATTAAGAATGGAATGCTGGCTGCAGAATTAATAATATTGTTGAGAAATAAAACTTCCGCTTGGCAGGAAATTTATTAAATCTATATTGAAAAACACAGCGGATTCCCGAACGAATTTTGTAAAGCTAGAAACTGGAAGTGGGAATCGCCGTGCTTCCACCAAAAATCGTGTACCTAAGTTTTCTGTGCAGGATGAAAATTATTCATTTATAAAAACATTACTTGGAACAAACTGGACCAACAGTTTTGTTCTCTTTTGTAAAACAAATCAGAAATAATTCGCTTAATATCGTCGAAGCTTTCGATATCCAAAATTCGTAATATAGCAAAAATTATTGCAAATAAAATTAAGGAAATGAAAATCATTTATCTGGAAATAAATTAAAGACAAAATTTCATCGAACAGGACTGCTAGTATGGAAAAACTTCATATTGCCGATGTAGCCAATGGAGTTAGCCAAACAAAAAGCACATTATTTTAAAAGACAAACAAGCACCCGAGCAGCTTTACGATTCTGTTTTACAAGTTTAGTTCATAGGCCCAACTATCCACATTTCCAGAAACTCAAAGGACAATAAATGCACCGAATTTTAACAAACCGTTCAAGCAAATCACTTAATTGAATAAATCAACGAAATCAACGAATTGTAAAACATTTTAAAACGATAAATTATTCTTCACTATCCACACTGACGGTTGTTAAAAGTGGTAAAAGGTACATGGATAACTAAAGCATAAAGTAGACGAGGAGAATCACCATTGTCTTGACAGGCGAACTCGAACATTTGATCCTCAATAAGCCTCAATCTGTTTCTGCTTAGGACATTCATGATCTTCTTGCATTGAGGGCTGATATCAAATATTGACACAATTAGAAACTTAATCTCTGAAGAAAGGCTGAATTATCCAAGTAGTGGAATAAAAAAAAAGGTATTTGCAGTTGGGAGCCCCTCACTAATAAAAAAATGGCTCACTGAACCACTTTACATCTACCTACGAATTTCCTGCATTATATTTCACAAAATTTCCGATCTCATAAAAAAATTTCAGACCTTATAAAAGGAAAATATTCTTCTAACTAATTTCTAACAAGAATATTTATATAAAAAACCAGGAACTATTATTAAGATCATGCAAATTCAAACAATAAAAGCTTTTAGTCTATTTAAACTATAATTAAATCGACATTAAAAACCTAAAAAATCGACACATTGGTGGCTTCAAATTTCATATTTTCAACAAAACAGTAAAAAAAATTTATCTTATTTTAAACAAAAATATTTCAGAAATAAAACGACAAATTATTCTTCACTATCAACATTAACGGTTGTCAATTTTTTAAAAGTGGTAACAGGTACATGGCTAACTAAAGTATAAAGTCGATGAGGAGAATCTTCGTCATCGTTGCGACGTCTTGATAGGCGAACTCGAACACGAAATGGTACATTCCTTGAAAAATAAAAAATTCTATATTTTACAGCTTTGACGACAATTAAAATTAATTAAATTAAATTTAAGTTTGATTGTAAAAATAAAGAAACGATTAAGGAAATTTGCTTTAAATAGAGAAAAAAGAATCAAAATACTAGAATTAAAAGATTTTGAAAATTAATGGCACAATAAAAAAAAATTACTTTACTCCTCTAGACCAAATGAATTTGTTCAACCTTGTATCCACGCGTACATCCTTCGTTCCCATTTGTTGTTCAGCAAATTTCCGTAATTCTTTGATAGCTCTAGGGGCACGCTTCTTAAATCCTCTGGCAAAAAAAAATAATTCAGACAGAATAAATAAAAAGGGAAAATAATCGAACACTATGTTTCTTTAACTGGGCTCAACCACAATAGGTTTGATTTTATAAATTATATGTTTAAAAAATAAATGTGAAAGGGTTTTATGAAAACCAAATTTAAAACGCATATGCATAAGATATCTTTGAGCATAAAATGGTCATATCATAACTCATTAAAAGTGAAATCCAGCCATGGTGAATCAACTATTTTTTCTTATCAAAGAACTTTTTGGCGAAAGGATCTTATTCCAGATGTCAGTGAAGCCACGCAAACCAGAAACGGTTAGAAGTAGAGCAATCACGTGCAATCAAGCACAAAATTATGAAAAAAGAACAAAAATTTGTCGTAAAAATATGGGACTTTTCTCATCCAATGTTTTATTTTATTATTAAATTTAAATAATGTTATTTAGCTTTTAAAAAAACGAAAAATGAGTGAGGTATGTGAAACCCAATTCTTTTTCTCTTCTCTCATCTCTTCCTTAACTAAAATTAAAGATTTGCATGGTTTCATGGCTTTTTTTCGAACGCTGAAAGAATTTTGAACTTCGGGTTTCTGAACTATTTCGAATTAAATGAAATTTTACCAAAAACTAAATTGGCATTGTCAAAACTGAATAAAATATTATAAAGAAAGATTATCATAAAGAAATTATAATGAGGAAATTATAATATTGAAATGGAAAAAAGAATCATTTCCCAATGAGCGGTGATGCAAAAAAATAAAATTACTTGTTGACGAAATTAAATTCTTACATTCCATGAATTCGTTTATGAAGATTTATAGTATATTCGCGCGTAACGACTTCACTCATTGCACTACGAGATTTTCGCTCTTGTTTACTTCCTTTTTTTATTGGTGCCATTTTAAAAACTGCCTGAAATCACGATGACAAAGCCTTAAATGAAAATTAAGAAGGAATTTCTCCCTTCCCATCGGGTTATATTGTTGCCTTTACCTTTCTCCTCTTCCCATTCCACTTTTTCTTCCAGTTCACCAACCATTTGTTTCTTTTCGTCCTTTCCCTCTTTTATTTCCTCACTCCTTTCCTATGCTTCCTTGCTTTGGTTATTCCTCCCCATCCCAAAACGGTTTCTGTAACCAACCCACTCTCCTCCTCCTCCCTCACCCCCCCCCCCTTCTCTGCCTCACTTTTAACCATTATTTATTGTTCTCCACAATAAAGCAAAATTTGTCCCCAAAAAAGCTTTTGCTATAGAAAACTAACAATCGTTTAGAAATTTGGGAATACATATTTTGCAGCTCTCTAATATTCTGATTAGTCATCGCTCGAAAATTTTTTATTTGTTGTCTAAATTCAATGGATTGTTTTTGTCCTTCAATATTTTTTTTACATTCGGTGCAAGAATAAAGTTCTGAAGTTCCCCCGCACCCCCATTCTCCCTCTCTTACCTGTTAGTTGCTATTTCTAAAATAACCAGTGTTTTTTACCACTTTTTGCACCGCCTTTTCCCTCAAAATCTTTCCTGAACCAGACTTGACTGGACTCCCTCTGTTGAGATTATCCATCATTGTCCTACGGACATGCAACATGCATCGGTTTCTGCGGTGTGCGGTGATGAGCGTAATAGCATAGGCGATATTTTGTGACTGTGTTATTAATACATATTGTAATGGAATGAAGGTGGATGCGGCAGGAACAAGGTGGAGTTGTGAGATTCTGAAACTCGATTGGTATGCGTTAGGAATATTCAGACATCTTCCTTCTGATAGGCCGAATGGCCGAATAGTATGGATGCTTTGGTTCGCATCCAGTGTCGCAGGCGGATTCGATATTGTGCGCCGACAGCAGTAGAGCCGTCCTTCGAGAATGCACGTGCTGCTGGCTGCTTGTTTACTTACGCTTTTACGCTTCCGTCGCTAGTTGAGCCCATGGCAAAAGTTTATTTCTAACTATGGTTACCAGAAATAGCGGTGATGGTGAATATTAACTCTTTTCTTTTTCATATTTTATGTTTTTTACCCACATAGTTTGAATTTTCTTTTTGATGTTGGTTTCTGCTAAAATTTCGCTGGTAAAAAAGCTGCAGCTGTTCGAGGTGGGGTGGATTTTAATTTATTATTTGGCCATTTGATAGATAGCAGTGGACTAAAGATATTTGAAAAATCAACATTCAATCTTTGATACATTATGACTATCAGCGAATTTGTCCTTATTACATTCGCGCAGGTCCAATTTATCGACAGGCGATCTGTTGTATTTCGCCACTGTCAGCAAAAACATCAGTGTGTTCAAGATTCATGTACATCTATTTTGTCTCACCTCTTAAGCCATAGCTTTCTTGAAATGCACTAGTTTTTATTTCGATATATTATTACATCCGTAGTTCTTACAGATCCGGGTTGCCAGTAAAATGCCTTAATAAGTCGATTGTTATTCTTTTTAAATAATCTTATCCTGAGAATCTTAACATCGTCCTATACGACCTTATGCAGCACCGCATTCTGAAATGAACAAATGGATGAAATGAAGGTAGCAACAGAGTTAAACAGTGGATTTTGATGGTATTTTAGTTGATATTGCTTTTTGGTAATGATTCTTAGCGCGAATGCTTGGTCACATCCATTTTTCAGCCTTTTCGGTATATATTCGGTGCAGAATTCTTCCCAGAGATATCCAGTAGGCCAGTTCCATAGTGTCCTTTCATCTTTTTAAGGGAATTAACAAGAAGGCAGACTGTTTAATAGTTATATTATGTGAATTTTATAAATCCTTTAAAGGCGCAAAGGAGCTCGGAGAGATCTACGATTTTTTCTCATAGTTTTGTTGTCCTAAACCTTCTGAATAGTGAAAAAAAAAAATTTATTTCATGTTATGTTGGCTGCTTTCATATGGGGTAGTAATAGCTTAAAAGCGTTTTAGTTACGTCTGCGATGTTGGCGCATCAGTTTAGTTTCAGGCAACTCTTCATCCGGATCCACGATCTTTAAAAGTGTTAACAAATATTCTGTCTTAATCTGGAATGATATCCGTTAGACTATTGAACTGTATAATTCATCTTGAAACGTCTTCGAATTTTTCGAATATTTGGGGATCTGCGTTGGCATCTTTATGTCTAACTTTGTATGTATCTTGAGACATGGTCTGATCTGTAAAAATTGCCAGTTTCAGAACTGTTATGATTTGACCGGCTTTTTTGAGTGGCGATTATTCTGAGAGTCCCTTGTCTTACTCGGCACTTGTACTGGTGGCAAAAAGTTTATACTCCTTAATGGAGTGAAAAAGTTACTGTCTTTGACATCAGATTTCGATGCCATACTTGCTAATTACAGAATGTGGCTACGTTTAATATTGCATTTAACATTTCAATCTTGCCTAGTTATGACTAATTTTGGTAGAAATTCTGATAGCAAGTGGAGTTCCGCATAAAATCTGTGTTAAGACTTGCCAAGGTGAGGTTAGGTGAGGTGAGGTTTCATCCCCATATTGAATAAGCATTGCAGAATTCTTTTAGAGGGTGAGTGTAGGTTATATGGTAGTCAAAAAGCTTGCATATGACCAGAGTTGGCCGAGCCGTTTTAGAATGCTAATCGTGACCCAGTATCGTCCTGAATTATCTGAACAACTGAGACACGCTTCTAAAGACAGGGAAAAAATAGAAAAAAGAAATATACTCGAACAAAATGTTTGTCATTTGGTCCTAATGTCGACAAATTCTACGTAGCTACGACAGTATGCAAATGAACCGTTTGTGCGATTTTGTTTTAGATTCGCAGCCGTTTTATTTATTAATTATGTTTATGTCGACAAATATATATTTAATATATGATTAGTTTCAAGATAAACTCTTGGGGGAACCACTTGTCAAAACGAATTGTAGAACTTTTTACTTACGAAATTTTAGAATTATCATGGAATAACCAATTTAATTAATATAATGAATAATTCCCATATAATTTAGAAATATATGAATGAATAATAGTAAAAGTAATAATAATAACAATAATGGTGCGAGCAAATACGTTATTTCGCATTCTGCAATGCCATCGTTTTGGTCAATAAAAAACATTCGCACACAAATTGCAATTCTTCTGGCGGCAGCATTATGTATTGAAGGACTTATGAGAACAAATCTCAATATGGCTATGGTTTGTATGGTTAATCGAACAGCACTTCTGCAATTAAAAAGTTAAAAAGTTTAAAAAGTTCTTTCTCCTTTTCTTTTAGTAATGGTTGTGTTAGCCAATTTCGACGAACCAAACCATTCTATGCATAATGCAAGCTTGCATTTCTGTTCAAATTTTCTACTTTGAAACGTCCGAAATGCATATTCTATCTAGGTGGTGACTATCAAGTTCGGGTAAATGAAGTAGGACCAGTGTTCCGATTAAAGATTTCGCCGCTAACATCCAGATCGAGGTGGTCCAAAGCCATTGCTCAGTCTTAATGAAGTGGTTTGAGGATATTATGACGTATTAAAAAATTAAAAATTATTAAGAAGTGAAATAACAGGACAATTTGTATGTGTATCAAGTTGCCCCTCGTGGCTTGAGGCAGTACGACTTTGTATAGCTTTTCCAACTATGCATCTGTGAAGTTTAAGGTCGAACATTGAATTACAAAGAGTAAAATTTTCATAAACACATTATTTCAGGCAAAGTTGAGTCACCGAAAAATACAACGACTGTTGTTAATCCTTGCCGAAAATTGCCAAGTGAAAGTAGGAAAGGATATGTAAGCTACCAGCTATTACCAGATGTTTGATAATTCAATAATAATGTAATGATAAGGAAGAATAAGAGAGGCGTCGGGTGCAAATCAAGATTATAACATTGAGGGATGTGATGTCGATAAAATAAGTTGTCACATTAAAAGGGATAGTCGAGAAAAAATGATTGCGACCTTTCCTCCGCACATATTGGTAAATAATTGGCTATGATTTCTGGGCTGCCTCCACTGGCTGTTAGTGTGATTTAAAATTTTTGCGGGCGAATCACTTGGCGATAGGAATATTCGGCACAATTCGATTTTTTCAATAGCAAGTTTAAACCATTAAAAATTAACAGTACCTCATTGAATACTAGAATAAAACATTTTGAAGCCTTCTGCTTCGGTGATTGCCAAGTATTATAGCATTCAAAATGATATCTTTTATTATCTTAAGCTTCACTTCCCAAAAAAATTTTTTTTTTAAATTTGCTTCCTACTGCCGGTTAAAAATGATTAAAATTTTTTCACATCGATTTTATTCTTCGTCATAATAATTTTATATATAATTTAGATCATAATAATTCTTTGGATAAATTTTTACGTAATTTTCTGCACTTTCAGTTATGTTTCTTTTAACTTGTTCATATAAAAGAAGCATTTTATCTGTAAAAACTGGTTTCACTGGTTTCAATTCATTTCAGATCAAATCAAGTTATTAATTCTTATGTAGAAACATTTTTCAGAGTGGTGAATTTATATGGACAAGTGAAGAACAAGGATGGATTTTTGCTGCTTTTTACGGTGGTAGTTTATTTATTGTAATACCCGGAAGTTAGTCTTTTTAATTCTTTAATTATTTTATATCGCTTCTTTTTTATTTTCAGATTTTTATCTTATTTTATCTTATTCATTGTTAAAAGAATAGCAAATGGATTTTCCAGTTCATCGATTATTGCATTTTCGAAAGATCAAACGAATTTTCTGTCGGATTATTGATTAAATTAGATATTTTAAATGAGCTTTAGAAGTCTATTTGTTTCATTTTAATTATAGGTTATTTGTGTGATTACTTTGGACCAACTTTAGTTGTTCAGTACGGATCAGTTACAAATATTATTGGTTCATTTATTACACCGGCTGTGTCAAAGTATGGTGGAGTTTATCCAATGATTATCGTTCGTTTCTTAATGGGCTGTGGTCAAGGCGTATTAGTTCCCTGTATGACGGTTCTTATTGCTCATTGGTTTCCAAAATCTGAAAAAAGCACAGCGATTGCTGTTGCAACTACAGGAAATCAGGTGATTTTTCCAATATTTATTTTTTCGTTATTTTTAATTTTTTTATCTTTTTGTTTATAGGATTAAATATGTTATGTTAATAATAATAATAATAATAATAATAATAATAATAATAATAATAATAATAATAATAATAATAATATGTTAATAATAATAATTAATAATAATATGTTAATAATAATAATAAATGAATCGAAAATATTTTATAAGTTCAGAAAATTTATAAAAATTTTTGAACATATGCTTTGTTTTACCGAAAAATTAATTATTTCTGCATTCATGGTTTAATCACTTAATCTTTTCATAAATCTTTTAAATAAACTTTGAGATATATTATCGTTTGAGGTATTTGTTTTAGCTTTCAATAATCCTTGCAATGTGTTTTACTGCTGAACTCTGCCAAATCCCATTGTTTGGTGGCTGGCCTTTGGCGTTTTATATATATGGTTAGTCTGAAATTGAATTAAATTTTATAGTAGGATGAAAAAAATTGCACAATTTCAAGCTAATTATAAATGAAAAAGAAGTAGTAGAAATATTAGCAATAATCGTGGTCATTCTTAATCATCGATTAATTATCGAAAATCGTCTAGACTGATTACGAAAATTTTTTAATTTTTATTTTTTAAAAATGAACTTTCTCTATATATTCGCACATAAAATATTCATAAATAAATAAAGCCAAAAAAATGGAACCAGTGTTGTAGGGGTCCTTGGTATTGGTTTTTGCATTGCATGGCAACTTTACGTAAATGATATACCAACAGGATCGAAAGAAATTACGGATATTGAACTTATTTACATCACTGGAACATTGGTCGGACGTGGACAAAAAAGGTTACAACCGGTATGAATTATTTTAAATTTTAAAATCAACCTACAAATTTAAGTGGATGAAATTTTGGTTGGAAAAAAATAAATTTTGAATGAATTTTTTGAACGTCAAATTAAGAATTTGAAGAAATTTATTTAGAGCGTTTTGATTCTATTTCTTATATATTCTTAGAAAGTGCCTTGGAAAAAAATTTTAAAATCAGTAACAATTTGGTCAATAGCATTGAATTCGTTTGCACAGTCATTTGCCTTGGTCGGAATGATTACATATTTGCCACTTTATTATAGAAGCATTCTTAATATGGATCTTACTTCGGTTATATATTTTAACTTATATTTTAACTTATATTATACTTTTATTGTGCTTCGGCTATTTATTTTATAAAATGAAATACTTTTTTAATTAAAGTTTCAAAAAATTTCTTATGCCAGTTGAGTTCGATTATTGTTTCAGAGTAAACCTGTCATTACAAATATTTAAAATCAAATATCGTTAAAGTGAAATTGAAATTTTTATTACTGATAGATGATAGATGACTGATAGATGTATCTCAAGTAAAATTTCAAGAGAAGAATTTTCCTTATCGTAAAAGTGGATTAATTTAATTTCTCTCAATTTTTAAATCGTATAAATTTTTAGAACGGTGTATTGTCGGCTATGCCTTTTGTTATTCAGTTCATCACGAAAGTAATCTTTGCGAGTTTAGCCGATGAAGCAAAGAAACATGGGTTCACCGTTAATTTTGTCACGAAATTTTGCAATTTATTCGGTTATTTTTGGAAATTCATTGGCGATTTACTCGTTACGAAAATTGTTGAATTTCTCTCAATTTTGTTCTCTTAATTTTTAGTTTTTATATTTTCTAAATTTAATTTTTAATTTTTGCAATAGCTAAATTACTGAAAACAAAGAATTAGTACTTCCATTATATTTATGCATTACAGCATAGTTATAAGGATCGAAAATGAAGCTATCGAAGCAGTGAAAATTATCAACAAGTGCAAATTATCGTTGATTGATTTCAGCATCATTAGGTACAGCTGCTTGCTATCTTTTGCTCATGTTATTTGACTGTTCTCAACAGTGGAAAGCAGTTATTTTTGTTTCCTTATCGATGGGTTTAATTTCGGGTTTCATTCCAGGATATAACACGAGGTAATTTTTTTATAAAATTCTATATATTTTAATGATTAAATGATAATTTAAGCAGTATTTGAGGAATTTTTTTCAAGGTTTCTGATTCAATTATTCATTGTCTCGCCGTAATCATCGTCCCTTATTTCCTTTTTAAATCTCTGTTGCGCAAATTTGTAGTGTTCTAAAAAGTCACTTATATTTATATTATCTCGTTTTTGTAGTATTGTTTCGGTAGCACCTATATATACTTCATCAATCGCTTCCTTCTGTCGATTATGGGCGACTCTAGCTTCAATTGCATCACCATATTTGATCGGTTTGCTTGTCAAGGAAGTAATTTTCATTATTTATTCATTAATTTATTATTTATTCATATCAGTCATAAAGTCCGATCTTTCCTTTATCGATATATTTTTTTTCCGTTATCGTATTGATTATGTATGCGTTGTATGCCATAAAAATTCACAAACCGTGAAATATTAGAAAATGGTATTATTTTGTGTTCTTCACTTAGCATATATAATATGTAAATATACCAATTTTTCCTTTTAAAATTTAGAATTTTTATTTTTATCTATTTTCTATCTTTAGAAATTGGTTCCTATATTCTGTTTTACTGCATATGACCGTCTTTGACTATATGACCGTATTGCTATAGCCGTCTTTTTTTATTGCTGGAGATATGTTAATTTATTTTGCGTTATTTTTTATGTAATTATTTTTTTTATTTCTTTGCCGCTATACTTTTTTTTGATATTTTTACATTTTTTTTCCTTTATCCTTTTATTATCCTTTTGCTTCCTTTTTCTTATCTCTTTGGTACTTTTATTTATTCTTTTGTAATTTATTCTCTTGTGATTTATTTTTTTTCTTTAAATACTTTTTTATTTGTTTTATTCGTTTTTAAAATATTCGTTTTTTCCTTTTTGCTTGTCATAATTATGGACATATAAATAAATCACAAGAGTCACTGCTGTAAAATTTTTCATTTTTCTATTTGCAGAGCGTTCTAGATGAATGGCGAATCGTATTTTTCACCATTGCGGTTGTGCTGATTACGACAGGAATCTTTTTCCAGATCTATGGCTCAGGTTAATTTTATAGCTTCTTTTTCGATTTATTGTAGGGATAAATGGTTTGTTTTACGGTGTTTTTTATACATTCTTCTAACAACTCTCACCATTACTGGTTAGGCTTGCTCCACTGACTACAAGATTAAGATATCTCGAAGCTGCTCGGTCCGACGCCATCGCTAGTAGTAATAGAAGCCATTCCTTTTTCTTTGATGACGGTTGTGCGGAAAAGGTGCTCTGCTCATTGATCAATAAAATTAATACAAAACAAACTATTTTTATCACTTGGCTGTATTATTGTATTATTATCTTATAATTTATTATAATTTATTACTTATTATTTGAAATCTATAAATCGGTTTTAATAAGTTTTTTCTTAAGTTTTTCCCCTATTTCTTGAAATTTTTTTTTAAAATTATCTCGAAATTTTTTAAAATTTCAATTTTTATTTTTTATCTCTATTCTCTGCCTTTGACAGGAATAAATATGTCAAAAATATTTTGACATAATGACAGGAATATGTCATTATGTCAAAAATCCGAGTGGCTGCTGGGATCCACCTGTATCTCCATCCCCAAGTGACTCTGTGGTGAGAGGGTCAGGTCTTTTTGATGCGACATCCGCACCCTTCCGACGCGCGTGTTACTTCTGACCCGGTGGTATATGCGACAAATATGCGATCCGGGCCTAAGCCTAGTAATGATAAAAATCTGAAGCACAAACATGGAATTTCTCGAACGGAGATAAGTACTCAAAACCCGTCAGCGGAGGCGAGAATCTATCTAATACTTTATGAGATTGTGGTGCTGGTTGTGTCTGCTTGGAACGTCAGAACGTTTATGGATGATGCAAGCCAAGCGATCACTGTCCACACCCTTTCTAAATACCGTGTGAGTGGCTTGTTTATAGGAGGTCCATCTTCCTCATTTCAGCTCTCGAATAATTATTAAACCTAGTTCTGAGCAAATATATTGATTACTGTCTCGGATGACTCGGGGCGAAATGGTGTAGCGATTGTTATGTCTAAAAATCCACTCGATCTGCTCTGATTGAATGGAAGCCAGTAAATGACCGTATGGCCTACGCGCGTTTCAAGAGGAAGTTCTGCAATATTTCGGTCATCAGTATATATGCTCCAACTTTATGCGCAGATAACCGCGATCTGGGTAAGTTCTTTGCGGAGCTTCAACAGTTACAACACAGAGGTGACGTGATCATAATCGGGGGAGACTGGAATGCGGATCTAGATCATGATGCCGTTGTGATGAATTCTATAATTGGCAAATATGACATCGGGGTCCAGTGCGCTAATGGAGAATGCCTTCTTCGTTTTGCCGAATAGCATTAACTCTGTTACTAATACATGCTTTCGGCATCGGAGAAGACATCTAATCATGTGGAACTCTCCGGACAACCAATATTCCAATCAGATTGACTATATATTGGTTAGTCATCGCTGGAATTCTTATCGGAAACTGCTGAAACTGGTAACCGTCATGTTATGGTTTGATCCAAGATTCCTATAAAACTGACAAGTCGTAAAAAACAACATATCCCAAGATCTTTCAATTATCTCAAATTAAAAGATCCGGGAACAATAAGCGCATTTCAAACCTCAATTATTGAAACACTTCAATGAAATGAACGTCAATGATATCTCTGGAAAGGCGAATGAATACTGGTCCCAAAAAAAGACATGCCTACAAAAGTCACTCATCTCCACACTAGGGTATACTAATATGAAGTGCGTTACTTGGGCCTCGAAAGCAACTGTCCAACTGACTATCTGAAAAGTTTCCAACTCCCGAATGTCAGAAGATCCTGATTCTCAGATGTTTCGATGAATTACAACGACAGCAGCACAGCAGGACAGAAATCGCTATTGGATATGGCTTTGAGAATGGAGACGGCTGCTTGGATAGGTGATAACAGGAAACTGTTTCGCCTTCACAAAGCAACTATAATTCGGAAAGGAGTCAGTGAAATGATACGGGATATTAACCATGATGCCATCTGTTGTCCCGAATATAACTGATTCGCCCGCCGAGCCTTGTTTGCAACTGTGAACCGCCAACAGAAGAGGAAATAATCTCTGTAATCCATAGGCTTAAAACCAATAAAACTTCCGGAAAAGATTGTTTTCGGGTCGAATTCTTCAAATGTTGTCCATCATCTTCATAACACACCTTCAACGCTGCACTCTTTGATATGGCAAAAGGAAATAGTGGAGCAAAGTGATTCTTCCAAATCCTAAGAAAGGTGACAGGGTGTACTGCGATAATTACCGAGGAATCAGCCTGTTTACTGGCCATCTTTGAAAAAATTTCGCTTCTCTTCTATTAAGTAAACTCATAGCAATACGAGAATATGTCCTAACTAAGCTGGATTCAGACCGGTACGCGGTTGTGCTAACTAGATATTTAGAAGGGTGCTGGAACATTATTTCAGATGCCCAGCAACTCACCATCACTTGCTTTATCGATTTTGCAACTGCCTTCGATTCGCTTGATAGTGCTCTGGAAAATGATGGAATGTCCCAGAGAAGATCATTCGGTTCATGAAGGCACTTTATCAGCACATTCTGGCACACGTTTGTGTATATAGGGAACTGACAGACTCCTTCGAAATAAGAACTGATGTCCATCAGGGCTGCCTTTCCCCTACAATATTCAACTATGCGATATTGGGATCGCTTGTCGGGACTCAAGAGATGTGCAATTCAGTCGAAAGCATAGCATCATAGACCTTGAATACGCTGGTGATTTTGATAGTTCTTATATGCTGATAGTTTTTTTTGCTGATAACGAAATGCAAATAATGCTAAACAACGTTTGCAGCGAAAATCGAACTCAGAGTCAATGTAAATAAAACGAAAGTGTTTTCTTTTTATATATAAGATGATAAAACACCTATTTTTATCAATTCATTGCTGGTTGAGGAAGTGCTCGACTTTTAATACCTTTGACCTATTCTAATCCCAAATGACCATCGAGCGATGCTGGCGACAAGCCAGTGCAGCATCACCTATATTTCTATCGCCAAGGGACGCTCTGGCATATTACCTAATGCGACAAGCCAGTGCAGCAAGTTTAACCTGTAATGTTGAGGACTCTTTTAAAAAAAAGTCCTAAATCGCCAGCGAAGGATGAAATTGTGATCCGGATAACGACAGTTAGAAATGTGTTTTTGTGGTTGATGAAATCTCTATGGTTTTTATATATATTATGTTTATTATTTCATTATTATTATGGTTTATTTATATTGAAATGGCACACAAATTTATCTGTATTTTTTAGGCAATATTTTGAGTTGGGTTGATGATTCGGAACCAAGATTAATTATTGAGCATGTAAACGCACCACTAGCAGTCATTGAAGAATTGTTAGATGCCAATACCAATGATTGAAGCAAATAGAATTTAAAAAATTTTAGCTTAATTGTTTACTTATCTTTTTTATTTTATTTTATGGATGCATTGTAAATCAGACTTTTGGCTTTAATTGGTTATGTTTTTAGTCATGGTTATATTTCGATAATCGAAATTTAAAATTCAATGAATAAATTAATGAAAAAAATGATGAAATAAATGATTATTTGATTATTTTTTATTTACCATTGATAATTCTTTTTGATTGATTTTCAAGAAATCTGAAATAACCTTTAATAAATTGGGAAATCCGCCTATAATCCGCCTTATTTAGATTGCCTTTCTACTGTTTTTAACTGTGCTCAGACCAAGTTTGCTAAATTTTCTTCATAAAACTTATCATTATAATTTATTATCATATTGACTGCGTCATATTTTCGTCTTAGATTAGAACGGGCTTATGTCATTTGTATATATTTGTTATTACACTTTTCACTATAAAGCTATTTGCTTTCTGCGTCATATTTTCATATTTTGCCAAATATTTGAAAGATTGTTTGATTTTACAAATTTATACATTTAAAAATTTAGCAGTTAGTAACATATTTTGCTTTATTTTATTGTGTATAGTATTGTATTTGTTATCTTGCAGACTTTACATAAAATCATTTTATTTTTGCAAGAATAATGCCTTCTAATAACTCTCACCCTTACTGGTTAGGCCAGCTGCGCTGGCTATAAGGAAACGACGTTCCCAAGTTGCGGAATTTGATACCATGGCTAATAGAACCCACTCCTTTTTCCATCGTCTAAGTCTATGTATCGCTGGTACATTCAAAATCTTTCCTGATTGTTTATCAGTCTATGTTTTTTTGATTGGTCTTCTTCGCTTTTGATGCCAATTATCGCAAGTGTTTAGTAATAAAATATATGTCAACTTCTATGGTGGGAAAAAACTTCTATGAAGAACGTGCCCTAACCAGAGAAGGCGACGCTGTGTGATGTGCCGTTAATGCAAGCGATATTTGAGTGAAGGTGGATGCCATCACGTGAGATTTTATCCACTCCCCTAAAATGACCTTAGATATAAGTGGTTAAGGTCGGATAACTTTTAATATCCTTCATTCTCATCGGTTATGTATCGCAACCAGACAGCAAGATTGAACGAATTGCGGCTATAGGTCTTTTTGTCTTTATGGCGATTTGGCGACAATTCCATCAAGGTTTTTCATTAACCGTTCATCACATTCCTAGCTGTCGTTATCCAGATTACAATTTCATCCTTTGCCTGGCCATTTGCCTTAAATCCTGCGGTAAATAAAAATATCAGTATTTTATCAGCATCTTGTATATAAGACGAAAAGACTTTTGTTTTATTTACATTGGCTCCGATTCTCGCTGGAGTTGCTGATACATTATTTAACATTATTTGCATTTCGTCATAACTGTCAGCAAAAGAGGATTAAATCCTCTTATTCTACTGAGAATAATTTCAAAAGCTTGTGGAATTTCTTACGAAAAATGAAAAAATTTTTGGAATTTTATAAAGGGGATGAGCAAGATGTAATTGTTGCAACTATTAGATAAATTAAGCAGAGATACGTTTAATGCTATATTTAGAACTAAAAAAATTTTTTCAACCGTTGTTTCTTTTAATTGAATTCATGGCTCAAAATGTTCTTCAAAAATAGTAATGATAAGATTATTATCATTCAAAGTGAAGGAAAATTGCTCGGTATCTATCTATCTATAGTTGAATATCTTTTTGATGAAAAAATCCTAGTGGTTTTGGAGTGAACTGAATTAGAAGTGGTGCATGCAGTTAGAAGGAAAAAATTGATTCTAATTTCATGAATGCAAGGTATGTTTTTGAATTTATAATAATGATTTATAATTTAACAGGGAAGTTATTTTCCTGTAAGCACCAATTACCATGAACAATCAAAAATTGCAATAAAACTCTAATAAATTGCCTAAAAAAGCTTTCAATGATGGCTTATATTTTTCTTTTCCGAAGCGATTCTCAAAATTTTACCCCCATTCTTGTCCAAATGCCATTAAGCATCTGTCGTTCACAGTGGGTGTCAGCACTGTAGAAAAAACTAAACTTTTGATTTAAAATATTTGAAAAAGAAAATTAGGATGTACGAAGATATAACTTATAATGGGTTTATAAAACCAACATAGAATAGCCACAATGAAAAACAGAATTAAAAACAGAAACAATGAGAATTTTATTCCTATATCTATTTATATGTATAAGCAAATCCTGAAGAGCCAGCTAAATGCGAAGAAAATCTATAAATAAATATGTACGCCTTGCCAGTCATCAGATACGCAGCTAACTGGACATCAGTCGGAAGGAAAGACAAGTTGGTGAGCGTGAAAGCCACTGTTTTAAATGAAATCCAAATTCAGGAATCAATAAGATGGCAACAAACGATGAGCTGTTGAGAGAATGTCTGAAGCATCTACAGACATTGGAAAGAGACCAAGCATAGTGTACGGTGGTAAAGCAAAATCATCCTCTGTGGTCCCATCGACAGCTGAGGTAATTTGAGAAATCCTACCAGTGATTGGAAAAAGCAACACTGAGGCATTTTAGCAACAAAGAACAGGCACTAAGTGTCGGGAAAAGAATGTAATGTACTCTTGCGATTGTGAATTGAAATATTTATTAAAAAAATACGGTTTACTATAATAAATGAAAAATAGGTATTTAATAGGTTCGAAGTAAAAACGAATATATTCAAAGCGAATAGTTAATAAAAAAAAGGGTGGTGAAGCAAGGCAAGGCGATTCTTGTTATTGCCAATCCAACACTGACCGGTTTTCCTTTGCCAGTCTTGGTTCTTCCAAAACATTGGTAGAATAAAAATTATAAAAAAATTAATTTATTTTTATTCAAAAGAAAATTTTCTCATGATTGTCTTTTTTGTTATATAAATAAGATGGCTTTACAAGTAGCCAACAGATGAATATCACAGATCTCTATCCAGAAGAGCGCACTATAAAGATCTAAAATCCCTTTGCTCAGAACGTTCAATCTCCCAGGCCTCTGAGGGCTTGAAGTTGAGGATGATCGTTAGGATAATGAAAAAATTTTTTTTTTGTTTAATTCTGATATTTGTTTCTTGCTGACCACTTTTATATACATGGAAGATATATACATATCTGTTATATACAGGGAAGATCGAATATAGATTTAAAAGCTTGATTATTCGTAGTTTTGATCTTGAGCGGTTGTATTGCTATTCCGCTGCAATTTTTTTTCGGAATATTTTTTTTTTATAAAATTTCTATAAAACTGCGAGCTAAGTTTTTTTTCCTTTTTTTTCTAAATTTAAAAACAAAAAATTGAAACAAATATATATATATATATATATATGAAATTTATGATAATATTATAAAGTAATTATATCTGTTTTTGACAGGAATAAACCTGTCATGTCAAAAATCCGGGTGCTTGTACGACACACCCAGCACGGTGGTACATGCGATAAGTATACAATCCGGGCTAAAGCGATCCCAGGATTGATAAATAAAATAATTATATCTGTTTTTGACAGGAATAAACCTGTCATGTCAAAAATCCGGGTGCTTGTACGACATACCCAGCACGGTGGTACATGCGATAAGTATACAATCCGGGCTAAAGCGATCCCAGGATTGATAAATAAAATGTGCTCGCAAGCCAGGGTAATTGCTCAAAATCTATCAAGAGGAACAGCTCTCTGCAAGCGCGGCGAAACAAGTATCAGCGTGGAACGTCAGAAACGCTTATGGATGTTGCAAGTCAAGCGATCACTGCCCATATCATTTCTAAATATCGTGTTGATATCGCTTGCTTGTCGGAGGTCCATCTTTCTCATTTCGGGTCTCGAGTGATTATTAATACTCGGAGCAGAGGTACTGGCTATATCACTATGGTGCTTCGGATAACTCGAGGCGAAATAGCGTAACGATTGTCATGTCTGACAAGGCCTATTCCGCTTTGATTGAGTGTAAAGTGGTAGGCGGCCGTATGGCCTATGCCTGTTTTAAAGGTCAGTTCTGCAATATCTCGGTCATCAGTGTGCTCTATGCTCCACTCTATCGGCAGATGACCGTGATAAAAATAAATTTTATGTGGAATTTCAATTGCTAACAAAGTTTTTGCCGAAATATGATCATGATCGGAGGAGATTGGAATGCGCGCTTAGGTTAGAATGCAGCTACGATGTCTTCAACAATTGGCAAATATGACATCGAAAACCGGTGCTCCAATTAGGAACGCTTTTCTCGTTATGCCGAAGAGCATGAACTTTTTGTTACTAATACTTGCATCGTAGAAAACAACTAGTCATGTGGAACTCCTCGGATAACCAAATACTTCAACCAGATTATCTTAGTCAGTCGCCATTGGAAGAGTTTTGTAATAAATAGTCGTTCCTATCGCAGAGTTGAAACAGGCAATCTTCATGGATCTGACCATGTTATGGTTCGAACCAAGATCCGCATAAAATTAACAACTCGCAATAAGCAGCATCTTTCAAGATCCTTCAACTATCTCAAACTAAAAAATTCGGAGAAAGTGAGCGTGAGCGCATTGCAAACCGAATTATTGAAGCATCTCAATGATGCAAATATCAATGATTTTTCTGGAACGCCAAATAAATACTGGTCCAAACTGAAGTGTCTCGGAAAGTCAGCCACTTCCACGCTATGGCATACTAGTAGGACTACTTGGGTATTAAAAGCAACTATCTAACTGAAAAAGCTGCCAAAGAATGTCAGGTGATCCTGACTGCCGGATGCTTCGAAGATTCGCAATAAAAGCAGTACGGCGGATAGAAATCATTATTGGAGTGGCATGGCCTTGAGAATGGAGAGGGCGCCTCGATTAGGCGATAATAGGAACCTATTCCTCCTTCTTCATAAAGCAAATATAATTCGGAGAACGATCAATGAAATGATAAGGGACAACAATGGCGTGTCAGTCAAGAGTATTAAGGACCGCCTCATATGATGAAAAGAATTCTTTGAGGCCAAACTTAACCAGGAAGTGCCATCTTTTACCCCTAATATAGACGTTTGCCAAAATATGCTTGCAATTGCAATTTTCTGTCTCTATCAGAAGAAGAAATAATTTCCGTTATCCACAAGCTAAAGGTAATAAGATTCCAGGAGAAGATGGTTTCGGGCTGAATTCTTTAAATGCTGTCCATCATTCTTCATAACGCACCTTCAACAAATGGAAAAAAGAAATATTACCAGATGATTGGAGTAAAGCAATTCTGCTCCAAATTTTCAAGACAGGACATACTTCGACAATTATCGAGGAATCAGCCTAGATGTCTACGCAAAAATTTTTGTTTTTTACTCAACAGACTTATGGAAACACGAGACACCAAGATGCGCTTTTATCAAATCGGATTCAGACCGGGATAAGGTTGACCAGATATTTACGTTAAGAAGGATGTTGGAATATCGCTACAAATATTTGCAATCCACTATCACTTTCAATGACTTTGTGGTTGTCTTAGATTCAATTAATAGAACGGAGCTTTGGAGAGTGATGGAACGCGACGGTGTTTCAGAGAAGATAATTCGACTCATAAAGGCATTTTATAAGCGTACGTCGTTTGTTATATGGGAATGACAGACTCCTTCGAAATAAGAACTGGTGTTCATCAAGGCTGTGTGCTTTCTTTTACAATATTCAACTATGCGATAGATTGGATAATGGACACTGCTTGTCGGCAGTCAAAAGGTGTCCAAATCAGTCCAGAGCATCATCAGACTTTGAACACGTGGTGATGTAGTCCTTTTTGCTAACAGTTACGACGAAATGCAAATAGTGCTAAACAGCGTGTCAAAGACTGCTGCGAGAATCGAACTCGGGATCAATGTGAAACGAAAGTGTTTTCATCTCATATAGAAGATGCTGATAAAATATGCACTTTTATTAATTCATTGCCGGTTGAGGAAGCATAATTTTAAATACCTTGGGTGCACTGTAATACCAAATGGCCAGGCAAAAGACGATATTATAATACGGGTCACAGCAGCTAGAAATGCGTTCTTCAGCTTGCGAAACCTTTATGGAGCAATCGCGAAACAAAAATAAAAAATAAAAATACCCAGAGACATACCCAGAGAGAGTGCTCTGAGACATACCCAGAGAGAGTGGAGAATATTAAGAAATTATCTGCCTTTCGATACTCTTGTCTAAGGTACATATTACGGGTCGAGCGGATAAAATATCACATGATCTCATCCATCTTCGTTCAAATACCACTTGCATTAATAATGCTATCACAAAACGTTCGTTGATCCGGTACATTCTCCGTCGTCCACCACAGGAGTTGACGCATATTTCATTACTTGCTAAACCATGTGATGGATGGCGTCAAAAGCGAAGTGGGCCAATCAAGACCTGATCTGATACGGTCAGAAAAGATTTTAAACGTATAGGTGGATAGAACGCCCAGCAATATATGGACTTAGGCGATGGAAAAAGGAATGGCACTTCAAATAGCACTTTGTTCGATTTCAAGAAGAAAGGAAATTTTGAACACACTTCGACTTGCAGTAAGCATTCATCGCTCGTATTCCAGACTTCTTTGCAAGTGAGAATTCCAAAATTCTGTGAAAGTCGAATTCTCAACAAAAAGCTCGTTTTTATTTTAGCTTTATTATTAGTCAAAAAGAATTAGACATAAAATTATCCTTTCAGAATATGCTTTTTTATCACGATTATGATTAGATTCTAATGATATTGACACTATAATTTAGTGCTGAGAATAAATTACTTGGATCAGTATTCACTTCTGAAATGGAAAATCTCGTTGCAGGCGAAGTTGAAGAGTCTTTTCTTCAACTTCCTTCATTAAAAGTTAAAATTTTTATTTTCAACTGCTTTTTTTTTCTTATTTTGTGTTTTATGTTATAATATTTGTTCCATTCTATTTAATACTTAATTTTAATGTTTAACTTTTAATTTTTTCCAGGAATTGTGGCAGCTGAATTTTTTGCTTCGAAGCGATTTTATACGCGTTTATTTAGACTGTTTTTTTGAGGCATCATTATGGAGAACATTGGTTCTGAATTTTAAAGCATTATTTTTGTGCTTTGAAACTTATAAACTTTCAAAAAGGTTTTTCCAGTTTGCTTTCAATATTTTAGCATTTAATTTTGATTAGTTCAAGATTTAACTTAATATTTTCTATGATTCAGATTTTATTTTGCTTCTCAATATATATCACTCAATTCGCTAAAAACGAAAAAAGCTAAAAAGTCTTTTTTGCCTTTGTCTCGAAAAGATTTGGTCAAAATATATTTGGAACTCGCATATGAAAGGTTAAGGTTATTTGAGTTTAAATATTTGAATGAAATAGTTTAGGATTAGGTACTGCAATAAAATTTGTAAATGTACTGGTATAAAATATAGCGTAAAGTATTAAATTAATATAAATTGAATAGCTAATTAATAGCAAATTGACTTGGGATCCCTTTTAATATGAATAAAAGTATGTTAGTTCACGATCAAATTTCCAGCTTAGAAAACGAATCGAAAACAAGCGATATTTTAGTCGTATTGAATGAAGTTATCAGAATTTTATATTCACCTGACACAGATTCTTATGATAAAATTGGTGATGGAATACTGCATGATAATAGCGTTTCTGATAATTTCGAGAATTTTGAGCCAAAAATATCATTTCTCGATAAAGGCGAGCGTCAACTTGTTGATGAGGTTTTAGTTTTTTGCAAAGTTTTTATTTTTGGCCAAAATTATTCCATTATATTGCAAAGTAATGTAAAGTTTTGAATCAATTTTTTTTCAAGCAAATTTTTTTCAGATTTTCGAAGGTTTTACTGAATGTGACGAGCAGCTCATGGACAAATGTATCATTAAGAGAACAGAGATAAGTTTTTTTTAAATCTAACTATTGTCAAACTTTGGATGATAAATGAATTTTTTTGCTCATATTAAATTTTTTACCATGGCTTGATAGATAATTCCAATCTTCAATTTTGTAAGTTTTAAAAAAAAATTGAGAGAACAATATTTATCCTTGCTTTAATGAACTGTTCATAGTACTTTAATGATATATTTTAAAAGGCGATAAAAGAAAATTTTTGTTTTTTTAATGTTCACTGGTGGGTTGTTGCTAAATTCGGAGCGCCGATGATTCGATTCCCAGCAGGAGTAAACCTGTCCAAAAATCCGGATGAAGCCGACTCATCTGTACTTCTATCGCCAGGGGATTCCCTGGCATATTGCTGAATGTGACAAGCCAGTGGAGCGAGTTTAACCAGTAATGGTGAGGACTCTTTAAAAAAATGATGTATTTTAAAAGGTGATGAAGAAAATTTTTGTTTTTTTTAAGATCATTGTTCTATGGGTACAGTGATCTATCCCTGATCTTATTTATTGTTTTTAGGATTGTCGTGATATTTATGTGTCACGAGCCTTGATGTCTGAATTGAAAGTCACATTAATGGCTAAAGAATTGGAAAGGCAGCAAAGGGAGGCTATAGCAATAGTTCATCAGCAAGGTTTCGGGCAGAATAAATTTTCTGGCGATTTCGACGTTAAACTGCTTGGTGATAATGATGATATGAAACCATTGACACACGTCCAATCAGTTTTTAAATCGGATAGCGCTGAAAAACTTCCGGAAAATATGGGAGATATGGATCTTAATTCCAATAAATATGTTATGAAATTTTCAGGAAATTCTCAAAATTTGTCTTTTAAAGACGAATTAAATAGTGTTGTTTTGAATCGTAGAATATTACCATCTCAGTATTTTTGTGATTCCGATTCGGATTTTCATAAATCAAGTGGAAATTAAGATATGTATTTATTCATTGATCTGGTGAAGAAAATTGGTTTTAATAATTATTTAATTTTGTATTTTATTTATAATTTTGTATTTTATTTATGTTTATGTTTTTTATCGAAAAAAGAACCATTTATCCTTTATCGGAAGGATTTCAGAATAAGCAGTAGAACATTTGCAAAAGGATAGAAAAATGGAATCACCTTATCTTGATAGAAAAAAACTAATTTCTTCTTGAAAATCACGATAAACATGAAAATTTTTATTTTGGTAAAAGAAATCAAATTGTACCTATACGAGGTGCCAGTATATGATTCCCTAATTCACCATATTCATCGTCATCATATTGACTGAACAATCAGGATGGCAGGATTTATGGCAAAATGGTGAAGAAGAAATGTTCAGAGTGATAGATTTTCCCATTTGTATGATTTATTCATTAATGAAATAAATTTAGCTGGAACAAATTTATGATTTATATAATATGTACGCCAACATTGACTGCATATACGCGATCCCATTTGATCGTTGATGGGACGGCTCTGGTGTGTCTTCGATGAATTCGCTTCGATACCGTTGATGGATTCCTCTCAATGTCCCAACATTCATTTTTCGTACAGAAAGTGATCTAAATTGTGATAAACCTCTGATGAATTAATAAAATGTGAAAGTTCCACTTTTGTGTTACAGTAAGAAATAAAGATTCGAAATCAGTATTAAAAAATAACCGATCTTATCACAATGTTCACCATTTTAATATTCGAGATAATTAATTATTATAATTATAAATTTTAAAGAAAATTTTCGAGTCACGAAAAATTGAATAAATAAAAAAAACCTAAAATTTTCACACGAATAAATGAAAAATTTCAAAGAAACTACCTCAGAAAATTTCGTTGTATGAAGAAATTTCCGCATCAAACTATGAGCTATAGAAACAGAATTAGCATAAAGTGCACATATACGATCGTTTTTAGTAGCAATATATCCTTCAATAGTTTTACCATCAACTGCTTCATCATTCTCATTTTCGGCAACGAATATCTGTCAAAGAGGCAAATAAGAATTTTATCATTTATTGTTGCTTGCACCAGCACCAGTAAATGGCTTTATGTTCTGCTTTTTTCCTTGCAAATGAGTAAATGAAATGAAACAAAAACAGGAAAAATTGGAGACATCTAATATTGTATAAACATATTTTTATATTTATATTTTTTTATAGTTAGAGGAATAATTTTTATAACTATCGGATAAAAGGAAAGGCAATAAAAATTTCTACAAAAAACGCACGAAGTCCTTTCTTGTTATAATCATGCAGGATTTTTACATTCATCCATGAATTTTCTTTACAAACAAGGCTTACAGATAACAATTATGACTGAAAATAAGTTGTACCTTCGTATTTTTGATAAGATAATCCAAAAAGGCAGCTCGATTTAGACCCAAAACATTACGATCAAATTCATTAACTTTTTCTATACTAGTATTTTCGACTTCAACTATTTTTATGTCTGAAATGAATGCATGAATTAAATTCATTCAAAAAATTATGGTTTGATTGAAGCACAGTAGGTTGATTAATGCAATAAGCCTTATAAAGAAGACGTTCCATACTAATTGTGGATAATGATGTAGCAAAGGTGATTGAATTGTGGATAAATGAAAGAATAAATGAAGATTGGCCAGAACTTGCAAAACTTCTATGGCCGAAACCAATTTATAATATTTTATAAATATCTCTTTTAATATTGAAAAAAACTTTTATTGAGCGGTCGTTTCAAAAAATATTCTTGATTTATTTTTGTGAATTTACTTTTAATTTTTGATCACAATTTAGCTAAGTCCTCCTCCTCTTAAATTTTTTTTTAATTTCTTTTTTTTTACCAAACAACGATTAAAATTAAAATAAAATAAATTAAAATTAAACCAATTAAATTAAATCAAATCAGTTAAATTGTATAAATAATATATATATATTTCATATACATGCATATAGTCATATATATATATATTTTTTTTTAAATTTCGTTGTCTATTTTATTATTTTCTTCAAATTTAATTTTTTTTGTCTTTGGCAGGAGTAAACCTGCTATTATGTCAAAAATCTGGGTGGCTGCTGGGGACCTAGATGTAACTCTATCCGCAAGTGAGTGTATGGTGAAAGGGTCAGATATACTTGATACGGCGTCCGTGTCTCCGGATGCGGATGATACTTCGAGCAAGGTGGTAGATGCGATAAGTATAAAATCCGGACTTAAAGCGATCAGAAGGCTGGTAAATAAAATGTGTTCTGAAGCCAGGGTAATTGCTCGAAAGCTATCAAGGGGAACAGCCCTCTGCACGCGCGGCGAGGTATTAGCCGTATCAGCGTGGAACGTCAGAAAGGTTATGGACGTTGCAAGCCAAGCGATCATTGTCCACACCCTGTCTAAATATCGTGAGGATATCGCTTGCTTGTCGGAGGTCCATCTTCCTCACTTTGGGTCTCGAGAAATTATTAATCCTGGTTCAGAGCAGAGATACTGGTTATATCACTGTGGTGCTTCGAATAACTCGGGACGAAATGCGTAACGATTGTTATGTTTGACAAGGCCCATTCCGCCTTGATTGAGTGGAAACCGATA